>BSCZ01003033.1:0-372199 GCA_027924225.1 Bjerkandera adusta
AGGCGCAATTGGGTCCTAACTAGGTGGGCACCGGCACCGGCCGGTACCCTTCTAATTAGGACTCGTGATCGAGAGACCCAGGTGCACAACGCTGGCGCTCCCTCCCTACCTTCCGCATTAGGAATCTTTACCCTGTGCTGCAGTCCTCCACCACCGAAAGAGCCCTCACCCTTTGTCCATCATCCCCTTTCCCATATCACCCAATACTCGGTCCATACAAAATGAATAGGCTATTTGGCGCGCCGTCAAGCAAGAAACCCAAGCCGACTCTGCAGGATGCTATAACATCAGTCAGTCCTCAGTTGAAGTCGCATCCAGCGACCAGGTGTCTGAACGAATGGTGTGGTCTCACAGACAGACACGCGTATAGGCTCGATTGAGGTCAAGATCAAGAAGTTGGACGGAGAGCTAGCGAGGTACAAGGAGCAGATGAGCAAGCTGCGGAACGGGCCTGGCAAGGTGCGTGCCCTCCTCGTTGACAGTGTCGACAACCCCTCCGTGCGCGCTATCGCAAAGATGTCCACTGACACTCTTGCCACCTACCATAGAACGCCATACAGGAGCGCGCTCTGCGCACGCTTAAGCAGAAGCGGATGTACGAGAACCAGCTTGCGCAGCTCACGCAACAGACGTTCAACATGGAGTCCGCTGCGCTCGCGACCGAGAACCTGCGGAACACAATGGCGACCGTGGATGCGATGAAGGTGGCGAACAAAGAGCTGAAGCGGCAGTACGGCAAGATCGACATTGACAAGATCGAGGTGCGTGTTACGGTGTTCCGCGCCGCGGTGCTCGAGTTCATGACAGTGGTGCAGAACATACACTACGAGATGGAGGACTTGTTGGAGCAGGCGAATGAGATACAAGAATCGTTGGGGCGGTCGTATGCTGTGCCGGATGAGCTGGACGAGGCAGATCTGGAAGCTGGTACGTGTCTCATCGTTGACAGCCAGAATCCTGACTTATCGGTATCAGAACTGGATGCGCTGCAACTGGAAGTCGAGGAGGAAGGCCCATCATATTTGTCAGACCTGAACAAGGTGCCAGACTTCGTCGACGAACCACCAGTAGAGGTCGCAGAGGTGAGCAGCCTCCAGTTGCTCCGGAATTTCTACTCACGACCCAGCAGAGCCCAGCAAAGGAAGCAGTCAAGACAGGCGCATGACGATAACGAGGAATATACATATATCCGGTGTAATAGTATAATGTACAGTTTATCCAAGATGACTTCCATGAGATGTGAGTGCGCTTTCTACGATGCATGGTTGAACGCAGTCAACAGGATCAAGAGGGCGACGCCCACAATGATACTGATCATCGCGGTTGCCTGCGACCGCCACTGCCATAGCTCGGCCCCTAATAAGCAGTGCTGTCAGTTGCGATCGAACATCTGGACACTCCGATGATGAACGCACAGGTGTCGTCACTGTCTCGCACCGGCAGCAAACCGCCGACAAACCACAGAGGTGGAAAGAGGAACCCGACCATGAACAGCGTTCTGTGTACCGGCCAGCGGGTGGGCGCCGGTGGGCCAAAGAACGGCAGCTCGCTGTACGTTGTCGAATCTCGTGTTGATGTGGCACCCAAAGCCAGCTTCTCGTTTGCCCAGAGCCCTATACATTCCAGTCAGTCATTTGGAGGTGCTGCAATGCCTCTTTTGCGACGCGTACCATGTTCTACTGGAGATGGCTGCTTTCTGTCAGTTATTGTTCGCTTCGAACCGTTGGGAGAGGCACATACCTTGTGCATACTGAGCGCTGCTCTAAATGATTACTCTCAAGTTTCCGCGCGGCGGCAAGTGTTGTGCGGTGGATGGTGGTGGAGGGGAAGGAATTACACACCGCCTGGGTGAGTTAGACTCCGGTCTAAGAAGGGAAAGCTTAACGCGGCTGTCCCCTTTCAGGCAATGTCCCCACCACCGCCCAATTAGACTGACATCCATCTTGGCTCATAGACGCGGGCGCTGATGTGGGTCTATGGTTGTTACAGCCAGCGATGGATTCATATGGATTCCATGCCCTGTCTAAAGCCATGTCGCACATGTCGCACATGTGCTAAGAACCCTACGTCGGACCACTGCGCAACTTGTAATATTCCTGCCACAATTCGTCAAGCCTCTCGTCCTTCTGGAGAGCACGTCGAGGATGACGGGGTCGGCTTTCTTCCCCTCTTCCACCGTCCCGATCACGTCCGAGAGGCTTAGTGCTTCAGCGCCGCCGACGGTACCGAGGCGGAAGGCAGAACTTGTTGTGTGCAGGCACTGCCTTCCTACTGCGGTAGATGCGCTCATGGTGACGGGCTGAGACATACAGGTCAGTCTCATGCCACGACTCATCCCAGCAAGCCTCCATACCTCGGTTGTACTGAAGCGTCAAGACACGCATCTGCGTGAATATGTCGCAACCATTGATAGACGCAGAATCCTAGGCATTCATCTCGGTATCAGTGCAACGCCCAGCCCAACTTTAATCCACAGCTTCGAATGGCGGTGGATTTCCATGGGCCATCCCTAGTTCGTTGACCAGTGTAGATGTGATGGCAACGCCGTTATCCTTCATGATCTTCCACATCTTGTCGTCGGGTGATGTGTGTTCGTACAATGGGAGAGCGCAAAGTTAGGTCCCACCAGCTTGATTTCTTTCGTGATGCGAGGCCGTGTAAAAATAATCTAGTCGGCGTTGCAGGATTTGTGTTAGTTGATGTCAAGGAGCGGCAGCCATCTCATACCATAGCGAGAGGATGGCCTGCGATGGGCTGAGTAATCACACAGTTAATCACCGTTGAGGTTACTATAGAGGGATACTAGTACCCATGAATTTGCGTGCTCTAGTCTTCGCAGGATGTGTCAGCCTAACCAGAGGCCTCGATGGACGTCGTTGAGAAAGGATCTGTTCCAGACGCTTTCATATTTTGCAGTCGAGGGTAAGATACCGTTGCGGATTTTTCTATAGGTAATTGCTTCGAGGATGGAGCGGTCACTCTGGTGTTTGCCCCGCACCCGGTGCTGTGGCGCGCCTCCTCGATCAGTACAGCCACGTGGACCCGACTCGCGCCAGCTGTTTTAGCGCCCTGGACCTTGCCACGAACGTCCTCCACGTCTCGCTTCCTATTCGCTTTGCGCGCGCTCCTCTTCACTTATATGCTCTGGTAGCACTTTGCACGCGCCTTCGCTCATACGCTACGACTACACGGGATGTCTCTGCTACATCTTCTTAGGTATGTTCAATTCCCGACGCGTTCACGAGACGACTTTGCTCACATGCTGTGTACAGTTTCGGTGGTGCAGTTGCTGCCTTTGTCTTCATCACTTTATCGCTAGGTATGATCTCGCTATAAGCTAAAATACTTCTTAGGGCTGACTCGCGAATTCCCCAGCCAGTGGGTTGCTCTGGCTTTCCGAACTAATCGAGGAGCATTCTCGTACCGCGAAGGTTATTGGGCAGAGGGGGATCTACGTGAGTTGCAAACATATATGCCAGGAACTGATGGTTCTGAGGCTACGCTTCTACAGGTCATAATCCTACTGCATGTCCTTCTCTACTTCTTCGACGGCCTCCCCCTCGCCCTCGTCGGTTTCTCCATCGCGTGCCATGGGGTGTACCTCCAGAACTTCACGACCAACTGGCCTGTCGTATCTCTGACGTCACCCAGTTTCTTGGCATCCTGCGCACTCGTCATCATAGATCACTTCGCGTGGTTCTTCCACTTTGCCCGCCTTACTCAGGACGCAAGACACCGTTCACGGAACCCGTACGGCCCGAAGATTGAGGTCCCCGGCTTCGCCGACATTGCGACCTTTTTTGGTCTCTGCGTATGGCTAGTGCCGCTGTTCCTCTTCCTCAGTCTGAGCGCTGGAGACAACACGCTGCCCACAAACCTTAGTAAGTTGGCATGGTTTTATTTCCAACGTACTGACCTAACACTGTTCAATCCATAGGTGTACCCAGCTCTGCACCAAGCTCGCCCACAAAGGCCATCCATTCTGTGCCTCCTGTGAACACCCGTGCATCTCTATTCAAGACATTATACGACACCTTGCCGATCGACTCCCTCCCACGCCTCCGTCCCAAGCCACGCCGAGATTCTTCGCAGGGCATCATCGCACCGCCAAGTCCACGCCGAGCACTTTCGCCCCTGCCATCTCCTGGCCTCCGGCGTGTCTCGTCCACCGCCAGTCTCACACCCATGACGCCACCACCGAGAAGAGTGTCGAGCGAGGGCCCGGGGATGCTCAGCCCCGACGGCCTTGAAGCGTTCGCCAGCCCCGACCAATTCTCCTCTTTCGCATTGGGCCCTCCGCCGAAGAAGCCTGTCGCCCCGTCCCCAATCCGCAGATCGACGACTAGCAAGATGGAGATGCGGAGAGCGGTCAGCTCGAGCGCGTACGACCGCGATCGATGATCCTGGACATCGTTGTGGCCGCGCATGTCTTATTGTTTGGACGCGGAAATCACACCCCCTCCACTAGAGTCGCGGGAGTCGGAGTGCCAGCTACTTGGATTGCATCTACATATCAATCCAGCCAACTGGGTTCTGGCGCGGCTTGGTTTATGGGGCCAAGTGACGCTCCGTCCGAGGGTGTACGGAATACATAGCAGCCCATAGACGCAGACGAGAGGATATGGAGCGCACAAGAGCTGTGCGATATCATCATGACCCTGCATAATCTCCGTCAGAGGCTCAGAGGAGGATATCATGGTGATTCCGGACGGGTTATTATAGTTCGCCCTCGCTTGTGGAGCATTATTTATGTACAAGCTATATTGTGATTCGGCTTCGGAAATAGAGACAATCAGCCTGTTGCAACCGAATATTTTGGAGCACGGCTGAGGAGGAGGTGTGCTTACTGCAGCCGCGTTCCAAGACGCCTTCCTGTTATAGAGCGCAGATCCAATGTCACGACATAGTAGACGCCAAGGCGACCTGGGGTAATTGTGCCGCGGCGTGCTCTGCGTTCCGCACCACACCAGCCCATGTCCGAATCCATGTGCGTAGAACCGCCGATGCATCGCTGCGTATCCTGAGTGTTATGTCCTAAGACTACAACCTGATAACAGACCTTGAGACCTTCGCGAATATGCATCTCTACATGTCAGAGGGCCCGAGGACCCTGTACCTTGTCACCAGCTCGCAAGAGGAGATACAGGGACGCCCGAACAGAGCTTTGGTATTCCGAGCAGCCGAGGGAAAGCCGTCGCAGGCCACGGTGGAGTTTCTGTCGAAGGGAGAGGTGAATCTGAGCAACGCGGTGAAACTGTCGAACAGGATCGTGAAGGGATGCTTGGGTCTCATTTCTATCTCTGGAGGTGCGTGTTACCCTCGGTGTAGACCTCTAAACACGTACCTAACGTCGTGGTGCTCTCCAGAGATATTCCTCGCGGTGATCACGTCTGCTACAGAGGTCGGCAACACGCGACCGTCCGCGAGTCGACCAGAGGCCGTGGCCAAAATCCACGAAGTCGGCTTCTACTCTCTATCATCGTCGAATTGGGACTCGCTCTCTACCTACGACGCCGCGCCGAGCCCGACTTTCGCAGAACATGCCGACGCACTACTGCGGGACTCGTACTCCGGTCAATCCACGCCAAATAGCGCGACGTTGGAACACCCTTGCATGCCCCTCACCAAGATCATCTCTGCTGGGACGTTCTACTATTCTCTTGCGCCATACTGGGACCTCTCTTCTCGCCTCTCTCAGCGGGTGGTCCGGGACGAGAAGTCAGCGCAAGACACGGGTCACTTTGACGACCGCTTCATTTGGAATGAGTATATTGTGCGCAGTCTCTTGGACTTCCGGGACCGTTTGGAGCCTCAGGAGCGCGACGACCTGGATCGATGTCAATTCATTGTAGGTTCTTTTACGACAGATCCGCGGTGTACTCACAATTTAACTGTAGGTGCTTGCAATTCAAGGTTATGTGGGGATATACACGCTACCATTGCCTGCGCCACCAACGAACGGGTCACCTATGATTGCGACTATCTCTCTCATCTCTCGATTGGGCTGGAAGCGAGCAGGCACCCGTTTCAATACTCGAGGTGTCGACGATGACGGACATTGCGCGAATTTTGTCGAGGTAAGTGTAAACCAATGCATTCCTACCCATTATAAACTCCGGCTCTCAGACGGAAACAATCCTGAGTACGGACATGCACTGCTTCAGCTACGTCCAGGTCCGCGGTAGCGTGCCATGTGAGAGAGCTTCTACACTCTACCCATCCCGACCATTGACGGACTATCTCCAGTGTTCTGGGAACAACAAGGGTTGCAGACGTTCGGCCAACGAATCCAGATAACCCGCCCACAGGCATCGCAACCTGCGTTTGAGCGGCACTTCTTGCACCTGACAGAAGAGTACGGCGCCGTGCACGCGATCAACCTGCTGGGCAGCAAAGAGAACGAAGCTATCCTGACGCAGGCCTACGCACGACATCTCCAGATCGCTCGCAATGTGATGGGGGATGCCATTGGGATCACGCACTTCGATTTCCATTATGCAGTGAAGTTGTACGGCCATGATGGAGTCGTTGGTCAGGTACGGTAAGTCTAACGTGTATCCTGTGCATGAGTTCTGTGACTCAGATACCCTCGTATTCTGTAGACGCCAGGAGAGTGTCATGGACCACGTCGAAAAGTTCGGATTCGCCATGGTGGATGCGTCCACCAACGAAATAATAACGCTGCAGAAGGGTGTATTCAGGACAAATTGCCTGGATTGGTGAGCGGCCCTTGATTCTCCTGCGTGGCGTATGGGTGGCTTCGCTGATTGAACATCCTAGTCTCGATCGCACGAATTTCGTGCAGGACATTCTGTCAAAAACGATGCTTGAGCAATACTTGAGCCTCATCCGCCGAGAGTGGATATCTATGGGATCACTATGGTCGTATCATAGAGAACTCTGGGCGGAAAATGGGGATGCACTGTCACGCATATATGCAGGTACTGGTGCTCTGAACACTAGTTACACCCGAAGCGGGAAGCGTACGCTTGCCGGTAAGGACCACCCATCCTTATTTATAAGCTGAACTGACTTGTGTCACAGGCGTGCTATCGGATGCTACGAAGAGCGTGTCTCGGGCATATATCAACAACTTCCAAGACAAGGGCAAGCAAATTGCCATCGATATATTCTTGGTGGCGTAGCATTGTTCCTAGACAGATGAACCCTGCTAACGACGTTCGTTCAGGGAAACCTCAACACTCAAAGACAAGTTACGATCTTCGACCCCGTGCACGACCTCGTCCGTGAGGCTCTGGACAAGCGGTACGCTAGGTTCTAAAGCTCATGCTGCTGTACTGAACATATCATTAGTCTGCCGGAGTATTCTTCAACAAAGCAATGCGTCGTGTTTGCAGGGACCTGGAACGTAAACGGACGAGTAAGTGTTGCTATTGCGCTACAGAAGACGTTCTGAACGATATGAATAAAGACTCCCACGTCGGAATCTCTTCTTCCCTGGCTGTTCCCCCGAAGTAGTGCGTCATATTCATCATTCGAAGCCCACCATTTTCTCATTTGTGCACCACAGCTATACCGGAGTGCGTTGTCCTCGCCACGCCGTCGTATACCAAATCACTGAGGGGGCTGCAGACCAGACATCATAGCCGTCGGATTCCAGGAGATCGTCCCCTTGACAGCTCAACAAATTGTGCAAGCCGATCCTGAGAAGAGGTTGGTACATCCACCGTTCATTGGAATCGTCCGCCTCACGTTTCCTACCCAGGCGAATGTGGGAAAAGAAGATCATAGATACGTTAGCTCGACGGCCCAATCCGACTGCAAAATATGTTCTTCTTCGGAGCCAACAGGTAAGAAGACGCAGCTACTTACCTCTGACCCGCAGCGCACTCATTTCTGGTAGCTTGTCGGCACCGCATTACTGATCATCGTGAAGGAGGAGCTTACTTCAGTCATCCGAAACGTGGAAGCTGCAACGCATAAAGTAACGACGTGCCTTGCTTTTTCGATGCCGTGCTCAATTCTTTTCTAGACTGGTCTGAGAGGAATGTCAGGGAACAAAGGCGCAGTTGCCATCCGGCTCGACTACTACGACACGAACTTCTGCTTCATTACCGCTCACCTTGCAGCCGGCCACAACAACGTCGAAGAACGCAATACCGATTACCATACTATCGTGAATGGCCTCCATTTCTTGAAGGGGAAGACGATCGAGAGTCATGAGTACGTGAATACCTTGATGGACCGTGGTTTTGACGACTCACTTTCTTGAACAGAAATATCATATGGCTGGCTGATACGAACTATCGCGTCGATTTGGAGAACGAGCGGGTCAGGTACCTTGCTACAACAGAGGACTTCGATGCTTTGGTAGCCGCAGACCAGGTACGCACAACTTGTATACCCGGCTCCCTTCGCTCATGCATGTTCGTTCGTAGCTTCGACAAGCGATCGATGACTGCAGCGCATTCGAGGCCTATTCCGAGGGACCTTTGCTGTTCGCTCCTACGTACAAATATGACTACGGGAGTGACAAGTATGACACCAGCGAGAAGATGCGAATACCTGCATGGACAGGTAACAATTCTACTCAACGTCGTTTGATATTCTGCTAACTCGAACTCTTCACCAGATCGTGTGCTCTTCCGAGGTGAAAATATGGACCTTTCTGTGTACTCGAGGGCGGAGCTGAAGGGTTCCGATCATCGTCCAGGTAAGTCTTTCATCTCGGAAGTATTAGACATGGTGAGGCTGACGCGGGGACAGTCTTCGCTATATTCAGGGCCATAGTCCGGGTCATCGATCACACGAAGAGAGCGGCCCTGTCACGCTTGTTGTTGGATAATGTCACCTCTACTACACCGGGAGAGAAGCTCGACGAGAAGCTTGCCGCATTGACGTTCTCGTCCGGCGAGAGCGACGTGCAGGAGCGTACGTAAAATCCAGTTGTACTTGTGGATACGTGCTGACTTTCGACGTCATAGTGCCACCGCCAAGTTCAGATGAGCTGGCTTGGTGGGAAGGTCCAGGTATGCAGCGATCGCCCAGCTGTATTGACGAACCACTCTAACCACTATCCCAGAACATCCTGGAGGAGTATTTGCACACATATCAGGATCTCCTGGGCGACCAAACCCGTTCGACTCCCCTTCGGACTCACCACTGTCTTCACCATCGACCTCCGAAGAACGTCTGTACAACACTCTACAGGCTCCACTGTCGCCACAGCCCATACAAGCGATAGCAAGCCGCCGACCACCCCCGCCACCACCCCCACGAAGTAGTAAGCCTACAGCACCAGAGAGCCCATGAGGCCGGATTAGAATAGCAGTAAAACAGGAATACAGGGGAGGAGCAGCACAAATCATAGCACGGGGCGTGGAAAACCTAAATCAGACCTTGCTTCTTCAGGTCCTCGTATGTCTTGCGGTTGTAGACGTTGCCCTCTTCGTCCTCCAGCTCCTCCATCGTCTCTTGTTCGAATATCTCGTTGCGACCTTCTCGCTTGAGCTTCTCCGCCACTAGGGATTTGGTCAGAACGGAATAGGCAATTGCTTCGTACGTGGAACTTACAAGAAAGCGCGTCCTCGATGCGAGTGATCTCGTGAAAGTGCTTCGTGTTTGGAAGACCCAACGCACGCATTCCGAATGCATGCCGTGATTCCTACGAAAAAGATAGTTGAGTTTTGGAACGCTTGAGTTTGACACATGTTTTTCGTACCTGGAAATGGCGGTCGAAGTTTTTGCTAATACATAAACCGCGTCAGACATGAAAACCGGTGAGAAGCACTACAACATACCGTCCCATGTACACGTGGTCCGAACAAATCTCACAACGATATTCCACACCTAACCCATGTAGCTTGTACAACCAATAGGGGATAGGCTTGCCGTCCCAACCGAGAGGTAGCTTCAATGGGTTGTATATCCGCTCCTCTTCTTCCTCTTCCTCTGCACCTTCCGCGGTAGTGGTAGTTGCCGCGGGCGTGACCTTCGGCTTCGATTGTTCCAGCAGCTCCTGCTCTCGCTCTCTTGCTGTCAGCGAGAACCTCCGCTCAACGTTTGACTTGGTGTCGTTCAGCACAGGAGCAAGGAAAGCGAGAAGCTTGCTAGTTAGGTGTGTCAACAGAGCAGCAGTTCTGTGTTTTGACTTCGCCGACGACTGAGCATCGTTGCCGTTCGCTGTCGAAGTAGGGGGGCCGTTGGGGTTCGCTGGAGGCTCGTTAGCCTCAACTTGCCTCGCAGCCGCCTTGATGTGTTTCTTCGAAGTTAGATGGGCGTCGTACACCGTTTGTTTTGAGTACATTTTCTGGCCTAGTCGACTAGTCAGACACGTTATGGCCAGAACGGAATGTGCCGACTCACACGCAGAGCACCATACGCCGTCTCCACTAGGTGGCTCAGTCTTAGCCGATTTCTCTTCCCAACCCTCAATTTCCCCTGCTTCCCACTTCTGACTGAAGATCGCCTCGGCCTCTTTCTGCTGTGTTTCGACGTCTACCAGTGGCTGGGCACGCTTAATGAAAGAGAGAAGGTATGTGTGCAGAGCCTTGATATACCTTGAGACAGTGTGAAGTACGCGTTGGAAGGAAAGTACTAAAACACGTACAGTTCATAGTCCCTACTTATCCGGCATTCCTTAGGGAGCTCCGAATGAACCGTCACAGACTGAGCACCCAAGAGTATGTCGAGATACTGTAGGTAGCCAGGACGCTTGCTCATGTGCTTTAGATTGTTGTAGGTGGTGTGATTGGCATACAAGTCGAGGTACTTTCCGTACTGCTCCTCACCAGAGAACAAAAGAGCGATAGCTGCACACAGCTGGTCAGCCTGGGCGTCGGTGCAGGGGCAAGGCTACTCACGATCATCTTCTTCATACTCCTCGTCATCCTCCTGTATGCCCTCGTCCAAGAACGCCGCAAGCTCCATCTGGAACCCATTAGCAGTGGTCTCCGGATATTTGACGTAGTGGTCGGTGATTTTGCTAAGACGGCTGTAGAACTCTGCGAGGTCGTTCGAGCCACCGGGAGCAGAGAGCAGGTCTAGTTCGGCTTTGCGTGCTTCTTCATCTTGGTAGAAGTTGTTCAATGTCACGACGCGCTGGGAGATTCGGTCTAAGAGTTGGGAGGCCTTGTGTTCCGTCTGGACCTTGCTCTCGTGCGAGGACTGGGGTTTGGAGAGCACAGTGAAGAGAGCACGTTCAAAGTGCTCTACCTCCTCGTGCGTTTGCCTCTGAACCTCGATGATAGAGTCCATGTCGCCGGAATGAGGTGAGGGGGAGAGGGAGAGGTTGTATCGGGCGCCAAAAGGTTCGGCGTTCAAAGTCGCGATCACGCTCGCGGCTTTGAGTCTCGCGCGCAACAGATTTTCTGTCCTGTACGGCTCAAGCAGGATGGACACACATCCTCTCAAGACCCTCCTCCAGCTTCACCTCAATTCAGACGCGAATGCTGCGTTTTACCTACCCCATGTTCTCGCCAGCATAACCGAAGACGCTCTGCAGCCATCTGCTCATACGCAAAAGTGGACAAACCGCATTCAGTCTCTCTTGCATTCCAAAGATGCCTCTGCACGCTGGGCTGGGCTTTCTATTGCTCTCAAAACCTCCATGTGCTCGCAAACTATCATGATGGATTGTGCGCAGGGATGGGTTGGCGTAGTTCTCCCATTACTGACGGTTTGTAGCCTTTCTGTTCTAAACATACACCACGGCTGAATTTAGTTATTTAGAAAAATGAGCCGGTAGTCGTTTTAAAAGCTGCCACACGACTCTTAAGATATGTTTTCGCAGAGGCAACGGCTCTACCTGAATTCCAACGTCAGGTGGCGGTACCAAACGTCCCAAAACTTTCCGCTGCACTTATTACTTTGGCGGAAAAGGCGGACAGCGATGAAGTTAAAGTAGCCGTCCTCTCATGATATCTACGTCAATATGCGCCTGATTGGTTACGTCTATAGATTGTCATGTTAGAGACTCTAGCGCATCTAGTGCCTCTCTACCCGACGCTGCATCGTGCCCAAGCGAGCACTTTGTCTTCAGCAGCGCTCCGTTACCTCAATGGATCTGCTCCAAGACCCACCCCTCTCCCTCTGCTTGAGGCTGCCTCTGGTCTCTATGCAGTGCTCCATCACACTGGCGGAAAAGTCGGTGCCGCGACACACTGGAGGAAATCTGTAGATGAGACGATTGCGTTCGCCTGGGGTGCTCTACATAACCTTAGGACGACGTTCCCAGCCCCGAGCTATCCACAGGTTGCCCCACCACCCCCTTCACGAGAGGATCCTGCGATCCTCGTACCGCTCAGTCTGGATCGTCTCAGAGCAGCTGTAACGGTTCTCCGCGATCTTCTGAGGTGAGCATCTATTCCGTACCGTGGGCTGGTCTCGAATTAACTGTAAATTAGTACTTCAACTTCTCGGCCTGTCGTTCTCCCAATTGGCCCGCTCGTCCGCTTATGCGTGGCTCTTTTGTCGTGCACTCTTGCAGAAGAAGTAGGTCGACGCTAGCTCGCGACCCTTCATGCTGACTGATTCCTTTGTCAGATCGACGCTCATGTTGATCCATCCGTACGTGCCCTGGAGTCGACCGCCGTTCCGCATATATGGTCACTGGGATGCAATTTGATCGAAGCTGTCGCCGAATGGTAGGTCCAATTTTTCCTCGGCTAGACGATAATTCATTCCTTCGATTAGTGCCGGACTCCACCTCGTACCTCATTCCACGCAACTGATATTCAACATTGTTCGTCGTTTAGAAGGAGAACTTGCGAGGTAAATGGTTCGCTGAATCCTCGTCGTTTGATACATCTGATCATGTTCTTCAGCGAAGTCAGGTCATGCTTCCTTCGCGCCGCCTCAACTTTGTTGTCCCATTGTCCCGCACCCGGCGACCCACAGCTGCCTTCTCGCTTGGCGAGGGCAGTATTGCCGACACTGACGGTTCTGCTGGCCTCTCAAGGTCAAATGCCGCGGGAGGACGGTGCCCCAGACGCTGGAAAGAGCAGAAAAGGCAAGAAGAGAGCGCGAGCATACGAAGGCGACGAGGTTTTTAAGTCGCGGAACGTGACTTGTCCCAATAGAAGCGACGGAGAGGTGATCCTCAACGCATCGGAAGGCATATTATATTCTCCACCTAATCGTTGTCGAGGTGACTGACACGCTTTCGCAGTCCTTCATCTTCTTATGAGGTCGTCGCCTTTGAGCCCACAAGTTCACTCAATTGTGGGCCGTTTGCTTCTGGCTATCTACATTGCCCTGCCGCAGATGCCCCCGGGCGTTCTTTCGCACGATTCTACGCTTCACGCGCGTATATTCGAAGTCGTTCAACGCATGTCGGTGGAGATGGGAACTGGCACATCGAGTGTAATGAGCAAGAGTTTGGGTCTGATCATCGGAACGTCGTACCAAGGGACAGCGTCGGCTGTGAGTAGTCGTTTCACGTTGCCAGACGCCACTCTAACAAGGTCTGCAGGGTGTTCTGAGGGATGTTGATCTCATGCTTCACCCACGTGTCCCACCACTTGTCCGCGCCATTCCTCATCTAGAAGCGCTATCACTTTACCGCTCGGAGGAAGGCGAAGAGGAGCAGGAGATGAGGCGGGGGTTGGGCATAGTCACTTTGGAGGACGCATCCGTGCGAGTCGACCATCAACTAGGATCATCTTCTGCCCCTCCTATCCAGGGCGATGCAGTCATGACCAACGGCACACAAAAATATCCTATATCCTCGCTGCAGACTGTCCCGAGCAACGATAATAGCAGCCATGCGACCACCCTCCCGTCAGGTATGGTTATCGATCCCCCTCCCACCGTCGATTCAGCCCCGCCCGCCATACAAGCTCGTGCACCGCAACTAACATCGCCTCCGCCGCCGCCGGATGCTTTGCCCACCTCCTCCACCCCCATATCACCCGTAATCCCGTCCGACACGCGCACTGTGGCGATTTCCAACCCGCCATCAATCGCAACCTCCTCGCAGATGATCGTGGACGAGGACGAGCCTATGCCTGGCATCGATCTAGGGTCGGATTCCGAGGACGACGACGAATGAGTGCGCGGAAGGTCGTATGCGGCTTATAGTGCGCGCTCGTCACTTGTAGAATTTCCATCGTGTAGCTTGTTATGTCTCCATTACGTCCGCGCACGCTTCTGCCGTTGGCCTGCATCGTCGATAGATATGTCCTCGTCGTCTGACATGTGCGCCGCGCGATCTCGAGCGCCTTGGCCGATGAGAGGAATCTGAGATGAGATTTTGAGGGTGTTGGTGCTATGAGCGGTTTCTTTCTCGAGAGACGCACCTTTTCTAACCATGAGCTTGTTACGGGATCATGTGGACTGAGCAGCCTTGCGCGATCGAAGTACTGCTGGGCATCGCGGAGCGTGCGACCCTCCGCGGAGCGTTCGGCTAGCGGAGTTGGTTGAGCTAGGTACAGTGAGATGAGGCCAGCGTAGACGTGTAGCACGGAGTTCTCGTGATATGGTAGGGAAGGGAGATATCTGCAGACGCTGTCGATGGGTGTGTATAGTTCGCCAGGTATGGGTTCACTTACAATTCAACCTCGTCCAGGGCAGCCTTGTATTTTCGGGAATGTATTAAATGCAATATCATTTCCTGTATAATGGTTTCCCTCTTGGGTTGATCAGTCGAGTTTTCCGAAGCGGGAAGACAGAGCAAACGCACTGCGTCTGGATGCTGTAACATCATGCTCGTAAGATAATCGAGCCGTTCTCTGTCGTTTCTCAGGCCGTCGCTAGAGCTTCCGACCAGCAAAGCTCCTGTCTTCCACAAGGCCCTCCAATTGACCTCTTTGCACCGAGCAAGAATCGACCATGCTCGCCGTGCACGCGGAAGGTCGCCACGGTGCAGGCTTAGTTCGAGGATGTCATAGAGCCGACATATGTGGACCTTGCGTGCGGAATTTACTGTTTTGATCCCTGGTAAGGCAAATAGGAAAAGTTGTTTGTCAGTGGGCATGGTTCAAAGAAAACAAGCCGCGCGCATCAAATATTGGCTCCCGACGCTTTCCAGAAATGGTTCAAGGCGGCTTTCTGCGGGCGCCCATCGTCATCTTGCCTTGACTCCCTCACCACCGTGACGACCGCCACGACCCTGCCGACATGGACGACGAGTTTGACATTGGCGCATCTATTTGGAGCTCTGCCCCGCGAACCTCGCTAACTATACCACCACCCGCCTTCTCTGACCCGTCTCCGGCACCATCCTCCGCACAAGATGGCTTCGATGATTTCGATGAATTTGGGACGCCGGCGGAGACAGTAGCTGCGTCGGGAGATGAGGGAGACGACGATTTTGGAGATTTTGGGGATTTTGGAGAGGCTGCGGAAGTGGAGAGCGCGGCGACCTTCGAGCCAGAGACGTTTGCAGAGAGTGTGCCTACACCGCGTGTTGCCCCACACGACTGGCACGCCCTCCAGCTGGACTCCTTATCATCAAGAAACGACATACAGAAACAAGTAGACGGGGTCCTTGGGCCTCTATGGGCTAGCGACGATCCTTCGCATTTCACAGACGATCCCATACGACAGTCTGAGGGATTGAACCAGATATTGGCGACAGCAGAGAGGTATGTCGCCGTACGCCCCATAGCGTCGCGCTCGTATCTTAAATCACAGGTTGCCCCAGTCGCCAGCTGTATGATCTCCTCCTGCCGGCCACCCAGCCAACGTTCAAGCCGGTCAATTGGACGCGGTCGCGCATCCGACGGCAGCATCTCATTACACTCGGCATACCGGTCAACCTGGACGAGGTGCTACCTCGTGCCGGTGCGAAGCTTCCGACCCTCGAAATCCACACACGACCGACCTCCGCACCCCCTGCGCCCTACACCGCGCCGGTGAAGCAGGCTCCCCCCGCTTCTCGTGGTGGTACTCCGCGCTCTGGCACGCCGCAACCTGGAATAAGAAGCACAGCCTTGGCGACTGCGCAGCTCAGACTCGGCCCCCAGCCTGACCTGGACGAACCGAAGATCAATTCGCTGCTGGAGCTGGATACTAGTACGTGATTTTCGCTCTTTGTCATGCGTGTCGGCTGATTCGAGGCTTCTCTCAGATAACCTGCTTCTGCTACCGAGCGCGAAGCTCAACAAGTATCTAGACGACTTGAGGAACCAAACAGCAAGCACGTCGGCACTGTTGACGTACCTACTGCAGATGCGGGATGCGTTGCAGCAGGACTCGGAGACGTATAATAAGCTGATTGGAGAGTTGGTGAGCGAGGCTCAGAAAGTTAAAACGGGGAAGCGGACTGGTCCTCTTCGTCGGGGTAGTGGCTTCACATAGAACATCTCTTGTATGTTTGTATTTTATCTTGCAGGATATACCATGTCGCACACAACCAATTGCAAAGTACTGGCGGGGCCGTGGTACCAAGTTAGCAGATCCGAATCTCGATCGCGTTAATTCGCCACGTGCGACCTTGCCCGCCGAAATTTTGGTAACGGCGTGCAAGCGCCCAAAGCGCGCCCTTCGTCCTCTTCACCGCCGGCCTCTCCTCCTCCTCCCCCAGGCTCGTCTCGGGAAATGAACATCTCACATTCTTTTCCGAGCACTGTCTCCAGCATCTCATTCTCCTTCTTGACGACCGAGGATGTACGTCGCATTTCCGTCAAGCAAATAACCAACCCGCAACTTCTGGACGCCCTCAACCGACCTAATGTCGGTGGACTCTATGACCCCTCTCTAGGACCCAGCGACAAGCAGGACATGTAAGTACGCTCCAGAACCCGTCATATATTTAGTATAACCGTCTGTAGATGTGCAACCTGCCGGCTCTCCTACTTCACCTGCCCCGGCCATTATGGACATATCGAGCTTCCCTCCCCGGTATTCCATCCGCTATTCATGGGAAAGCTCTATGACGTTCTTCGGGGGACGTGCCTGTTCTGCCATAAGTTTAAGGCAAACCGGTTCCTCGTACGCACAGCGTTTCTTCGCGAAACTTCGTGAGTTAACTTCGCGTCGTTGTAGATCGCAAAATTCGAGGGGAAGCTCCGGTTACTTGACCACGGGCTCTTGGTGGCCGCGAAGCAGTTGGACGACATGCGTATGGTTACGGAGAAGAAGAAGGGGAAGCTCGAAGAGGATGAGGACGAGCCCACCGAGACTTTCGACGAGTACCAGATGCGCGTCAATGCATTTGTGGCAACGCATCTTGCCGTCGCTTCCTCGAGTAAGCGCGATAGCTACAAGGACGCGCAAGTGTACCAAGAGCGGAAAGCCGTTATACACGAATTTCTCAAGACGACCCTTACAAAAAAGTGTCAGAACCCCACTTGCGGCGCGTGAGTCCGTTGACGTTTTAGGTTTGGGGCACGCTTGTCTGAGCTTATCCTTTTCGTCCAGGCACGGCTACACTTTCCGGAAGGATGGCCACGTTAGGTTCATCGAATACGACCTCTCTATCAAGCAGAAGGCACAACACGACATAATTCAGCTGAAACGTCCGGACGTCTTGACAGAGGACCGTGCGAAGGCCGACTACGCCGGTGCTCAGCGTCTTCAGACATCTCAAGAAGAATCTGAGTCTGAATCAGAGGGCGAAGGCGAGGATGTCTGGTCGGAGGACGACGAATCGGAGACTAGGGCTAACGCCCCCGTGCAGCAGCTGCCCAAGTCTTCCACCGGCAAGGTCAAGACGTCGCGAGGTCGTAATGAGCGAGTGATGACCCCTGAAGAGGCTCGCGCACATTTACGACGATTATTCAATAACGAAGCTGTCATCTGCGCCTTGCTCTTTGGTCGACACGGCCCCTTCGCCCCTCTTTCACCGCATGACTTGTCGTTGGCCTCCGCCGACATGTTCTTCCTCGAACTGATCCCCGTCACTCCTACCCGGTTCCGACCCCCCGCCAAGATGAACGACATGCTCTTTGAGCACCCGCAGAACGACCTTTTGGGCCGGATTCTCTCCACGTCCTATCAGTTACGCGACCTGACGGACAGCCTCCGGGCTGCGCAGGCCAAGGGATCGGCGGTAGACCAGGCGGCCCAGAACCGCATCCTGCAGTCTCTGCTGAACAGCCTCCAGACCCTTCAAGTCAATGTCAATAGCTTTATTGATAGCAGTAAGAATCCGGACCCCGTTCGACAGGGAAAACTCCCACCGCCCGGAGTGAAACAGTTGCTTGAGAAGAAAGAAGGGCTCTTCCGCAAGCACATGATGGTAAGATTATTTTGCGACGCCTAACCGTTATCTGAATAAAATCTAATAATACGCCAGGGCAAACGTGTCAACTACGCCGCTCGGTCTGTCATATCCCCCGACGTCAACATCGAACCAAACGAAATCGGAATACCACCTGTTTTCGCGCGCAAATTGACGTTCCCTGAGCCCGTAACGCCTGCGAATTTCCATGAACTGCGGCAACTTGTTATCACCGGCCCTCGCGGATACCCTGGTGCCACGATGGTCGAGTATGAAGATGGCCGTCTTCAATATCTTGTCAGTACCTTGATACATGAAACGCATTTCATCAGCTGACAGCGGTGTGAATAACCAGGAGAAGCTGTCGGTGGAGCAACGGACAGCCATCGCCAACCAATTGCTAACGCCGCAAGACGGAGACCGTGGGTCTACTCGTTCTGCCCTCCAGACTCGCACGGCGGCCATCAATAAGAAGGTTTACAGACATTTGCGCGATGGTGACCAGTTGATCTTGAACCGGCAACCGACGTTACACAAGCCGAGTATGATGGTTCACAAAGCGAAGGTGCTTCAAGGGGAAAAGACCATTCGAATGCATTACGCCAACTGGTACGTACGGCCTTTCTTCCCGGTCCTCATATGCTCATATGGCGATATAGTAATTCATACAACGGTACGGCACAGCATACATTCATTATCTATCCCGATTACTGATAATGAGCTTTCTACTGTCAGCTGATTTCGACGGCGACGGTTCGTTTTCGTAAACTCTCTCCACTCTCGGTTGCACTAACGCTGTACCCAGAAATGAACATCCATTTCCCCCGTACGTCGCTACTCCTCTGAAGTACGGCCACATCCTGACAATAGCTATCAGAAAATCAGGTGGCTCGCGCCGAGGCCATGTTCATTGCGAACACAGACAACCAGTACCTCGTTCCCACATCCGGAAAACCACTCCGCGGTCTGATTCAGGATCACGTTGTCGCCGGCGTATGGATGACCGCTCAGGATACTTTCTTCTCCCGCGAGGAATATTTCCAGCTTCTCTATGGCGCCCTTCGCCCCGAGGGGGCGTCTGGACACCACAGCGGCCGACTCGTCACCTTGCCCCCAACCATATGGAAACCTCGGGCCCTTTGGACCGGGAAGCAAGTCGTAAGTCATGGTCACGGTCTCAATACTAGGTTAAGATTCATAGCCTGTTTCAGGTTTCTACCGTTCTGCTGAACATCACACCGTCCAATGCACAAGGTCTGAGCTTGTCGGCGGAGACCAAAGTACCTGGGAAGTTATGGGGTAAGGACTCCAAAGAAGACCAAGTGATCTTCATGGACGGCGAATTGCTCTGCGGTGTTTTGGACAAGGCCGCGTTTGGTGCTTCGGACTTCGGACTTGTTCATTCCGTCTACGAACTCTATGGTGCCGATGTAGCGGGCGTCCTATTGGGCGTCCTCAGCCGTCTCTTCACCAAGTTCCTGCAGCACCGGGCCTTCACGTGTCGGATGGACGATCTGGCTCTCACCCCCGAGGGCAACCGGAAACGGAAGGACATCCTCCAGAAGAACGTTACCCTTGGTACGGAAGGCGCCGTTGAAAACTTCCCCTCCCTCAGCGACGTCCCGGACCGAGACAAGCCGACCGCTCTGCGAACTCTACTCGAGGAAGTATTACGAGACGACAACAAGATGGCCGGCCTCGATATGACGGTGAAGAGCAAGCTGGCGAAACTTACCAAGTCGATCGCGGATGCCGTTATGCCCGGAGGACTGCTCCGCCAGTTCCCCCACAACCACATGCAGGCCATGACCCAGTCCGGCGCGAAGGGTAGCGCGGTCAATGCTCAGCAAATCTCGTGTGCACTTGGCCAACAGGAGCTAGAAGGCCGCCGTGTACCCGTCATGGTCAGCGGCAAGACTCTCCCATCCTTCAAGCCGTTCGAGACCAAGGCGATTGCGGGTGGCTATGTAGCCAGTCGCTTTTTGACCGGTGTCAAGCCGCAAGAATTCTTCTTCCACTGTATGGCTGGCCGAGAAGGTCTCATCGATACGGCGGTGAAGACCTCACGTTCTGGCTATCTGCAGCGGTGTCTCATCAAGCATCTGGAGGGTCTCCGAGTCCATTATGACAACACCGTCCGCGGAAGCGACAATTCCATTTATCAGTTCCAGTACGGCGGTGATGGTCTGGATGTTACCAAGCAGAAGCATCTGTACCAATTTGCTTTCATGGCCCAGAACGAGGGCTCCGCGGTCAACAAGTACCAGCCTCGCTCTATCAATGGTGTCGTGGACGACAAGACTGCAAACGAGTACATGAAGAAGATTCTCAAACAAAAGCGCAAGGGCAAGACTCTCGACGATCCCTCACTTTCCATCTATGACCCGTGCCGCTTCCTCGGCAGTACCTCCGAGAAGTTCGCGGAGAAGGTTGAGCAGTACGTGAAGGTTCTCAAGGAGACGGCTGCGAACGAATCAAACTTCAAGCGTCGTTATCCGTCCATCTCTCCACGTCACTTTAAGCTACTCATGCAGGTGAAATATATGCGGAGTTTAGTCGATCCCGGCGAAGCTGTTGGTTTGCTGGCCTCACAAGGGTAGGCTAAACGTTACTCATGATTTTCTCAGCGAAGCTGACGGATGTTCTCAAGCGTTGGCGAGCCGTCCACTCAGATGACGCTCAACACGTTTCACTTCGCCGGTACGCTCCATAATAGTTCATACTCCGGGCCGTACTGACTACTCACTCAGGTCATGGTGCTGCCAATGTTACGCTTGGTATTCCCAGGTTGAGGGAGATCGTCATGACCGCCTCCCGGAAGCCGAAGACGCCGTCTATGTCTATGGCTGTCCGCAAGGGCGTTGCATTGAGCGATATCGATACGTTCTGCAAGAAGGCCGGTCGTCTGACACTTGCGCAAGTGGTGGACAAGGTCACGGTGAAGGAGACCCTTACGACGAATGGCAGCTCACGAACAAAAGACTTCAGTATCGACCTCAGCTTCTATCCCAGGCAAGATTACCAAGCGGAATACGACGTGGAGCCGTCCGAGATCCTTTCCGCGTTTGGGACAAAGTTCCCTCTCATTCTTAAGAAGGGGATCCAAAACGAGCTAAAGAAGCTCGACCAGGACATCAAGTCCCAGCTGACCGAGATCGGGAAGGGCAAGGCTATTCGACAGCGTGTAGGAGAAGCCGAAGATCAGTCCGGCGAAAACGATGGCGAGGAGGGAGGCAGGAAGGGCCGAGACGACGACGAGACCAGCGAAGTCGGGGACGGCGATGCCACCTCCGCCAAGAGACAACGGCAGACAAAGGAGCAAGCGACCTACGATGATGATGACGAAGACGATGAAGACGAGCCGATGGGTCAGTACGACGATGATGCGATCGAGGCGGCATACGCCTCAGCGGACGAAGATAGCGACGAAGAAGACGTGGCTATGGCCGATGGTTCTGCGGAGGATCTGAGCGACCAGGTGGAAGCCATCGAACAATCGTTCATGTCGAATTTCAGCTACACCAAAGCTTTCAGCTTCCGGGAGTCGGGATGCACGATTGATCTCCAGGTACGGGAATCGCTCGGTAACTGTTGCAAGTCTATTGACGGGACCTCTCCGCTCGCAGTTTTTCTCCGACATGCCTAAACTTCTGTTGGTCGGCATTGTGGAAAAGACTTGCGTGAAGACGGTGATCCGGGAGATCCCAGGCATCACGGACTGTTTCAACAGCAAGGAGGACAAGAACGGCGAGACGGCCTATCGGGTGAGTCACCTGCAACCCATCGCAGACGCCAGCCTAACGAGCAATATAGTTGACCACGAACGGTTCGAACATCCCCGGGCTGTGGCAGTTTGCCTGCAGCGATGCCGATAACATGATCGATGAGGGCAGCATTTATTCCAACGACATTTACGCGATCCTGTGTACCTACGGCGTCGAGGCGGCGCGCGCCGCCATCTTACGCGAAGTCGGTGGCGTCTTCGACGTGTATAAGATCGATGTCAACAGCAGGCATCTAGAGTTGATCGCGGATTACATGGTAAGCGAACTGCCTCTTGGTTTAGGCTTCATTGACCCTGCGGATAGACGTTCGATGGAGGCTACAAGCCGTTCAACCGCTCAGGCATCTCGACGAACCCTTCGCCGCTCCTCAAGGCGTCCTACGAGACCACGGCGTCTTTCCTGTCTGACGCCACACTCCACGGTGACTTTGACGACCTAACAACGCCGTCCGGCAACATCGTTGCGGGGCGACTCAATCTTACAGGAACGGGCGTATTTGATGTCGTAATGCCTGTGGAAGTTACCGGTTCTGTATAACCTGTTTTGGCCCGCCCTCCATTTGTATCCAATGTCGTTCCTGATGTATTTTTTCTCCGCCACAATTGTGACATTGCACTAGCAGCCATGTGCCGATAGTTTCAGTGAGGGGGCATAGCGCGGGCGAGGCCATCGCGCTCGGCGTGGCACACTTGTACCCGACAGCGGCCGGCGGTACGGCATGCGATACCGATTATGTCCGCAACAAAGAGGTTTATTCAGATCTCTCGCGCGATACAAAGTCCATGACGCCCCGTGCCACCGTAAGATGACGCTTGTGTGGCGATGTGTGCTTATCGGAGATTGGCGAATTGTTGGCTATTCAAGCATACCGAATGGGACCTGGTGCGGGCGAGGGCTTGGTCCAGCAGAGTCGCCCAAGTACGGCCTAGTGGGGCTGTCGTCCATTGATGATGGCTGGCCTGTTCCTTGCATCTGGGGACGGTGATCTAATATGACAGCGATCGGCTCCCCAAGGTCCTTCCATTGGCGATAAGTTCCTTCGTGCCAGCGGCATGGGTTTGGCGTTCCAGAGCGCCGAGCGCTGTATCATCGCGGCGCACAAGACCAAGTCTCTAGTGTC
This sequence comes from Bjerkandera adusta, assembly GCA_027924225.1. Lineage (NCBI taxonomy): Eukaryota > Fungi > Basidiomycota > Agaricomycetes > Polyporales > Phanerochaetaceae > Bjerkandera > Bjerkandera adusta. Next base: position 23,030 of record BSCZ01003033.1, read on the forward strand.
CTTGTCTTGGATTTCTGAAATTATGTCGGCAGCAGTACCAAAATGGTCACCTCGACAGGCCCACGCACTATAAAAACCCGAGGGTGGTGAGCCTTGAAGACAGCACCTCAGCATCTTCAGCTCAGTCGAACAGAAACCCACCTCGAACACACAACCTCATCCGCTTCATTCACAATGTGCAAGTGGCGTCGGTATGTGCTCTTACCTCCATACCCCAAGACTATCCTTAACTTCGTCGTCGTTCAGCGTCCGAAACGTCTATCTCAGGTAGGTAGTGCTCACCGCTTTCATTTGCCACACTTCACCATCTCCTTCTCTGAAGGTGTGGCCATGCCATCAACCTGGTGAGTTCGTCGCAGTCGGCCTCGTGGCGATCGTCGCTCACAATCTCTCTACAGCCGGACGAAGAGGTGAGATATGAGCTCGACGTTGAAGATCGCGTCATGACTCCTGACCTATTTAGATCAACTGCTACAAAGAAACTTGTATCTTCAGTCCGAACCATCCCAGCAATTGCAAGCCGCCGACCTGCACGGCCAAGTGCTGGCAGTAGTGAGTCGCCTCCAGAACCCATAGTGGATGTCACATGTACTTACTTGTCCGCAGCCACCAGTACCCCGAACAATACTGTGAGTGCTTCGAAGGGGAGTGAAGCGCACACTGACATTGCTTCCAGCGCCGAACATCAACGGTTTTTGCCCGACCTGCGCGGCTCAAGGCCATCGTTGAATCGGTGGCGGCGATTCGCCCAAAGGGGGCACGAGTAGGATGTGCGTCGGAGCGGCATCACATGGGACTAACCTTGTAATAGTCGTTGTTGGTCTCGTCTATGCTATGACTTCATCTATGCATAATGCCGCGTGAGAATCGTGTGGGGGAGACTCACGTCTGGACGCAGATTATGATATTAGATACGACGATTATAGGACGCAAGATCAATGGGGATAGCTACAATCGGCTTTCGTGTCAGCCAAGGAATCAGAAGTCAAGAGTGAATACATCGAGTCGTACAGTTAATCTTCGTCGTTGATGTCGTGCTTCTTCTTCAACTGTGCCAATTCCTCCTCTCTCCGAGCAAGATCCGCCTTCGCCGCGGCTGCGTCCTGTTTCGCAGGCATGTGGTACAGGACGACTATGTAGCGTTCCTGGAGATGGAAGCCGTTGAGATGGTCCAGAGCATTCTTGGCCTGTCATGATGGTTCAGCGCGCATCACAGGCACTTCGCAGAGGGTACGCACGTCCATCACGTCGTCAAACACGACGAAAGCTGTCCCGCGAGACTTTTGTTCGTTGCCGATGCGGATTTGGCGAATGCTACCGTAGCGGCCAAAGAGGTCGTACAAGTCTTCGCCGGTAATCTGGTAGTTCAGATTCTTGACGAACAGGATGCGGTTCGCACCTGGAGGAAGCTTGGCCTGCGGAATTGAATATGAGACATAGCAGAAAACACGAATGCAGGGGCGGGCGCACGGTTGGTCTGGCGAGCGCCATGGTGGAGGTCGAAGTCTAAGAGAGGCAAGTCCAGCGCGCTAATTGCCCACGAGTCCTCAACGCCACATGTTGATCCATCCCAAAAAGGAAAGGTACGACTAAGTTCATCCATTGGCTGCAATCCGCCAGAGCAGCTCTTCCATCCACATCGTACCAGACTCGTGCGGAGTTTTTTGACCTTTGATAATATTTGTCCGTTTTTTTAGCATACAGTAGGATTTCGTCCGCTACAAGGCCACCTGCGCGTGATGCGTACAGTGTGTCCACGCCGCTGGAACCGGATTACGACCTTGGCTCGCCGCCGCCACAAACTCGCAAATGATGAGATATCATGGCAACATCATTCAGTGCGCAAGTCACCAGTATACGTACATCCTTATCAGCTTCAGCAGCACTAGTTCGTTTATAGGTCTGAGGGAGCAGCCGTCGTTCGATCGGCACGGATCACCACATCTGAGCTCGCTATAGGCCCTTCACACGCAGGAACTCGAAGCCGAACACCGTAAAACCACCGTCGTATTGCGTGTGGCGAGATATTTCCAGAAAGGGCTATCCGTAAGAGCGTTCAGGGGTACGTCGTCGGATTGCCCCAGGAGCATCCGATGTGGAGTCAGGTCTAACTTCAGAGTGTTCTGATCTCCCTCATGCGAGTCGGATGAAGGCCGGATGCTGTGGTAAGGTTGACCACCGCGCCGCGTTGTGCGGGCCCATCGAGAGATCTAAACGGCGACTACACGGCGATTCGCGGGGCTGTGTCTGGTGCGCCGAATTGTCGCATTTGTCCCTCCGGCCTCGGATTGATGCTCTAGGCAACGCTACGCTGAGCTTATAGCATGATCGAGGGCGAGCATTGGGCCTAACCTTCTCGAAGAGTCTGGCGTCTGCGCGCACGCCTGCATACACCGGTAGACGCAGCGCTGGGGCCACCCACCAGCTGACTGGGGACACGAGGTGACAGGATGAGCGACGTAAGAGCCTGGCCGTATGACTGAGCCAGAATTTCATCTCCACGGTGCGCCTTGCGTCGCCCCGTACCTAGCCGCCCCCGAGGCACTTCAACAATCAAGCGTGGCCTGCGCTCGCACTGTCCATAGCCGACAAACAAGGGGATTCTCACCGGTTGCACAGCTCTGCCGCAGCGCACAAGGAGTCCTCCGCGCCCATCGAGAGTGTAACGACAAGCTCGGGGGATCCGCTGCGCCGAGGAGAGCACCGACGCTAGAGTCTATCGTTTATGGCGTCTGTAGTCGCACGACAGTCTCGTGTCCTACATGATAGTAAAGGGTCTCAGTGCGACAGCCAGTGGACGTGATAAGACAGACTGGCTTTGTTCTGGCACATCTTCAGGAGGGGTCCCATGATGTAGGAGGTGACGCTTTGCACAGCCGGCAGCAGTTTCCACGGATAGTGTTCATATACAATTGGAGAACGTGGGCTCCTGTGACAGATAGAGGCGATCAGCAACACGCCAGCACAGGTTCTAACACCGGGTCAGCTTCAGACTCCGCCTACGAATTTCTGTCAGTGACTGAGAACGGGCGGAGATAAGCAGCACGGTAATGATGAAATACTTACACAAAGCTAGTAATAGCCGTTTGGAAAAATAGCCTGCTTACCATACACGGGAGAAATATACACTTACGCTGTCTGCTGCCATCAGCCGGGACCGCGTTATGCTGACCACGATCGAACTTCTGTCTTGTACTGACAGGCTGAGGACACGAGGCCGTCTCAAAGCTGAGCTTTTGCATTGCCTATACGTGGAAGAGTGTACGTCAGAGGGGGGCCCGAGGGGAGGAAAATAAGCACGGCGATGAAGGGAATCACCATGGTACCGCATGATATGCATGGCGGCCTAGGTACGCGCCGTGAAACACGATGGGACGCCCCTCGACTCAATGGACAGAGAACATACACATACGCGAGAGGGTAGTACCCTCGTAGAGCTCCATTTATTTGTGGCTGCATCACTAATGCCTGATTTCGCACCGCGGTCCACCCACCCAAGATCGGGGCCCGTTGCTTAATTCTCACAGAGGTAGCAAATGTGAGTTCCTTCTATCACATGCGCTGCACAACTGGCGAGAGGTAAGAACAGCGAACTCGATCGTTCAGACAGTCTCTTACCGAGAGAACGGTTGAAACGAAGTCTGGAAAATTTGGTAGCCTCGCTTTACAACACAGCATTGGTGGGACAGTTGAAAATGCCTCGCTCGAGTCTTGGGCAGCGGAGGCAAAGTCGACCGGCTGGGACATCTGTCGGGAATGAAGTACCGTCAGTATACTGTACGTCCACCACGTCCGCGCCGTGCTGAAACTGCTCACTTGCGTAATTCCTGCTCGTTATCGTGCTTCCTTGCAAGCCCATGATTCCAACGGTCGGAGCAGACGAGGGAACTCTGTCTTGTACCGTTGCCATCACGCAGAAGCATCACATGCGCTTCTGGGAGCATTGGGCAACAGCGGCGTCGCGCTGCGGAAGCTGGAGGGGCGGACGTCGCTGTCGCTTACGCGGCCGAGCTCAGGAACGGCAGGTAATCACTTGTGCGGAGGGAGACATAGAAGGGAAGTCGAAGGCAACCAGAGATAGGGCATAGGATGTCGCTCCGCTGCCCTGATGGGCAGCAAGGATAGATCCCACAGCAGCGTCCCGCTCGTCCACGATCAGTGGCAGCATGATCGTCTGAAGACAGAACAATATAGGCCAGAGAGTTGTGCCACCGCGGACGGCCCTGTGACTTGGGTGGGAGGACACCCTGAGGCTATCGGCCCACTTTCAAGACATCTGCGAACAAAAACATCCGCTGAAAGTGGCAGGAGCCCGATCGCGAAATGTGATGTATTCTGACCTTGGGGACCACGGTCGCTATCACAAGGGCGGGACAGCAGTCCTGGTTCGTTCATGCGGAATCGGGGCATATTGCATTGCGGGAGGGAACCGCTGCGACCGCCGCGGTTGGCCGAGACCATACAGTAGTCCCTGGGTGGTATGTCTCTGTCTGGGACGTACCGTTCAGTCAGAACTGACGGGGCTATACCAACATAGGTCAGCCGCGACACTAAGCTCGTGGGATTGCTCACAAGCAAGATGCATCTGTTGGCGTTTACCCGTGGGTCTTCCCCCGAGAGTTTATGGGAGTTGGAAACGGTGACACAGTTATGGGCGGCGGCTCTAAATTGAGTTACCTCTATGGGCGGCCTCGTCGGACGTTGACAATAACGTCGATAGCGTGATGGAAGAGCGCACGGCCCCAAGGCACACTGGCCACGCCGTCGAGCCGCACTGCGCCGGTGATCCTTCCGTGACTCGCGCTGCACACATAGGATAATCCGACAAGTTACATTCCGAGGTCGTACAGGCGGGCGCATGTGCATCGCGAGGACGTCTAAAAAGCCTATACTTCAAACCCTATCAGGTCCCCGACGCGTCTTTGCACTGTTCGCACTTACGTACAGCTACCAAGGATGAGAGAGGGTGCCGTGGGGGGTGGCTTCTCACTTGGAAAATCTCTGGGCCAGCCGCTCAATTTCTCGGCAGTCGTTCGCGCCCCGCACGCAGAGCACCGCAGCGGAGTCCTTGTCCTCCGTATCTGGGATGACGCACCGAACGTCTTCGGCGTTCGGGCACGGACACTGCGCTGGGCTGGCGACACACACTAACGTGTCTGGGCAGAGATACTGCGCGCACGAAACTGAAATAAAAACGAGCTGAGTAGGTTCTTCTGGGCGGCGACGCGGCACGCTACCCACCTGCATCGGCGTGGGCCGCCCACTGGGAGCCCTGAGACGGCGGTCTGCGCTGTTGCTGCTGCTGGCCCTGGTTGCCAAACATCTGCTCAAAGAAACCAAACTGCGCCCACGCAAGCGGGACGGCGGCGAGGACGACGAGCAGACCGAGCACGCTGTTCGAGTGCATTCTGGTGGAGGCGTATGTTTACGATGCAAACAGACGCCTGCGGCGCGTCGACGTGTACAGGCGTGGGAATTTATGCCAATCAACAGAATATATACATGGGATGTGCAATGGTGAGTGACAGAGGTCCGCATACTCGTAAAGGTCGTCTTTTGGAAACGTAGCACAGGTCAGAGTACATGGTGTAGTAGATGCATGCAAGATGTTGGACAGATGTATAGGAAGACGTGAATGAGAGGTTGTGGTGAGCGTTGCTTATATTAGCCGAGTGTGGGTATGGTTACGTCCTGCGTACGACATGGGTCAGGACTCTGCGCACAGCCGCAGCACGACACAGGGCTCACCATGAGTACATGAGGGCAGTCGCGGTGCAGGCACTGATGATAAATGCACAGCTGGGTCTTGTCTAGTACAATCCTTGGTTTTCGTCGGCCATCCTGTCTACCTCCTGCCCCGCCACATGCTCCCGCTTCCTGACAACGTCCTCCGTCAAGTCGACCTCCCAGGGTCCGTTCGCGGCGGGGAACGCAACCCGGTCCGCGAGCGGACGACGGGCTAGCCATGAGTTGACCGACTTGATCTCGTCTGTCGCCGCACTCCGCGGTACCCGTGGCGTCAAGGATAAGGACAACAGCTCTAGTGGGTCTGTAATCGCGGGGGCGTCCTCGGATGGAAAGGCGCATAGCTTTGCCGGGTGGGCGGAAAGGGACCATGACTTGGCGTGCCTCGCTAGGCGTGTCCGCGGAGCAAGATTCTCTTTGTCAGCGTCTTTCGCTCGTCGGGGAGGGGAAACTGGCGCGACGAGGACATCACGCGAGGAGGATGACGGGGTTACGGCAGTAGTCTCGCTCTCTCGGCGGTCTATGAAGACATCGAACCCTGGATAGTGGGCAGATTGACGGTCGGAGACACATGACTGGCCCGTTCGAGGGTCTTGGGGCGCAGGAGGGTCGTCGATGTCCATGGCGTCGGCGAGGGCCATCGATGAGGAGGGATGTGGTTGTGGAATGAATGTGTCAGCCAACGGCGACGGGAAAGCCATCGAGGGCGTCGGGTGCGCCATCGCAGGGCCGAAGTCGAGTCTGCGCGCGGGGTTGCCGAGGAGGGTGGTGGGAGCGAGCATCTGTGGGCGGACGGCAGGGAGGGAGTCGGTCGCAGACGACCACATAAGGGCAGCGCCGCCCTTCTGCACAGATGAAGGGCACTCTCCGCTGGTCATTTGCCGCTTTGCCGGGCTGGTGTGGGCAGCAGCTTCGCTGGGTGAGAGAGGGCGTTTGTTTGGCCGCTGTTTGAATGGTGCGTTGTGGGAACTGTTGCTCGCAAGAATGACATGGTCGAGCGGGATGTCCCGCAGCGGGCCTGGGCGTTGCATGGCGGTGCGAGTAGGATGTGGCGGACGGCGGCGAGAGGGGCGGAGAGAGGGCGCGGGCTGGCGCGGGTGGTGTCGCGAGGGTGGCTGGGATGGGGTTGGGGACGCGAGGAGAAGCGCCTCGCCGGATGGTTCCTGTTGTTTGTTGACTATCAACCAAGGCGCGTCGCACCAGGCGCCGTGACGCGTTACATCACGTGACACCACGTGCAGTCACGCCACGAGGCTACTGAACGCCGAGGACCTCGGATACCCCCAGTCGCGCCCGCTCGTGGCGCAGCCCCGCCACACAAGACTGTCTGTCGCCGCCAGGAACAGCCCTCTTAGGCGTTGGGGAGCTGTAATCCCGCTAACTCAACCTACGCGGACTTTAAGGACAAAAGCACGGATAAAGACATGGCCCCGCTGATGGGTATGCACAGTAGTCTGGGAATGCCTTACGAGACCGTGTACGTCGCCGGACCCGACCGCGGAGGTGTCACATACCAAAATAGCACCTCAGCACTCAACTCAGCTCAGACCATATGTGGCGTGACAAGATATAGACAGTCCTTCTGGTAATGTTGCTACACTACGAGTAACGTAACCATCAACACGGCATTATAGAAATAATACGCACAAGCCACATCGGGGAGTATCCGAAGCACGAGCAAAGAACAAAGTACAAGAGGATAAATGGGCTCAGATGAGCTCCGCTGCGTTGACGGGCATTTCGTCCTGAAAAGCAGATAGTCAGGGGCTGTGATGCATAGCAATGAAGCTTAACCGCCACTTACTATCTGTGTACCGTAGAATTGTTCTGGCGATTGACGGAGTTAGCATCACTGGGGACACAGGAGAGAGAGGTACGCACCGATATCACGGAGAATGCGAACATCGTCCACTGTCACGAACTAGAGCGTCGAATGTCAGAGTGTAACACAGCGGCTAGGGAAGTGATAGACTCACGTTGATAGCTACACCTTTGCGACCAAAGCGTCCTGAGCGACCAATACGATGGATGTAGTTCTCACGGTTGCTAGGTACAAGCATGCATGAGCTGGCAGCACATACAAAAAGGAGCGTGTTCCTTACGCGGGAAGGTCGTAGTTGATCACCAGCGAGACTTGCTGTACATCAATACCCCGAGCCCAGACGTCGGTGGTAATCAGGACACGACTGCAAGGCAAAAGTTAGACACCGAGAACTGAGACATCCCCATCTAGACTTACGACGTGCCACTACGGAATTCGGCCATGATGGCATCCCGCTCTTTTTGAACCATCTCACCATGCATTGATGAGACGGTGAAGTTTGCTGCCCTCATTTTTTCTGTCAGCCAGTCAACCTAGGCAGAGCGTTAGCTTGCGCCACCGGGACAACGTAAAACGGACCTTGCGCCGTGTGTTGCAGAAGATGACGGCTTGCGTGATGGTAAGGGTATCGTAGAGGTCACAAAGGGTGTCGAACTTCCAGTCCTCCTTCTCCACTGCCACGAAGAACTGCTTGATGCCCTCCAGCGTCAACTCATCACGCTTCACGAGAATGCGAATAGGGTCGGTCATGAACTTCGTCGTCATCTCCAAGACATCATAGGGAAGGGTAGCACTGAGGAGTACGACTTGCGTCGCGGGGGGAAGGTAACGGTATACGTCGTATATTTGGTCCTTGAAACCCTTGTTGAGCAATTCGTCGGCCTCATCAAGGACCAGCATCTTGATGTTGCGTGTCCGCAGGCTCCGACGACGAATCATGTCGAAAACCCGTCCAGGGGTCCCTGAGACGACGTGTTGGCCGTACTCGAGCTTGCGGATGTCTTCTCCAATAGAGGTTCCACCAATGCATGCGTGGCATTGAACGTTCATATAGTCGCCCAGGGCGAGCACTACGGACTGGATTTGTGTCGCCAACTCGCGAGTTGGTGACAGCACGAGAGCTTGTGTCTCCCGGACAGTCACGTCGATGGACTGGAGGATGGAGATGGAGAAGGTCGCGGTTTTACCGGTACCCGACTGGGCTTGCGCGATGACATCCCGTCCTTGGGTGATAGGGAGGATGGCACGCTGCTGGATGGCAGAGGGCTTCTCGAAGTCTTCCCTCACATGTTAGCAAGACCATAAAGTCCAAGTAATGGCGCACGCACTGTAGGCATAGATGCCCCGAAGCAAATCCTCCTTCAAGCCAAGGTCGTCGAATGTTGAGACCACTGAGACAGCCTCAGAGGACTCGAAGATGAGTTTCTGGTGCAGTAGACTCTGGTCAGTACGTTGCCAACGTCGCGGTCGAGTAGGGAGCACTTGCCTCGTCTCCTGTGTTGATACCCGCCATGTCGAGTGAAAGGGAGAAGGTAGATTTGTCGGCGTTCGAAATCCAGGTGAGATCCAGGCGCGCGATCACCCCGAAGACGCCCATACTGCTTGTCCTCCTCGAAACCAAGCTGGAAGCTGCGCTTCACAGTCCCGCATACCTGAACCGCGCTTTCTCGAATATTCTACACATAAACGCCACGGCAGCTGGTACGCGAGGATTCCGACATGTACGAAGAGCTCGATCCCGCCATTCAGCAGCAACTGAGTCTGCAATCCTTCGAAGTTAGCTGAGCTCCTGGTCGCTTCTGCGGGAACGCCGTCGCTGAAGCGGTTTGCAGGGCAAGTTCGACGTGAAGGACTTTGTCGGAGGACTCTCTGAAAGATTAATTACGCAGTCAAAGGAGCACCCAGGACGTGCGTTGGCAGCTTCACTCGCGTCGCGCAACCAATTTACCTGCTTGCCCCTCAGCGTTTGACCCGAAGCCCTTCATTCGGTCGCTGGAAGCCGCAGTAGACCGTCTCATCGCTGTCCGCAAGGATGTACAGGCGCGTACAGAACAGATGGAGCGAAGCGTAAAGGTCGCGGAGCGGGAGTACTCCAAGAAGATGGTAGACCTGAATAAAGGGTTTGAGGTGTGTTTGCATAAGATCATCCGTAATGTCGCGATTATAACGCGTATCTAGGCAGTCGGACAGTCCTTCTCTGGCATGGAGACTAAGATGAACGAGGTTGGCCGCACAGCCATTCGAATAGGAGAAGAACTCGAGTCCGTGCACCACCAACGGCAACGGGCGCAGGCGGCCTACGACCTCATCGACTTCTACAACCAGTTCTCAAGAGATGACACGACCCGGATCGATGCTCTCAAGAAAGAAGGCAAGGAAGGCCGGCGACAGGTCGCGACACTGTTGCGTCGCCTGAGCACAGTAGCGAAGGAGGTTGACCTTCCCAGTGGAGACAAGGTGCAGCAATATGTTCCAGACTTCCTTTGTCTCTGACCGTTTGAAGGCCAGAGAGAACATCGACAAATATTGTGAGAAGTTCGAGAAGGATATGCTCCATTTATTCGACAGAGCATATCGTCGCGGTGACCCAAAGATGATGCATGTGAGTCCTCCAGCTTCTTTCAAGGCTTTGGTGACTGATAATCACACCAGCATTGCGCCCAAACATTGCTAGACTTCAACGGTGGCGCGTCGTGTGTACAAGTATACGTAAATCAACACGATTTCTTTATCAACCGCGTCCGAGAAAGCAATGGGCAGGCCGATGATCAATTGTATGCGCCCTCAACTCTTCTCCTTTGGTGCTTTTTATTGACCATAAACAGATGGGAACATCTACCGGACCCAGACGCAAGCCTGCCCACGTCGGAGTCAGGGCTCTCCGAACTCTTCCAGGAAATCCGCACCACAGTCGGACAAGAAGTCCAAATCGTACAAGCCGTTTTCCCCAACCCTGCCTACGTCATGCAGGTCTTCCTCCAACGTGTATTCGCACAATCTGTCAGTCGGGCTATTCGGTTCTACCGGGCTGTACCCCACCTCACACATGTGCCCACAGATTCAACAACAACTCGAACTTCTCGTCAATCGAGGAGCCGCGCTGTCGGACCTGGCGTTCCTCCGCATATTGCAAATGGTGCACCAACAGACTGCGGTGCTCGTGGAGGACCTCAAAGGATACGAGTTGCCTGCTATCATACCGCGTTCCCCTATCGACAAGACAGACTTCAGTCGCCAGCTGAATGCTGCGGCGTCGGGATCGGCAGCTACGGCGGCGACTGCTGTTACAGTCACCACGATGCTGGAGACGGCAATGGAGGAGCTGTTTATACCGTACACAGAAGGCCAGCGATATCTGGAAAGGGAAAGCAAGAGTCTCAGTGAATTGTACGCCAGCTTCCTTACGAACTTCACTCGGTACCATGTAGGCTCTCTCTCGCTTTCCATGCAGTACTTTACTGATCGTCTCGCAGGAACGTACGCACAAAGGCGGTAAATCGTCGCTCTTCGATCGTATGGTGAACCAACTTAGTTCGGCCGCTGCCACCACTTCAACCTCCGGTACATCCACAACGTCTGCGCAGGCCGCAGCCGCTATCCTAAGGTACGGAGGCCTCAGCGCGGCGGTGGAGAAGAACAAGGAGAAGGCGATCGAAGAGCCGATCTCAGAAGAAGACGGGCAGTTGCATATCGTCGTTGCGGAGACGATGTTGAAGTGGCATGCTGAGGCTGCTGGTCGCTGCGTCGAACTCAGTGCCGCGAACGACGTGTACGTGTATCTATTTTCCCTCGGCGTCGGATATTGACCATGTGTACAGCTCCAAACACATATTCGCATTACTTCGTGTCCTCGCAGCGGCGCTCGGAAGCGCATACATCGAGACCGCGATAGAAACGCGAGTACACTCCACGTTATGAACCTCAAATGTCCTAATATGTCGTTGCCAGTGCCCAGTCAAGAGCGGATGCAGCAGATCCCAAAGTCGAACCTAACCTCCAACCACTCGGCGTGCTTCGTTCGGTCGACTTAATTTGCCACCTCTGGCAACAATACGTCAATGTGGCGTTGTTGCCGTTAGCAAGTAACTCGGTTACTGTGCGCAGAGAGATGGCTGTCTTCAACAACCAGACTATTAGTCGAATTGAGGGCGCTGTGAACCATGTTATGCAGCGTCTCACGGACAGTGAGTATCCGAAGTATCTTCGGCAGACCTTTCCTCTTAATTTTCATCTGCAGCGGTTCTGAGCTACCTGTCACTCCAGCTGACGAAGCAGAAAAAGAACGATTTCAAGCCACGAAACGACGACCTCTCATTCGCGCGTGATAACACCGAGCCCTGCGAAGCGTGCTGCGAGGTCCTCGAGAGAGTTCGCGATGCGGCAAAGGAAAACCTTACGGGCAAGAACCTTGAGGTTTTCTTGACGGAGATCGGCGTTGCCTTCCACAGGTAAGCTAATCTCCTTCTCATACGCCATACTTGCCCACTCACGCGATCATATAGTTTACTGCTTGAACATCTTAAGAAGTTCCCCGTCAGCGCGACTGGTGGACTCATGCTTGCCAAGTTGGTCCCGTCTCACTCGCCCGCTCGTCTCAGCTGACATCCACACCCACAGGGACCTCAAACTCTACCAGGACACCATCAGCTCGTTCTCCATCCCCTCGCTCCACGAACGCTTCGAGTTCCTGCGGCAGCTCGGCAACGTGTTCCTCGTGCGTCCTGACATCCTCAAGTCCTACATCACCGAGGGCTACCTGGGCCGCATCGACTCCTCGCTGCTGCGGCCGTACCTCGCGCAGCGGAGCGATTGGGGCCAGGCGGAGAAGGGCTTCAACGATGCGCTCGGCATGGAAGACACGGGCGACAGCAAGGCTCTCAAGGACCGGTTTGGGATGGGCAGGCTGAGCATGATCATGAAGGACCTCGAGCCGCTCCGCGACCACATGCCTCCTATACCAAGTCTGCCGACCATCCCTGCGGGGATGAGCATGCCAAGTCTCACCGGCCGCGCGTTCGCCGCTCGAGATGGTAGCTGAACGTTGACCGTTCAATCCCGACGAGTGCGGATGTGTGCTCTTCGTGTGTTGGTAGTTGGATAAATTATTCGAACATGTATTGTATGGAGCTACGAGATTTGGATGGAGAGGTTGTTTCACTCGCCTTTGAAGACGGGCTTGCGCTTCTCCTTGAAAGCCTGCAGTGCTTCCAGACGATCCTTGGTGTGAAGGAGCGTCTCGTAGGAAGCTCGCTCGAAGTCTAAACCTGAAGGTAGCGTAAGCGTCGTATCAAGTGGACAAAAATAAAACGCACCTGGCTCCAACGATAGCTCCGGGGCCCTTGAGATGGCTTGCTTCGCTGCTCGCAAAGCCAATGGTGCTGTTGATATGACCGTATCAGCGTATCCTCAGCGCGCATTGGTGTTTAGTGAACTAACCGTTCTGTGAAATCTCATCCGCGAGCTTCAGGGCTCGGTCAACCGCAGTGGTACCCTCGTCAGAGACATAATCAACAATGCCTGCAAAGCGTGGCTCTCAGCACCCAATTGCGCATTAGATATGTAGAGGTACGCACCAAAGTCCGACGCTTCAGGCGCAGTCAACATCCTCCCGGTATAAATCAAGTTCTTCGCCTTCGCCATACCCAGAAGCTTCGTGAGTCTCTGGGTGCCCCCAGCACCAGGGATGATCCCCAGCTTCGTCTCGGTCAACCCGATCTTCGTCACGTCGTGCCCTATTCCAAGTTATCTCCGCCTGCGCGTACGCGACCGCAGAGCGAGAACGTACCGGCGACCCGCAAATCGCACGCTAACGCGAGCTCGAGTCCCCCGCCGAGGGCAGGGCCGTCGATGGCAGCGATAGTGGGCATGGGAAGTCCCTCGAGCTTGCCGAGCGCAATGCGGAGATCATACAGGAACTTGTCGACGTCGAGCTGGGACATGGTGCGCCGCTCGACGAGGTCCGCGCCCGCGCAGAAGGAGCCCTGTGCCGTCGAGCGGACGACGAGCACGCGTGTTCTAGCTTGCCAGACACGACCTCGTCAGCATTAGACAACGGACGTAGACGAAGGGGACAGAAACGCACGACTTGTCGAACTTGGCTTCGTCGAGACATGTGTGGAGCTCCTGGTGGGGACGAGCGGGAGGGCTAGTGAGTGTGGGGTAGATGTGCGGGGTAGAGTGCTGCGTACGGAGAGCAGCTTGCGCGAGATCGCGTTCCGCTGGTTCGGCCTGTTGAGCGAGAGGAAGGTCACGCCCGGACGCGCCTCCTCTAGGAAGACATCCTGGCTGGGCGTGCTCGCTGTCTGGATGTGTCGCTGGCTACGTTGTACAACGGCCGACCACGCTGTCTTACAGGTTGGGGCGCGTCCGAATGTTGCAGCACGACGCAGGGGGATGGCAAGCATAACTGAGTCGCGGAGGCAGAGTTCCCAACTCAGGTCCGAGATCTTAGACGGAGCATTTCACCGATCTAAGGGTCACACCACGCGCGGGAGATCCAGCCATGACCCAAGGAACAAACTTGTAGTACAGTCGTTACATGTGTCGACCTCGTCGAGGCCAAATGTGGTACACAACACGACGCCAGGAACCTACAATACCGTATGTACTGATAGTTACAAAATAAAAACTCATAATAATAGCCGACGAACTGGGAGGGGAAGGGAAAATCCGGGTTCGTCCACAAAGCGGGCGAAGAAGTGGGAGGGGAGGAGTTATTCGGACTGAGGGTATATACGAGCTATAAGGAACTCATCCGACTAAGAACCAAAGGGGCGCAAGGAAGGTCAAGGTGAGTGTTCGCGGGTGCTCGAGAGGAGTGCTTTTCGTTCACTGCGCGTAGCCAGCGTATGGATCTTGGTCGTACGGCCGATGAACAGGGGGCGCCACGCCATGCCTGAGGGTGTTCTGAGGATCCGCGAAGGGGTGGCCGCCAGTCGGCGAGTACTGGCCATTCTGTCCCGAGTACTGGTATTGACCATCTTGAGCAGCGGCAGCCGCGTAGGCGGTACCAGGAGGATACTCCATCCCGTATTGGTTCGGGTTAGCGTACGCCTGTTCCGAGCCGTAGTGCATCGAGCGGTCGGGGTACGCATCATGTCTCGCGGGCGCAGTGGCATCCGAAATGTCGTAGGAGCTATCCATGGGTCCTGAACCGGAATGGACAGGCGGCTCGTGTTCGGGGTACTTCTCGAAGTAAGCGTCATCCTCCTCGTCCCGCATGCGCGCGCGACGCCTCATGATCTTCATGGCAATAAACGCGATGATAAGGAGACCAACGACTCCCGCCACAGTGAACACTCCAATCACGGCCGGTTTGTTCTTCAGGAAGCTAGGCAGGTGTCGGTTTTAGGCTGTTCCGAGCTACGGTAAACTGAGATAGTACACACCTCGTAGAAGTGGCAGCAGTAGCTCCCGTAGCCTCAGCCGCGTCAGAAGACGAGGAGGGAGTAGGCACACTGAAGTCCGTGGAACCATAGACGTACGAAGTGCGCCCACCAGTGACTGTTTGCTGCACTGAAGGCGTAATGGAGGCCTTGGAGCTGCTAGACGAGCTGCTGGAGATGGAGGACGCAGACGAGCTGAGGTAAGCGAGAAAGTGAGCCGACTTCATAGGGGAGACATGGTGTGGTTAAACGTACCTCGACGAAGACACAGAGCTTGAGGATGAGGACTGGCTGCTGCTGCTTGGTGAAGAAGAGCTGCTAGATTGCACAGAGGCTTGAACTGGCGTAGAAGGGGATGAAGACGCAGGCTGGGATTGTTTGGAAGACGAGGGTACAACAGGCGGAGACGACGGAGGAGGAGCCGATGAGGACACTGAAGGCTGGTTCGGGGTGGTCGTTACAGACGGCTCCGTGGGGGGCTCCGAAGACACTGGAGAGGCCTCTGCGGGCAGCGAGGGCGTGAGGGAGACTTCACTCGAGGACTGGGCATTTACAAAAGAATGTGATGATAGGACGGCGAGGGAAAAGAGCGTAAGGATGCGGACTGCCGACGCCGAGCAGAGACGCATGGTGTTGAAGTGGTGGAGGGGGCGGGGAGGGAAGCGGAGAGGGCGTCGGGGACGACGAGCAGGGCACGAGAGGCGACGACGGGAGTGGTTAGTGGAAAGAAAGGCAGCAACCCGCTCGGCCAACTCACCCCAGTTGTCACAAGTCACACTGATGGCGTTCCAGAACGCGCTTCTTCAACAATTGCCCTTTACAGCCAACCATCGGCCGCATTTGGGGTGCCTTGTGACAGGGTCATCACCAAGACAGTCACGCCGGGCGCCACCAGCTGAGGTTGTCCATGTGCAATCGAATACACTCCAAGTCTATCAACCAAAATGCCACATCCCTTTCAAATTCAGGTACAGGGGAATCCTTCCTACTAAAAATTACCTGCAGCAGTATAATCGACATCCACGCCGCAGAGCGGATAACTAACATATCTGTTAGCATCATCCCAGACCAACGAAGTGAATGAAACTCGCCTGCTGGATTCCAATATCGACAAGAGAAAAGCCTCCCAAGGATCTTCTGCTATATCTGACCCCTTCGTAGACACCGCAGTCTCCACCGCGAACACATCTTCGGAGTACACATCCATGTCGTCAATGTGGAAGTCTTGCGAAACGATTGAGGTATACGCCGCACGTTCCGTGTGTAATTGTTGCGGTAAGGGATGGAGAGAATGACAGTGGCATACCAAAGACGGTAGGTCGCTTTCCAGTTGTAACTCTGGCAATCGGGGCTGTTGACTTCGGCAGTGAGGAGAACATGCGAACGGCGGATCGAGGTGTGTGACCGCCGCCGCCGCCGCCGCAGATGGTCGCTGCGAAAAACTGGAAGATGCTTGCGTCGCCGATGTGCAGCATGGGGACGACAGCTCACGAACCACCAACTCTATATCCCCCTCTGTGGAATCAATGTCCCGCGTGCATCCTTGGACCTTGAAGACGCATTCGAACGACGCCCGATGATGTGGCTTCTTTAACTTCTGCCGGAGACAGACAAAGAACCAGCGCGATAATTCGGGCATGCTCTGGCAAATTGGCAAAGACATAAATTGCGGTCAGGAGAACATGGCCAGTATTGACTCACCCTCTGAGCCGTGCCACGTTCTAATCTGCTGCTGACCTGCGCCACGATCTTGTCGATGATCTTGTCGAGTGTGTAGCTTTGACTACCCTTCTTCGATCGGATCCGCACTTGAGGAGCTCCTCCACCGTACAGCTAATAT
The DNA here is from genome assembly GCA_027924225.1 of Bjerkandera adusta. Lineage (NCBI taxonomy): Eukaryota > Fungi > Basidiomycota > Agaricomycetes > Polyporales > Phanerochaetaceae > Bjerkandera > Bjerkandera adusta. Next base: position 39,822 of record BSCZ01003033.1, read on the forward strand.
ATTGTCAGCGTCACGGTGAGCCTCAATTTTGTACATATATAAAAGCGCAATATTATCGAACCTCTTTGAACCATGGCCCGAGATCAATGGATATCTTCTCGCTATCCAGTCCATCAAGTGGCCTTGAACTGAGTTGCGTGAGGTCAAAGTGAGGGGAGGCATTGAGGCGGAGTTCGGGGTCGAAGTTAAGACCAGACAAGGGTATCGTGACGAGCCGCATGCTTTACGGAGGTGCTGACCGAGAGGCAACCCGGTCGCTAGCCTCTTTTATATCCGACTTGTGCATGGCCCACATATCAGAGCTTGGATAGCGGACGAAAGAAGGTTTGTAAGGCGTGTTCCTGTTTTCCCTTGCTCTGTATAAGCCGTATTGGCACCGTTTGGCTTGCGGAGCTTCTGAGCACTAAGTTCATCCGTGCCCTTGTTCCTTGCGGGACACCAGTAAACTGTGGCGTGCATAGAGTAATATTCATATTGATGATGTTGCGTACCACGTAATTCATAAGACTTTGAGATAGGGAAAGTGGGCGAGGCTCGAAACAAATCAAGACGGGGCGCTGTCCGCAGGCGTCACTTGAACTAGCACCGCTGTCCTTTTGAAGAAATCTTCTCGACGGGATCCGCATCCATAACAGAACCATACACACACAGGAGGCAATTCCCCACCCAAATTCACCTCAGGCGTGTAGAGCTAACTTAAATGCTTCGTTCCAACAAACCGCCTGACAGTACGTGGAAGCAGCCTGGCGCCGAGGACTAGACCAAAAGAACGCCTGGCGTGCTATCCACATGCGACACGGCTGGTTTGATGTGGACACGGCTGTCCTCATACGGTAAACTTCTCGAGGGATCCGCATTTCGAAAGCCTAGGACCCAAGAATGCTTTGGAAAAGAGGCCATTGCGCGCCAGAGCATGGCAGCAACAACATGAGGCCAACCCTGTTATCGCGTGTGGGCAACGCGTAGGTTCGCAGCAGGTTGCAGGCCGAAGGCAGCTTTACGTGTGTTGACATGTGAGTCTTTGAGAGAATCCAGAGAGCAAAGTCTTCATTTCCCAGGACCTGTACTAGGCTGTCAACCCGAACAGCTTGAGCGCGTTCGTGCCCCGAACACCGTCCTTCTCCGCATCTCCCCACCCATCGACCCCATCGATAGCCTCCAGATTCTCCACGACGCTCTTCCACTTCTCGCTGTCCGACAGGGGCGGGAAGAACGGGTGGTCTGTGCCAAACATCATGCGTGAGCTCCCGAGTTTCCTCTTGAGACTCCCTAGGAGCTTCGACGCGCTTGCGGATGACGGGCGAGCCGAGAACGCCTCGGCGCGACCAATGGCGTCGCTCACGTATCCGAGCTCCTCGGATCCATACGCGACAGCGTCAAAGTATAGCTTGCTCAGGTAGAACCGCGCGTCGTGCTCCAACTTCGAGGCGACAACCGGGTCGTGATCGATGCAGGACGCGAGACGCGACGAGAGCTGAGGGAGTGCGCCACCGGAATGCGCGAGCAAGATGCGAAGCGTAGGGTGTCGGTCGAATACTCCGGAGAGAATGAGCCGGGTTGTCGCCTGTTGATATAGTTTAGGTTGGCGTGTTATTCATAGACGAGTGGCTGCTTACGACGGTGGTTTCGAAAGGGAAGCCGAGGGCGAGAGGAAGAACGTGACCATAGTCTTTTTCGCCCCATGTTGCGGCACTGCCTTCTACGCCGTAGTGAGGGTGCAGGAACACGACGAGGCCAGCTTTGGCAATTGCCGTCCACACTGGTTCGAGAGCTTCGTCGTCCAGGCCCTTGCCGAGCCCTCGCGTGCCCATGATGATACCCTTCAGATGTGGCAACGAAGATATTTGCTGTATTGTCTGCAGCAGAGATTCGACGGAGACTTCCGGAACCAGTGGTAGGAGACCGAATCCATATAGTCTTCGCAAACTGTCGCCTGAAACGGTCGGAGACGTCGCACAATAAGACTCCAGGTCTTCATTCAGTTCTACTGCGAGTTTTTGCGCCGTATCCGCCGGGAGGAAGTCCAACCATGGGTTGGCAGAGCTGACGGTGATGTCAGAGGTCGCTGTATTTCAAGAAGAATGCAGACATACCTGACCACGGATATGTCTATGTCATGCTTGTCCATGAACTTAAGCTTCTCCTCCCGGTCCCAATACTGTGATAAAACATTCAGAAAGAGAGCGAAGGACAGAGTGGCAACACTTACTTGGGCTCCTATGGGACGTCCACCCAAGGACTCGCCCTCGAGTATGCGCAACCGTTCCTCTTCCACGCCCGCATCACTGATGCGTGTGAAGATACGTGGGAGGTTGGTGCGCGCACGGAGGAACGCAGCATATCTGGGCAAATAGACGTGAGTGTGGACGTCGACGAGCAGCCTCCGCGCAGCCATTGTCGTCGTGCAAGCAAGAAAAGCGAGGCGATAAAGTCGGGAAATTCATGGCGTGTGGGAGATAAGTCCAGGTGGGCATATCGATCTGAGATCAGTCGCGTCGCGCACGAACAGGCACGCGGCGGCGCCGGGAGAACGTGGTAGCGCTTCAGGTGCAGCTACTCTCACAATCCAGTACTCCTCCTTGTCTGCCAGTAATCGACACGCTCCTTGTTCTATGTCTTCGGCTCGCCACGAGTGCACAGGCTCGCCCCGGGATAAGTTCTGTAAAGGCAGGAGCAGCCCAAGATCGGCAAAGCTAGTGTGACATACTTGTTCGCGATGATTGCTCGGGCCAACACTTGTTTCTGGACCGCTCGGCATGTCAATGGCTCCCCCTCGCAGCAACCGCAACACCATCCGCACAGGCAGCCAGGATGCAGACAGGGCCGCTCTCGACGAGGTGGGCCATTTCCACACGATTTATTCTGGTGGGAGGGCTAATCTCGTCGACGTCAGCTGGACAGCATGTCTGCAACGGTGACAAGGGTCAAACAACAGCTCACCTCCAGGATACAGAAGCACCAGGACGAAACAGCACGCAATGAAGACCGTATCCGGGCTCTGGAGGCTGAGAACAGAGCTCTGACCGAGACGGTTGCGGAGCTGCGGGGACAGCTCGTCGAGCTTCAGAGCGAAAACGACCAGCTGAAGGACGAACAGAGGACCCTCTCTCAGGTAAACGTCCATACCATCATTCAGGAGCGCGACAAGTTACGACAAGAGCTGAGACATTCTCGGAAATCCCTCAAGGACTTGCTCAATAATCAGGTCAGTGTACCATACCCAGCCTCACAAAGACTAACAGACGCGTTCCCCCAGAGTTCGCTCAACGATAGCACCCCGTCGTCTAGATTCAGGACGTGCTCGGAGGGCCCGTGGCCGCTCCAGAGAGTCGAGGAGCCCCGCCGAGGGTCGCCCTCTCGTCCAGCCCGTTTAAGTCCGATGGGTCTCCCTCTGACGAGACCTTTCAGTGCCGCATCGTCGCCATTGCATGTCGCTGGCAATGCTGCCCCGATAGAAGACCCGGGAGTCGACCTGGACGCTGCCCAACGAGGTGTGAGCCCGTTTAACGTGACCCTATACGGTACAGAACCCGAAGACAATGGGAGCGACAAAGAGATAGACACTGACGACGATGACGGGCTCTGGACATGGCAGCCTTATGACCTGCCGAAGACTCATCTCGTAGAAGTGGGACCGATGTCTCTAGAAGAACTGGCCGGAAAGCTACAGCTGGAAGATAGGGAGGTGAGTACTAATCCCATTTCTGTGGCAGTCCACTGAATTCTACGTTCATCGCTAGGTCTCACGTCTACACCAGTAAGATGGACGAGATCGCTGCCAGGTTGACCGTTCAATTTATTGTATCCATAGAGTTCGGGATGCCCTGAACCAGCAGACATTGCGGTTCCACATTGTGGGCTCCAGGGCATTCGTGTTCGAACCTATATTCCTCGAATCGCCCACAAACACCTTCATGGTCAGCTGGTCTCAACCCGACACAGCGAAGAAACTGCAAGACCTCTTCTGGCCTGAGGGAAAGATGGAACTCCACTACCACACTTTCATCTGCCTCGCTGGAGAGGTGAGTGTCACAGACTCATGTGCAAAGTCATCACTAAACCGGAAAATTGCAGGTCGAGTGGTACTACGTCGGGAGGTTACTGTGGAAGTACGTCGATCTTCCGCCACATTGGCAAACCATGCCGGAGGAGGTATGTGCAGTCAATGCCCAGTGCTTTCAATACAGGGGGCTCAAACCAATTTCTTGCAGACGAAGGATATGCTCTGCCATGCTCTGAAGGCCCGGTGGCGTACGGAGGTGTCACCTGAAGAGGTCGCACAGATAGTGGAAGAATCGGCGCAGCTCAGCATCGAGCTCACTTGCGACGACGTGAAAAAATTGACAGACAGGTCTTGTTCATTTGCGCGCAAGAAACTGGGCTATGTGATAGAGACGGAATAGCTGGCGTGTCCGGGGTTGCTCTCTGCTTGACCCGGGCTACTCGTATACGTGACTTGGTGTTCCGCTGCGCTCAAGTCTCGAATATGTGTGGGGGTGCAAGGTTATACCCATTGTTTGTATTATTACACGTTTACATTTCGATCTGTGGCATCTATTGCTCATTCTTTGGGTTTCTGGATCTTCAGACTGAAGTCGATGTGTTGAACGGACTGGTGCACGACGCTCGTGCTGAGGATATCGATTTCTAGGACCGCAAATAAGGAGTGGCTCTCGGTGAGACACGGATAGAATACTCACCGTTGATAGCCCGCTCCTGGAGGTTCCCCTCCGTGATGTTCCCGCTGCTCTCGAACAAAAACTTACGCTTGCCACCCCACTTCTCGCGCAGTCTCCGCGCAACGTCGACAAGCTGGTCACCCTCCATGTTATCCAACATGATAATATCCGCACCGGCGTCGATGGCTTCCTCTGCTTCTGCTTCCGACCCGACCTCGACCTCTAGGAGCAAGCTAAACCCGCCGACTTTACGAGCTTGCTTGATAGCATTCGTGATAGACCCTACGTCCAGCAAAAAAGAAATCAATTACGGGGAGAAGAAGAGGATCCCGACGGCGAGAACGCACCAGAAGACCAAATGTGATTATCCTTGAGCATGATCATGCTCGACAGATCGTGTCGGTGCGCGTCGATCCCGCCCACGAGCATCCCGTACTTCTCCACGAGTCTGAACCCTGGCGTCGTCTTGCGCGTGCCGGCGATGACGCCCTTGTAGCCGTACCCCCTCGCAAGGTCCTTGATCCGCTTCGACCTATATCGCGGTCAGTAAGGACCCTGGCGAGGACGCGGGGGAATACGCACTTGGTCGCGATCCCGCTGCAGCGCGCGAGCATGTTCAGCGCGACGCGCTCGCCGAGGAGGATGCTCCGCGCCTTGCCGCGTACGGTGGCAACGTGCTTGACCGGCTGGAACGTCTCGCCTTCTTCGAGGTGCCATTCGACTCTACAAGCACCCCTCGCGTCAGAACAACCTCCTTCTCAAATAGTAGGGAACGGAGCCACTCACTCACATCCGACCTGCGTAAAGACCTCCGTGAAGAACGGCTTGCCTGCGAGGACGGCGGTCTGGTGGCCCTTGCCGAGGAGAAACGCTTCACGCTGCGCCTCACCGACGACGAAGCCGCCGTAGTCGAAGGACGGGATGTCCTCCTGGAGCCATGCGGTCACCTGTGTTTTCCAGCTCGGCGGGAGGAGGTATTCGTAGTGTTCGAGTGTTTCTGGTGAAGACATCGTGTGCAGGATGGTAGAGCCTGCTCAGTGACTCCGATCACTTGCTTATAAGGATTTCTGCGGACCGGTTCGGACCGCAACGCCTGCAAGTTCTCTGACGCAGTCATGTATGTCCTCGACGATGTCGTCATGATGTTTGAAGGCAAATATACATACGTTACGTGTCCCAACAATAAACAGGAACTATGTCACAAGCATAGCCTGAGCTTGGGGAGAGCGCGTTTCGACTCGGTCCGCTGTCCCAAGTCCGAACTATGACCAAACTTTGACGGGAACGCTCTTACGACACCCGCCCTTCGATCTTTCCATGTTCTAAAGATGGTTCAGCTGAAAATCCTAGCAAGAGAAGTATCTCAGGGCTTTCCGAGGCCGTCGACTCCGTGATACGGAACATTTGGATGTCAATGACAAACTAGTCGGTGGCGTTTATCGCCTACCTTCGACACATTGATTTGAAACATCCCTGCGTGACTACGCTCGAGAAGACCAAGTACTAGGGGAGAGTACGCTGAACCCTACTGCGCTGCGTGGTTCATCGGTAGGACAGCAAAAGCACCCGGTAGGACAGCTTTGGAACTTGGGCACGGGACTTGGAGGTGTGACTCTGAACACGGTGGCGAAACCATATGCATCTGAAACCCAAGGGGAAACACCAATAGATACGGACTCAGGTCCACATGAGCTACTGTAAGAGCCACGAAACGACAGACACGTCTGAACGACAGGAGACAAGAGTCCGTGCTACCATATCTCGGACGAGAGTTCGGCGGTAGACACGATGTGGGACTAGGATCTAGGCATGGGTGAATGTCTCTGCTACCGGGGTTATCATGAACTAGGCGGGCGGCACGACATGCTTGATGCGCGTTTAGGCGAGGAGGGCACCGACCAGGGCAACGAGGCCGAAGAAGGACGCTCCTGCGGAAGAGGCAGACGCGGCGTTGGAGTTCTGGGGAGTATCGGTGGTAGTGGCGGTGGGGAGGGACTCGTCGCTTGCAGAGTTGCTAGGGTCACAAGCGGGTCAGTTGAAATCTTAACGCATTTGACACGGGGTAAGCTCACCTGGCGGACGTCGCAGTGTTGGAAACGGTCACGGCACCAGTGGGGTTGGAGGTAACAGAGACGGTGGAGCTGCCTGACACGCTGGACGCAGCATGGAAGGTGAATTGGTCAGACTGCGCGAGGATGGTGTCCAGCTGCTGGGCGCTGGCTACGATGTTGACCTGGTAGCCCTCGCCCGTCGGCCAGCCAGTCGACGGCGCGTTGCAGGCGATCGAGCCCGCAGAGCTGTCGACGAGGGCAACAAGCTGCTGCTGGTAGTTGGGGAAGATCGACTAGACAAAACGAATCACCAGGTTAGGAGTGTTACGCGACCACGCTTTAGCTGCTCAGTACTCGCCTTGTTCACAAGGACAATCGTGAAGTTCTTGGGGTCGGTGGAGACAGCAGTCCACGAGACGGTGTTCTGTCCCGAGGTAGCCCAGCCAGTTGCGTTGGTGGGGGCGGTAACCGAGACAGCGAGGGCCGAGGCGGCGAAGGCGAGGACGGCGGCGAAGCTACGCATGGTGTATGAAAGGTTGTAAAGGTCGTTGAAGTTTTGGTGGACGACGGTGGGGGCGAAGAAGGTAAGGGCGGAGGTGTTGGGCCTGGCGAATAAAAGTAGGGAACGTGGGTGTGCGGATGTGGGAAGCACGAAAGAAATGGCAGTGGGCACGGCCAGAACTAACCTCGGCTGGTCACATCCGTCACGCTTTGTCGGCGCCAACCCGCCGTTCGACGCCCCGGAAGCAGCCGGATGCCCTTAAATTGCCCGGCGGCGGTGATCCATGCCCGCGCGCCTTGCCGTTCGCGGACATCCTCCTCCTGTCCCAGCGGCCGTCCCGACCGAGGCGCCTCAGAGGCTGTCCCACACTGACCGTTGTTCGTTTCGAGCCCTGCACACCGAGGCCTGCTTGCGTAAATTTACGGCGCAACGGAGTAAATAAAATACAGGCACCTATCTCTACCGCGAAAAATGGGCGGTCGACATACCCTCTGCGGCTACGGTACGCTAGTTAACGTGTCCTGTGCGTCTTGCCACAAGTCCCGCTGTCCCCAGGAGCCGCCTACCGCGGCTACGATCACCCAGCACGACGCTTCGGCGATCGCAGGTCTTCCTTCCGCCTCGACATCAGCTTCCTCCGACGCTCTACGGATGACCCGCTCCTTGAGCAGGCCCATGCAGGCCCGCGCGAGGCTGCGCAGTGTGCTCATCTCGTCGGCAGAGAGATATTCATCCACTCGGGACAAGAGGGCGAACATCCATCGGGCGTGCGTCTCAGTTATCCGACAGACTCGTGGTGCCGGTTCGTCGAGGTAGAGACCGATCCAGTACGAAAAGTACATCAGCAGATGCAGAGAGAACCGCTGAAAAGGCGACAGCTTAGCGATGCAGACTGCAGGGCGAGAGTAGATAGAGATGACATACGTGATCTAGGTTTCTTAGCAACATCGGGGTCGGTTCTGGTGGGACATTTTCGAGGACCTTTGCGGAAGTTGATGCGGCGTTGTCTTGGCTTACCTGGGAGGTCTTCTCAGAGGGCGCAGGTGAACCAGAGGGTGTCGGGAGTGTTTCTGCCGGATCAATGGCCACTACTTCTTCTACCTCTCCTTCCTCAGAGGCATAGCGGAGAGTGACTTCTGCTGTTTGGGCGCGGCTTTCTGGCCGCGGAGATTCGGATTCGTCTGCGAAACCTCGCATACCCCTGCCGTACTCCGCGTATCGACCATACTTCTGTTTCTTGGGCTTTTTCGAGCGGCTCCACTCGCTTTCTGGGCGGCCTTGCAAGAAGGCCCACCAGCCGTCACGGTCTTTCATCTCGGGTACGAGATGAGAGGAAGGGTGGCGTGGAAATTCTAGGTGAATAGTTGGCTGGACACAGTTCTATCAAGATGTTTCAATAGGTATGTACTGAACGACAATAGGATGGATGGACAGACCTTTCTGAAGTTTTTGAATCTTGTCGAGAATAGCTCGCGCCAGCTCTCAGAAGGAAGGGCAGAAGGGACAGCACTCAGCGTCGCTTCGGTGTACGAGAGGTCCTGAGGTTCCTCTTTGATCTCGTACGGGTTCACTGCTCGCGTTATACGAGGTAGCGTTCGTGCGTCACGTCTACAAGAATTCAGCAAGCATATGCAGTGCATACAAAGGATACGACGAACCTGACTGTGAAGAGATATTGCATGCCATCTTCAGGCTCTCCGTTGAAGTCCTCTGGGAGGTTCGCAACAGGAAGAACCTGTCGTCCAAGTGTAGGCTCCTCATCGTCAGAGTCGTCAAGCTCGGAATACTTGCGTTTCGACGACATGGCGCGTGTAACAAAAGCTCGGAGTGGCTGCGTGCGTGTGCGCGATGTGGAGAATTACGCGACCAATTTGGATCCCACTTGAGACTTACCGGCCACTTATCGAGGCACCAAAATAAATCCGTAGAAACTCGACACGAACTTGAACGCAAACATGAATCTCTCGCTCTCCACCGTTTCGTGGCCTCCACAATAACGCCTTTATCCAGGCGTCTCTATCACCCCAATGTCCTCACTGGACGGGGCAAATGAAGATGGCACGGACGTCGAAGCTTTGCAGGCGCAAATCGATATGTCTTTGGCGCATACCCAAAGCCTTGTGTCTTCTTGGCTAAAGCCGAAGTATGGCTCGAAAATGGCCAGCAGCTCGCGAATCACGCAGGAGAAGGAGCTACAGGATATTTTGAAGCGTCCTGCAAGGTCGGGAATCCAATCTCACGAGAACTTCTGGTTGGCTGAGTGCTTGTACGTAGGTTGGGTGTTGGTGCACCTATTCCCTCTGGCACGAGCATTGCTAGTCGCGATGCCGTGAAACTGAAGGGGAAATTGGCGGGGAAGAAGCGCGGAAGGGAGGACGAAGATACCAAGCAGGATGCGCCATCGGACGATGAACAAGAGAGCAAAGCGTCCGCTGTGAAGAAGAAAGCACGGCACGACCCTTTCGCACCTAAGGCGAAGAAGAAGGCCCCCGTGCCTCCCCCATCGGCTTCCGAGGAACCTGTGGCTCCTTCGAGTCCTAAGGCCTCTACCTCGCCAGTGAAACCGTCCGTCGACGAGGATTCACCTTCACCCCGAAAGAAAAAGAAGAAGCACCATCGTCCTGCAGAAATACAAGACGATGTGGTAACCATTGCCAAGTCCCCCGACGTCTCGCAGAAGGCTACTGAGGTGGTCAAAGCGTCGCACAAGACACTCTCAAGCCCATCGAGTACGCTCATGACACTCTCGCCGAGTTTAGTTGTTGATAGGTCTCCAGAAACGGGAAGCTCTTCGCAAGGTTCACCCCTCGTGACTGCGAAATTGCCATCCGCACCTGCAACCTCACCAGCTAAATCATCTGCTCAAGACATGCCTCTTCTAAATCTTGACGGCCCGCCTCCCGTTGTCGATGGCTCCCCGTCAAAAAGAAAACGGAAACGGAACAAGAAGAAGAAAAGAAAGACCAGTGGGCAAACAGCCGATGCTCCCGAGGCAGATCCGGACGACGACGTATCGTCCTAAACTCACTCCGCGTATGTGCCCAATTGTCTTCCTTCTACGGTGGGCTGAGGGTTTACAGAGGTCCGTCGGAAGCGCACTTTCTCCGAGCTCCCCCCTCGCGGTCACCAACATGCTATCTGGCTGTGCAACGTCCCGGCATGATATTCATACATGATATTCGTACATCGACTCGTCTACTTGTGGTTGGATATGGTACATATGAATTTATCCGTGGTGGCATATAAGAATAGTCAATAAGTTGAGTCGTGAATAGATATGATCGTGCCGTGGTCGTCATTGTCATCGACGTCTGCTCCTGGCAGCGTCCGCTTTCATGTCCCGAGCATCGCGCTTCGACTGCTGTTGCCGGCGGGCCCGCGCCTGCTCCCTCTCCTTCGCTGCCGACTTGTTCATCGACTGACCTCGAACGACCATCGCCCTGCTCTGGGTGATGTGTCCAGCGATCTTCGTGCCTTGGCCATGGTGAGACGGCCGGGTACGATGGGAGAAGTGAAGGGTGGACTCGCCGCCCTTCTTCGTACTCCTGCTGGACGAGCCGCGGGTAATGACTGCCCTCTGGCTACCGTGTCTCGAGCTCTTCTTCTTCTTCCCGAGCCCGAGGAAGGCGAAGAGGCCGCCGCTGCCACTGCTGCGGCCGCGGGCCTTGCGCTCGGCCGCCCGCTTGCGTCTGTACTGGCGGGTGGCCTTGGCAGCGCGCATCTCGCGGATGCCTCTGGTCCTCGTGCGCTCGTTGCCTGAGAGGGTCCCGCGCAACTTGGTCACCCAGCCGTGGATGGTGGATGCCTTCTGGTTGTACGGCCGCTTGGACCCATCTCGTCTGAGATCCCTCTGTAGTGTGACGTAAACAGTGAGCGGGGATGCTGCAGCACGGTGTGCGGGGGTGGGGGACGTACGTCGGTATCCCACTCAATCTCGAACTTCATCTTTGTGGTGCGGTGTGTGTTGGGGGTGTTGGCAGAAGGGGAGAAGGGAACCCGCTTCTCATGTCCTCCTTATACGTCTGGCCAGTACCTACTATGGACGGACAGAAACCTAGGATCTCTATTCTTACGTATCAGGCAGCATGTTTCGGCGGCGCTTGCCGGGTTCCCGACACGTGCCCGTCGCGTTGAGGGCGCGTTTCGCGTCTTGGCTCGCCGTCGCGTTCCCTCCGCGTTGCCCTGGCATTGCCGCGGGGGGCGGTGCGGCGCTGCGCATCTTTGCATGCAGCATGCCAGAGGTCGGGCGAGGTCGGGCAAGCCCCGACATGGCTGTTGACGTGCGGCGGGCGGCGGTGCCCAAGGTCCGCCGCCGCCACGAGCGTGGCGGCACCGGGTGTAGGTTTCATGACCACGCTATCCCCCCTAGCGTTGGAGCACTGCATACGCTCTATTAATGCGCAGCTCGTCAGGCGGCGGGGAGTCGCACTGAACAGCCAACCCGCCTTCCCTCTCCTCTGTACGGGCGATGGGGCGGGTGGTTTGTATTCGGCGGAGCTGGGAGGACAAGGGAATCAAAGTGACGCGGATCCGACAGGATCGATCCGTCCCTTTGTCGCGTGCCTGGCAGATTGATCGCGCTCACCGACGGTTACGATCTAGCCTATGAGATCTTTCCTGTTTGCACTGGATTCCCGCCCCAGCCGCCTGGCGGGCTGTAGTTATGGACATACCTTCAGAAAAACCACACCATGATCCATAGACGAGGCCTCAATGCTCAACGTACTCAACGAGCTTCGTTCCTGAGCCATTTCCCAGACTCCAGCTTTGGGAAAGCACCGCGAGATTGCGGTCGGAGTGACTACGTGACATCGTGACGCGCGCGTATTGGGCTGGGTCTCGGCCACTCCAGCAAGCTCTCGCAGGACTCTCGACCTCTGCGCAGTGCGTTACTGAGCAACCTAATGTTCTCGATCCGCCATAACAGGCCTGTCATGAGTTCCGTCAGTAAATTGCACAACCTGGGCTTTGCGATCCTCCAGCTTCCTACACCACCCGATACCGGCACGGTCCTCTTTAAAGCGTATCGTCGGCGGGCCTGTCTCCCTAACTTTTCCCCACCCAGCAGCCTGCGACCACCTAATTACGCCGACCCACCATGAGCACGTTCTACTCCGCCGAAAACAAGACGCCTGTCGAGAAGATCTGCCCCTTCCGTGGGGCGACGACGTCCCCCGTGCCTACCGCAGACGAAGCTTCCGTGTATTCATTCGACACCGTTACCGGTTCCCATTCATCGCACAACTCCGGGTCGACGTCGCCCTCCTCGCATAACACCACTGGGCAGCCGAAATGCCCTGTCATCTTTACACAGGAGGTGGACCCTGTGCTCATCAAGACCTCGCTCGAGGATCGCGTCGCATACCTTACCGACTTCCTGAATTTCACCGAATACGACGCCAATGTCATCAAGAAAGTCGGCCCATCTGTCAACAATATCATCCCGGGCCTCGTCGATGATCTCTACGCGAAGCTATTCGAGTTCGATATCACCAAGAAAGTGTTTATGACAAGGAATCAGGCATGTCGACGATGTGTGCTGTGGAATTCCATCTCCTAACATGCCTTGCCTCATGACAGGGATTCGACGGCCCACTGCCCACGAAACTCGAGGATCTGACGCTCGATAGCGCCCAGATTACCTTCCGCAAGGTACGGGGCGTGCATTCATCGCCCGCTGCCACCTGCCTGACCCGCGTACATAGGTGTTCATGAAGGTGTGGGCTCGGAAGGTCCTCATGTCCGACTACTCCAACGGCAAGACATGGGCTTACATGGACAAAGTTGGCATCATGCACACCGGCGTATCGCCGTTCAAGTAAGCCTTCTGCGCTGTTTTTGGACGGGCCTGGGTCTGACTTTCGCACGCAGGCATCAGCGGACGATGGGAATTGCGCCGCTCAATGTTCCATGTGAATACCGCTTGGTCCTCTCCATAACATTCTCCGCTGACAGCGCTTTCAGATCGGGATTGTGCTTTGACGTTGGGGTGGATACAAACGCTGCTCACTACTGCCATCTTGCAACTGCCTGAGGAAACGGCAAACATGCCAACGAAAATAGATGCTGTTTCTGCTATCAACAAGGTAAGAGAACGTTCTGAATCTCGCTGTAAGACGACTGCGATGCTGACGGAACACCTTACCAGGTCTTCTGGATACAAAATGACTTGTTCTCGCGTCATTATATCAACGAGTAATTGAACACGCACGGAATACGGACAACTTTACACATGTAATACTAGACCAAGTCTCGTTAGCTAGCCTACGAGTAATCCTAATGCTGTATACCACGTCTGTATACAACTTTGTATCCTTCACGTCGCATATCCCGAGCAGGGCGGGGAATCCGGTCCGGCAACCTAGGGTGCGGATCAAACGCGTCTGGTCACCGATGGGCGCTCCGAAAGTTCCGAAGCAACATTCTTTGGCTCACTGCCTTGGACGTGACGGACTTGCTACACTTAGAGCCGAACTGCATGGAAAAACTTGTGGCAACTTCTCTGTGCGAAGCACTGCTAAGATTGCACAGTGTCCCTTTCTGCTCATTGTGATGGCGCGGGAGCTAACCGTGGTCCATCGCGCAGGGGCGTGTGTCAGGCGAATTAGCTGTAAATTGCGGACCATGCTTGACGAAAGCAAATTGTTTTCCGTCGACACCGCAGGTCGAAAGATGGGATGAAATTCGGGCGACAGACCGCGCACGGTTGAGTTTAAGGTACGACATGGCACTCTACGGCTAACGCAGCGAAGAGTGAATAATCTGAGATTCATTCAGGGTTGGGTGTTGAACCGATCGAATGAATGTGAGCATGTTCGTTTGGCAGAATCTGCCGAGGACCCCTTCCACAGGGTTCTACGCCAAGGGCTGTCGCGTAGCACCAGTCTGAACGTTCCTCGACGACAGGTGCTGTGTGAAATGTTGAGGCCTGACTTGGTCTGTTCGCTATAACGCCAACGCAGCATCGGGGGTTGGCGAGTCCGTGGGGGAGGGGGCGCCTGGGACAACGAGAATGAGCACGGTGGCTACACAGGATTAGAGCTTTGATCGAGCCCGGGGAAGCGATCACCTGCATGACGTACTTCAAATTAAGTTCCTGTCGCGTGCGCGCCACGCGAGCTAGTCTTATTTTCCCTGCGTTCCATATTCGGGCTGTGTGGAATCATCGCCTCTACGCTGCTTCTGCCATGTCCTCCCTCTCCCTTAGTCGGCTGGCAATTTGCCCGCGTCAGACTACTGAGGCCCGGCCGAACATGTCTCCCGGTGGACTGTACAAAACCCAAGGGGCTCGAGCAGGATGTCGTCGGCAACACCTCTGGCACAACTCGCAGTACACACTCAGCAATGGCTAGCGGCACCTGGAGAATAACAATTAGCCCAGTCATCGAAGGCAAACTCTTCCTTGGAAAGTAAGTTCGTTCCTTACTTCTTTCTTGACGTTGGTCACTGAACCCTACTTCGTCGATCCTAGTCTTGATGCAGCGAAGTCATCCCGGATCCTCACGGAGCGCCACATCACACATATAGTATCGGTCGGAAATGAACCTATACCCGCCGAAAATCCCGCGTCTGGAATCCGACACCTTCGGATTCCAGTCGAGAACGTGGGCTACGCCGACCTCTTGATTTACCTCCCCATGGCGTGCCAGTTCATCCACCAAGCCGTTGCTGGTCACGGCGCATGTCTCGTGCATGGCTTGGAAGGGATTTCGAGAAGCGCAACAGTTGTCGCTGCTTATCGTAAGTAATTTCCCTGACCCCGATGGAAACCTAATTTACCCTGGAACCCAGTCATGTATTCCCAACGGATGAACGCTACGGCCGCGATCGAATATGTCAGAAGAGGTACGGGCCTGTGGCCGATCTGTTCGTTCACGATTCTCACCTTCATATCATGTAGCTCGAGAGCACGTCTGGATTCTGCCGGGCTTCCAGGTCAGCGTCAACTTGGATTTCCCGCGGGGCAACGCAACTGACTTGAGATCTTCAGGAACAACTCGTCCTGTTCGAGCTGTGCCAGTACGCGCCTTCTCCAAACGAAGGCATCTACCGCAAGTGGCGTCAGAAAATCGAACGCCATGGCGCCTGAGTCGCTTCTCCGCGTTCCCAACACCTATCTTGATTAGATGCCTATTCCCGGTGAAGGCATTGCATGTTTTGTGAGACTCCTCTAGATTGCCACGCTCTGATTATTTGTCTGTTCTTGCTCTGTCGATTTCCGCCTCTTGGGATCATAATACTGTATCATCTAATGGCTGTAGCGTCGCCGTATATCTTGTTGTACATCTATCATCTTCGTTCCTGGATTTCCAGAATTTTATACAAGGTTATTTCCCACATCTGCAGGGTCGTGGCGTGCATAGCATATGGCCACGGGTGTTCCGAGGGCTGTTCGGACGCGTGATATGGGTGTCGGTGTGCAGACGACGAGGCTCCCCGCAATCTGGCGCGGAAGTTGCCGGGGCGACGGTATGATGCTCGCGCTCGAACCTGGTGTGGAGCGAGCGGCCACGCGATGTCATGGCATTCTCACTCACTCACTCGTTCCTCGTTCTCTTCATTCCACCAGCGAGGCACCCGCCTTGCTTCGTCTGCCTCGCCCACAACTCTCGTTACCCATGTCCATCCACACTTAATATCCTACGACTCGCATTGAACACAATCTACACCGACTCTCTCTCGTTCAGATAACATGCCGGTCACCACGACCTCCGCAGCGATCCACATAACACCAGGTAAGCATTTTCCAACATTTTGGTTCCGTTTTAACGAGGACGGCGCGCGACAGTTGTCATCAAGACACTGCTACACCACCTATCCACCAAGGGACGCAAGTATAAGGATGGGGATGAGACCGCCGTCGCGACAGACGACGTCTTCTTTGACGAGTGAGTTTGCTTTACCTAGTCGCTCGCGTCAGCTCACACGCGTTCAGAGCATTTCACATCGTCAAGTCATTCATTGAGCTCGGCACTTACAACACTGTCGAATCTCTTCAAGCCTTGTAAGTGTCTCGATATTGGAATAAACACGTACAAAATTTCACATAAAGGCAGCACCAACACGCATGTTCCCGCTCCTTACTGGGCCGCCGTTTCCCCCGTCATGGTCCCACTCACGTCCTGCAACAAAGCCGCAGACGTTTTGATTGATTGGTTTGGCCCGGAAGAATTGCAGCAGGTTGTTGGCGGTGAGAAGTGGTGGCAAGTCCGCGGACTCGACGGAATTGAGTCCGAGTGGGTGACGGAGAAGGAATATCTAAGCGACAGTCCACTCAAGACCGACAAGAAGTTGAGCACCGAAGACGCGAACATTCTGCGCATGGAACACCTCGAGACCGTGATGGTGTGTAGATCATTACTTCAACTCGCGACACTTATCGAGCGACCTCTTGCAGCTCTACGTTCATGGAGGTGAGCATGTGAATGGCTAGTACATGCACGCCATACTGATACTTGTGAAGGCGCCTACTTCTGGGGGTCTATCAGTGAGTTCGCTAACACTGGGGAATTCTTGGGGGGCTCATTGTACGCTATCCAGATACGCACCGCTACCAAATCATTAGATATGGTAGGTCACTTACCCCAATTTCTTTTTTGTCCATTGCAGAGATTGACTCCTCTCTAGCTCGGAAGATCAAAGGGCGAGCGTTTGCGGTAAACTACCGGTATGCACGCTTCGGTATGCACGCCTGGGACGGTATGGCTGATACCTTACTAGGAAGGCGCCTCAGTATCCCTGGCCATGTCCTCTCCAGGATGTACTTGCTGCATGTATGCGTACCATTTTCTCCTAGGGAATAGCTTTTGACATGTTCTCCAGATTTCTTTCTCATTGACCCACCTCCGGGCACTTTACACAAGCCTATCCCACCTTCTAAGATTGTCTTAGCCGGGGACTCAGCCGGTGCAGGCCTTTGCATCACCGCCCTGACTGTTTTGCGCGACATGGGCGTCGAGCTCCCGGCTGGAGCGGTCCTCATTAGCCCCTGGGTTGACCTCACGCATAGTTTTCCTAGCGTGATGCAGAACACGGCCACGGTTTGTGTTTTATCATCCGTCGCTCCTACTGCCGCTCTCAGCTGTATTTCAGGACATCATTCCCCCACACGGGTTCATCTATAAGCCGTCACCTATTTGGCCCATTCATCCACAGCCAAAGAATGAGCACGCTCGCGTTATTCCTACACGTACCAACCCTCCCCCGCAGCCTGGTCACGCAGATACTCTACGCCCCAGCAAAGAACGTCTAGCAGATCAAGTTGACGCGCGAGAAGAAGCAAGCGCGCAGGAGAACCAGCCTGTCCCTTCGACAGACCTTCGCGATGAAGGCGTTCAGAGTCAAGCTGAGATGATGGATAATAGCGACAAAGAGAACTCATCTCCCAAGGGGTCTCAGGCATCCTCCGCTACTATCAGGGAGGACGATCCGGAATACGAGGATGCGTTGTCATACTGGGAGCCGAAGCCTCCGAAGGTTCTCATGAAGGATCCGAACGAGCAGCCTTTGGAGCTCCGCTCACAGATCCAGATCTATGCGACCAATGAGTAAGTGCATGTTCCCTTTGTCGTCTACGTTTATTGACGCTGTTGTAGACAACTCACCCACCCGCTTGTCTCGCCTGTCCTCCAGGGATCTCTCGGAAATCTCTGTCCTCTGTACATCATTGCCGGGGACGGGGAAGTCTTGCGCGATGAAATCGTTTACCTAGCGCACAAGGCGGCACACCCTCAAGATTATCCTGCGAGAAAGGGTGTCCTCCGGGAAGGCAGAAGGCAGAAGGAAAACGCGGAGAAGTTCACCAAACCTACGAAGGTCAGTATCGATACCGAGGCGTATCAGTACGAGCATGTACTGATTTTGGTATTCAGGTTCATTTCCAAGTCTTCGACGGTGTGTGACGCGCTAGTCTCAACCTCATGTGTACTCATATAGCCTAGGGATGTGCCACGTCTTGACTGTGTTCACCTTCACGAACAGTGTACGTGCCACCAGCTCCGCGGTATCCTCAGTCCCATCGCTAACGAACATTCTCTCAGGCGAAGTATGCGTACCGCTCAATTGCAGAATTTGTGAAACATGTCACGACCAACTCGGGTGACTACCTCGAACGAAACCCTTTCCCAGAGTTCCACGTACCACCACAAGAAATTTCTGACCCGGCAGTAGAGGAGCAGCACGCCTCGAAGCGCTCGAAGCGTGGCCCGCGTCGCCAGCCATCGAAGTTCGGAAGTTTGTTCAAACGCTACAATGGCGACAACGTACCGCCTCCAGTAGACTCTGAGGTGATGCGCACGGATGTCAACCTGTATCGCGAGAACGAGGAGAAGATCAAGCGTGAAATGGACGAACCTGCGGTCGAGACCATTGTTGAGCAGCCCAACCCCAAGGTGGAACTCGACAGTGGGAGTGATTCTGAAAAGGTATGCACCTTATCTTCGTACTCTCCACGTTGCTGACATCGCCATAGCCCAATCATGGAGACATTCCTAGCATCCTCATGATCAGAGAACGTGTTGATATCTTCGGACATGTGCGACCCATGGAGCCGAAGGAAGACATGCCAGTGCTCGACATTCTGCCTCGTTCCATTGGGATTATCAAGGAAGACCCCGTTCAAAGATGGTTGACTGGTCAAGCACTATGGGATAAGAAGTATAGTAGGCAAGCGAACCAAGTTGAACACAAGCGAGAGCACTACGTCAAGAAGTTCGAGGCTATGATGGAGCGAGCAAGGGGACAAGGCCTTGTTATGCATGCTGATGGATGCGGTCCTGCGTCATACAGGCGCGAATCGACGGTGTCAATTCATTCCATGTCCACCACAGCACGCGTGTCGCCCGACCGACGATATGGTCCGTCTTATGGGTCATTGTGGATTCGTGATGGATCTGACGTTTGTTGCAGGACCCTTTGACATCGACGACGAGAAACCTTCTCCTAGCTCCATTGTGGGCAGGCGGGATAATGTGAGACTGCTAAAGCTCATCTTCGTACCACAACTCACTTTCCTATGTCTAGCGCGAGTCGATCGCTCTCTTGCAGAAATGCGTGTATTATTCAGCCCCGAACACGCACAAGACTATGCCAAAGCGAAAGACTGCAGATGCTATGCGGGCAGCATTCGACCCAGACGACAGCCCTACCAAGCCCTCCAAGCAGTCCGTGTCAGAGCAACAAACGCCCGCTAACATGCTCCCCATGCATGGCCTCAACATGTGGCAATCTATCCTCACGTACGTCGCTTTGTTTGGAGCGTTTTATGCTGTACCGATCAAAGTATCACATAGGTTATTTATGCGCAAGAGTACTGCTCAAGCAGCCAAAGGCAGGAAACGCGCTGGTTCGACACTGCGTAGAGCAAGTGACCAGGTTCGAGAGAGTGCCAATGGTATTGGGGAGAGCATTGGTTGAGATCTCCATTTATCCGAATCCCAGGTATAAACACGTACTACACCTAGCTATTTACCCTAGAGATTATGTGGTCGACGTTGTCGTCGGTTGACCAAGTATTTAATGACAAGGTTTAATGTTCGAGTGCTCCGATGGGCTGAGATTGAACCGTGGGAATATTGATAAGCGCCAACGTGTTTGCCTTTCTTAACCCTTGCCCTCTCAACGTGGTGCGTGTCTTCGTCGACCCTTTCTATCATCTGCCCTCATACCCTCTGTGAGCCCGCATTGCTGCTAGCTGTGTGCCACGTCGCTGACGGTTTCTGCTGCCAGCCGTTGTTTCGCTAGACGAATAAAATGCGTGAAGTCATCTCGGTCCACGTCGGTCAGGCTGGTGTCCAGATCGGCAACGCCTGCTGTAAGTCCGTCTTGCTTTTGAGGAGCTCGTGGGTAGTGCATGTGTACTGGTAGTCGCCGACGACGCGTCTTTGGCGCGTGTTATGTCTCCGGGCTTGGTTCGCGCGTACTGGGCAGTGCTGATAATCGTACGATTCTGCAGGGGAACTCTACACCGTCGAGCATGGCCTTAGCGTGAGTGTCTACGCGTTTTCTCGCTTTCCAGACTCTGACAAGTGACCGCAGCCCGACGGTCGTCTTGTCGAGGGTTCCCCGTCGGCGCACGATGATGGCTTCAGCACGTTCTTCTCCGAGACGTCGTCCGGCAAGCACGTACCTCGTTCGCTCTACATCGACCTCGAGCCCAACGTCATCGACGAGGTCCGTTCGGGCACGTACCGGAGTCTCTTCCACCCGGAGACTCTCGTTACGGGCAAGGAGGATGCTGCTAGCAACTGTGAGTAAATCTTTCGGTCTAGAACTCTACCATTCCTTACGTGTCGCGCTTCAGACGCCCGTGGTCACTACACAGTGGGTAAGGAGATGATCGACACTGTGATGGACAAGGTCCGCCGCCTTGCAGACAACTGCAGTGGCCTTCAGGGCTTCTTTGTCTTCCACTCGTTCGGCGGTGGTACTGGCTCCGGGTTTGGTGCCCTCGTCCTCGAGCGTCTTTCCACCGACTATGGCAAGAAGTCGAAGCTCGAGTTCAGCGTGTACCCCGCACCCACCATGGCGAACTCCGTCGTTGAGCCATACAACTCCGTCTTGACGACGCACACGACGCTCGAGCACTCGGACTGCTCTTTCATGGTAAGCTTTCTTGAACATATCCCGTTGGGTATGATCTAATCACCTCGCATAGGTTGATAACGAAGCTATTTACGACATCTGCAAGAAGAGGCTGGGCATCACTTCTCCGGGTTTCGTCAACCTCAACCGTCTCATCGCGCAGGTCGTCTCTTCCATCACCGCTTCACTTCGGTTCGACGGCTCTCTCAACGTCGACTTGAACGAGTTCCAAACCAACTTGGTTCCGTGAGTGTGTTTAAAGGATGTGACCGTCACAATCTCTGACGACTACCACAGTTTCCCTCGTATTCACTTCCCCCTCGCAACGTTCGCACCCATCATCTCCGCCGAGAAGGCGAACCACGAGCAGAACTCCGTCTCGGAGATGACCTTCTCCTGCTTCGAGACCGGCAACCAGATGGTCAAGTGCGACCCAAGGGAGGGCAAGTACAGTAAGTGGACTCCATCAATGATTATGCGTGCTGTTGCTCACTTTGTTCAGTGGCCTGCGCTCTCCTTTACCGTGGCGATGTTGTCCCCAAGGACGTCAACGCCGCGGTCGCGATCATCAAGACCAAGCGTACGATTCAGTTCGTCGACTGGTGCCCCACTGGCTTCAAGCTCGGTATCTGCAACGAAGCACCAGCATACATCCCCGGCGGTGACTTGGCCAAGGTCACCCGCAGCTTGTGCATGCTGTCGAACACCACTGCCATCTCGTCGGCCTGGAGTCGCCTTGACCACAAGTTCGACCTCCTGTACTCCAAGCGCGCCTTCGTCCACTGGTACGTTGGTGAGGGTATGGAGGAGGGTGAGTTCTCTGAGGCCCGTGAGGATCTCGCTGCCCTCGAGAAGGATTACGAGGAGGTTGGCATTGATTCCGCCGATGTCGAGGAGGCCGGAGAATACTGAACGGCCCCGTTTCTTTTCTCATTCATTATCTGGAGGAATTGCATCGCTGTCGGGAGATCCCCCTAATTCTCTTCATTGCCTGTCGCCTGTTTAACGAATTTCACGCATATTGATATTCTACGTTGTGTTTGCGGGTCTATTCAACTTTATAAACATTTTATTGAGGATGTATACCACGAATTCGCAAATGTGCAGATACGATGGGACGATATGTTCGGGCGCCAAATTTCGTCGCGTGCGCCGGCAATTTGTGATGCCTTGCCCAGAGCGTATCTTGCGCGACTTGGCTCCTTCCACCACCATCTCCTCTACCGATACCACCAGAAAACTATAGCAGATAATGCGCGAAGTAATCTCCATCCACGTCGGACAGGCCGGTGTTCAGATTGGTAACGCCTGCTGGGAGCTATACACTCTCGAGCACGGTCTCAGCGTGAGTCGCCACTTTCCACGTCTACACGACCCAAGCGACTAACACACCCCAGCCTGATGGTCGCATCGTAGAGGGCGCCCAGTCGAAGCACGACAGCGGTTTCTCGACGTTTTTCTCCGAGACCTCGTCCGGAAAACACGTCCCCAGATCCCTGTACGTCGACTTGGAGCCCGGCGCCATCGAAAGTGTCAAGACGGGCCCGTACCGGTCGCTTTTCCACCCTGAGACGATGATGTCGGGCAAGGAGGACGCGGCCAACAACTGTGAGCCCCTTTTTGCGCGATGACGAGTCGGTGAGCTGATGTCGTGTAGATGCGCGTGGACACTACACCGTTGGCAAGGAGTTGATTGACCCCGCGATGGACAGGGTCCGTCGGCTGGCGGACAACTGCTCAGGTCTGCAAGGATTCTTCGTTTTCCACTCGTTTGGCGGTGGTACCGGCTCTGGATTCGGTGCGCTCATTTTGGAGCGATTGTCGGCGGACTTTGGAAAGAAGTCGAAGCTGGAATTCTGCGTGTACCCTGCGCCCCAGCTGTCCAGCTCAATCGTCGAGCCGTACAACTCCGTGCTCACCACGCACACAACTCTGGAGCACTCGGACTGCTCGT
The DNA here is from genome assembly GCA_027924225.1 of Bjerkandera adusta. Classification (NCBI taxonomy): domain Eukaryota; kingdom Fungi; phylum Basidiomycota; class Agaricomycetes; order Polyporales; family Phanerochaetaceae; genus Bjerkandera; species Bjerkandera adusta. Next base: position 62,589 of record BSCZ01003033.1, read on the forward strand.
TCATGGTGAGTCTCGAGCCCTCGCCGCGATGAATGACTCAGCTAAGGCGCGGTACCGTGCAGGTCGACAACGAGGCGATCTTTGATATTTGCAAGCAGAAGCTCGGCGTCTCTCTCCCCAGCTACTCCAACTTGAACCGCTTGATCGCCCAGGTCGTGTCCTCGATCACCTCGTCGCTCCGTTTCGACGGCTCCCTCAACGTCGACTTGAACGAGTTCCAGACCAACCTTGTCCCCTTCCCTCGCATTCACTTCCCTCTTGCCACCTTCTCTCCCCTCGTCTCTACCGACAAGGCGACACATGAGGCAAACTCTGTCGCTGAGATGACCTTCGCGTGCTTCGAGCCCGGCAGCCAGATGGTGAAGTGCGACCCGCGGGAAGGGAAGTACATGGCCTGCTGCCTGCTGTACCGTGGCGATGTTGCGCCCAAGCAGGTCCAGGCTTCGATCGCGACCATCAAGACCAAGAGGACGATCCAGTTCGTGGACTGGTGCCCCACTGGCTTCAAGGTACAGTCTCATCCATTTCAGCTTTCACCCTTACTTACACCCTGTATAGCTCGGCATTTGCAACGAGCCCGCGGCGGAGGTGCCCGGCGGCGATCTCGCAAAGACGTCTCGCAGCTTGTGCATGCTTTCCAACACCACTGCCATCGCGAGTGCCTGGAGCAGACTCGGTAAGTTGCACGTCACAGCTCTTTGGCGAGTTTGAACTCACGCTCGTGCCAATAGACTACAAGTTCGATCTCATGTACTCCAAGCGTGCCTTCGTCCACTGGTACGTTGGTGAGGGCATGGAGGAGGGTGAGTTCTCCGAGGCTCGTGAGGATCTCGCTGCCCTCGAGAAGGACTACGAGGAGGTTGGCATCGACTCCGTCGAGGAGGTTGAAGAGGCGGAGTACTAGAGACTCGACTCAACCCTTTTCATTATTCACCTGCGGGTCTGCTTAATATAAGCCATAATTAACGTCGTCTACCTACTTGCAGTACCGTACTCGCTCGTCGAATTGGTTGGCACTATTAGCACTAGTATAACGTCTCTCAGCTGTACCGCTTTCCTTCTCCCTCTCTGTCGCTGTTCAACTCTTCCCCGGAGGTTAACATACCCAATTACATGGTCTTCACCTTGTTCGCTGTGGGATACCATCTGATGCCACCTGGGTTGAGGGCATATTCCTCGGGGAACGTGCGCGCGCCCGAATTGATGTGATGTCCTTCGTGGCGCGGCATCCGCCGAACTGGCTTGAACTTCAACGCTACAGCGCGTTCGTTCGTTCATATTCAAGCGAATGCAGACGCACGCTAACAAACGTTCTGATGTCGTGCCGATATACGGCAACTACCACGGGTACGTCTCTCGCAGGTCTCAGACGTACACCGTGACCTAATATCGCGTAGGTACTATTCAAAACGCCCATTCGCGGAGGACCCCAGGCTCGGCCTCCTCCCAGACAATCTATTCAAAAATGCCCGAGTGCTAGACATCGGGTGTAACGAAGGCTGGGTAACATGTCAGATTGGTACGTTAGTTGTCGCTCTTTGCTATGAGCGGTCTGTGTCTCATTCCGTACTCGCAAAGTTAGGACAGACTCGAGGCGCGCAACGTGTTGTGGGCGTTGACATCGACGACACGCTCATACGCGCTGCGTGGAAGAGACGGCGTGCTGTTTGGAGCATGCAGGGGCCACCCTCTTCGCCTCAGTCTGACTCCCAGGACGACGATGGACCTAGCTTGAAGAAACGAAAACGGTCGGACGAGGGCGCGGAGACAGCGGAGCAAAGCTGTGCCGCGGATTACTTTCCTGCGTCCTGCGAACATATGTTTGGATCTTTGCCAGTACCCGCAAAAGCAGAGGGCTCCGCAGAGTTTCCGCATAATGTGGTGTTCTTCACTGCGGACTGGGTGGACAACGAGATTGCTGAAGACGCTGCAGGATACGACATCGTCCTAGCGTAATCACAGCCCTCCTTTACCAGCATCTTCACACACTGATAGACTCATCCAGATTCTCCATTTCGAAATGGATACATCTGAATACTGGGGACGACGGTCTCCTGCGATTTTTCAAGCGTGTCTTTTCCGTGCTGAAACCTGGTGGAACCTTCGTGCTTGAGCCCCAACAGTGGGATACGTACGGAAAAGCAAAACGCATGGATCAGGTATGTATATCACAGACTCGCTTTCCGCATTCAGGGCTCATGCGGGGCACAGAAATTGAAGGAGACAGCGCAAACGTTGAAATATCGGCCGGAGGACTTCGACCGCCTCTTGCAAGACATCGGATTCGGCCCATCGCAGCATCTGGGAGCGACGGGTGAAGGTGGTACGTGGCCTGTATGCTGTATGGTGACTATCTTAAAGTTGTCCCTCCAGGATTCCACCGACCAGTGGACCTTTATCGTAAACCGAGATGAATACGTCTCGCCTTTGCGATCTGCTTCTCATTGAACCATGAGCACTGAAATCAAGCTTTGAAAATCTGGATGAGCGGAACGATTGTCCACTATTGTGTAGACGGTCCATGCTATTCTCCCAATCCCATCTATCTTCGAGTCTATGGCTCTACATTTCATCTATCGTTGGACGGGCTCTACCCTGAATGCACCCTCTAATCTGAATTGATCGTGACGTCTACGCCGCCGGTTGCGGACAGCTTCATGGTGACCCTAGTCAACCATATCAGTCACCGCCCCGGAAAAAAGGTGGCTGTATGCGCTCACTTCGAAAGGTCCTTGACGAGGTAAGTTGGAGAGGCTGCCTCAACTTGCGCTCGGGTATGTGTGGTCAAGAGGCCGAGTGTCTTGCTCCCAGCAGCGTTGCCGCTACGAACTCCGGCTGGTGCGTCTTCTACGACCAAACAGCGGGCAGGGTCCGCACCAGCGAGCTTTGCGCCCAGCAGATACGGGTCAGGCCTGGGCAGGATTATGAACGAGCAAGAATAGATGCCAGCGGAGGAACGTACGCGGGCTTGCCCTTCTCGACGTCTTCTGAGACGACGAAGACCTCTGGGGGAACGATGCCCGCAGCTGATAGAGCGGCCTTGGCGTACTCGCGCGTCGCAGACGTGCAGATGCCCCACGCCGGATTGGGGAGCTTTGCGCCCGTCTTGAGCTGGATGGGATTAAGTGATAGAACAGATAGTTATCCGACGCGTACAAACCTCTTCCATAATAGCCAAAACATTGGGCAAAGGTACGATGCCGCTCTTGCCGTCTTTATTCGCGGATGTCACGATGGCTTTTTCGAAGCGCATGGCTTCGCGCTGCAGAACATTTCATTACTATGCAAACGCAATGATAGAATAAAATATTATACCTCGAGCTCATCGGGGTCGGTAATGCCGCAGTGAATCCGCAGGTTTTCCACCGTACGGACACCATGCGAGGCTACCGATTTCATTGCATGAGCATCACGGAGCCAATGACTGCAGCGCGTTTACTCACAGCTCAAGATATCATGGACATCCAGGCCGGGATACGTCTCTGCAAAAGTCTGCCATGCACCAACGACGCCTGCGGTCGAGTCCACAAGCGTGCCGTCCATGTCGAACAAACTGTGCAGAATCAGCTAGCCGTTTAATCGAGCTCGAAACGAATATGAATGAGTGCTTACATCGTGTCAAAGTGGTATGTCTGGGCCATGCTGGGTAAAGACGGTAGTCCTGGTGGAAGACAACAGGTGTTGGTCGGTCGTCGCTTCGTCCATGTCCGAAGTCCTCGAGGTCCGAGACGCCCCCAAGATGACTTGTTCCCCCGGGAAATCCTCGGCGTATGATCCCGACCCGGTCGACACATCTCGCCGACAGTCAGCGTCTATGATATAATCGGACTTTGCCCGTCACCACCAACTCAAGTCAGAGCCATGCCTCCACGCAGACGGCCGCAGTTCACGCAGGAAATTGTCGAGCAGCAGCTGCAGCAGATACACCTGCTTGACCAGTCCTCGACCTCGGAGAACCTCGAGCAGCTCGGACCCATCATCAAGCAGATCCACACCAACCGGCAGCAAGAGGCGTACCTGCGCGCAGTCAAGTCGCTCATCGAGTCCAAGGACGCGGAAATCGAGACGATATGCGGCGACAACTACCAGGAGTTCATCAGCTCCGTGTCTACACTGTTCTCCATCAAGTCGTACACGACCAACCTCCGCGAAACCATCACCTCGCTCGATCAGAGCGTCTCGCAGGTCGGGCGCGGCCTTGTTGAGAAGAAGCGGACGTTGCTGCAGTCGAAGAAGACGGCTGCGAACCTGGACGAGGCGATCGACACGCTCCAGGCGTCGTTGCGCATCTTGGACGTCGTCAATCGCGTCGGAGAGATGATCGAGGAGGGGAAATACTGGAGCGCTCTAAGGGTCCGTAGTTCGTGTCTGTCAGTACGTGTGGCCAATATTGAATGCAATTCGGTGTGCACAGTCTCTGGAAGACATTGAGAATATGCCCCCGACGTCACTGTCGCAAACGCCTCTCTTCCAACATCTTCTGTCTTCGTTACCTTCGCTGCGCAGCCAGATCAAGGATGCGGTCACAGCCACGATGAAGCAATGGTTGCTCGACATACGTAACGTCAGTGCGCAAGTCGGTGAACTTGCTCTCGAGGCGATGGACAGCCGGACCAGAAGATGGAGGAGCCGAAGAGAAAAGGATCCTTCACTCAAGCTAAGCCGCGTCGGCAGCGCTGTTGAAAGCGTAACTTATGAGAAGATTGAGCGTGAGTTTAGAGCACTCTGCAGGGGCATGATGATAGACTGATATATTTGAAGACAACGTGCTTGACAATGACAAGCTCCAGGTTGATTTCACCCCACTGTACCAATGTATCCATATCTACACCGCGCTCGATGCACTTGACGAGATACGCAGGTCGTACCAGGCAGATCGCAAGGTGAGCGCTTAGCCTCTTCTTCAGTCCGTTGCAGAGACTGAATTCCACGCCTAGGCTCAATCCGACCTTATTATTCCAGAGGTGCTTTCACTGTCGTCGCTTTTCTCTGCGACACAAGAGATCGTCGGGTTCTTCATCATAGAAACGCACGTTCTCAGCACAACTGGAAGCTTCCGCTCGGAACGAGAAGTAGAAGAACTTTGGGACGCTCTTCTGAAGCGGCTGACGTCTGCCGTGGAGAACGCTCTGAGCAGAGAAACCGATGCTGACTCGTACCTCCGCGTGAAGGAAAGCTTAATCGGATTTGTGATGACGCTTGAGGTGCGGTCAGACTGTCAAACTTCATTGCATCCAACTAACGCGTTGGTTTCAGTCGTATTCATACTCTACGAACAGCCTGCAGTCTTTCATCCTGGTTCTCTTCGAGCGTTACGTGAGCCTTTTGGAGAAGCAATTCGGCAAGCGGTTTGAATCCGTGAGTGTCATTCTGGTGACACGAGGACAGGATGCTGACATCCTCAAGATTATTTCCCAAGACGACTGCCTGCCTATGTACGTCGAGACTGCAGCTGAGCGCGACAGTGTTCTGGATACTGTTTGGCTCGAGAAAGACGAGCGTGAGCAGCTACTTCGGTTTGTCTCTGCGCGTGTCTCATTGAGAATTCTGCTCATGTCTTTACAGGGGTGCTTTACCAATCAGCCTTCCATGGTCAATGGGATTCTACCAATGTTGCCAAGACGTAGGTTTTGCCGCATATAGACCCTCGAATTCTTTTCTAACACGTTGTCAGATCCGAGGATTCGTTCAAAACTTCTACCAGTTCCTCGAAGGTGTTTCTCAGCACCATCGGAATATCGACGACCTGTTGAGCAAGGTGCGATATTATAGTGGCTTCGTCAGACCGTCTCGTGAACTCACTTAAACCGTAGTCGCTCGAAACTCTTCTCACCAAGTTCATCAGCGAGAACGTCGCCAAGCGAGCGGAGACGACCTCCAACCTCTCTCAAATCGCGCAGATTGTTACTAACCTGGAACATTTCGAAGTGGCGTGCTCAGAATTGGAACGTTCGCTCACGAATATCCGGTCAGCCAACATGATAGCTTTTATTCATGTCGCACTAACACCCTCTCATAGATCATCACAACGTGGTGGAACCATCCGGGTCAATGCCTCCCAATCTTTCGCCAACACGCTTACGCGGGCATTGGCAAGGGTAAATGCCTCTATCACCTCCAAACTGGACGACTTCTTCGGCCTCTCAGAATACGACTGGACGCCTACGACACGCGAGAGCTCGCCGAGCATGTACCTGTACGAACTAGTAAACTGGCTAACCACAGTAGTCGACACGCTCGTCATCAAGGAGACATACAAAGACGAAGCCTACCGGAGCGCCGTCGAATACCTCGCGGAGTGTCTCATGGCACGTCCTCATCCATGGCATTGTCCGTCTCTCATGCCGAATCTTTTCATAGGACTTCGTAACGGGAAACAACACCCCCCTCATGAATGAAAACGCGCTGTCCAACGTGCTCGTCGACGTCGACTTCCTCGAGGAGGAGTTCAAGCGCAACGGGCGGCCGCAGCTCATGAACGCCTTCGGCGAGCTCCGCGACGTGCGCATCCATCTATCTATCGTCCTCTTTTTGTTCCCTCGCTTACCTTCCCACGTGATGCCCAGGTCATTGCCATCGTGCTCAACAACGACGTGCAACAATACCTGACCCCGTCGGTGCGGCATGCATCTTTCCCGACCGTGAAACCAAAACGTCTGCAGGCGTTGTTGGAGAAACTGGCTCGCTTCGGCGGGCAGTGTCGGGACGCGCCGTCGCGGGAACGGGGCGAGAGGCGACGGAAAGAAGCAGAGGCAGTTGGGAGGATATACCCAGGAGAGAGCCGCTGATCCTTGTGCATATCGATGCTGACCCCATTCTGTATACGGACCGCGCGCGTATTTATGTGGATACCCAGCTGTGGATTGTATTATATATGATGTTGCCTCACACACACATTCTTTTTCGTGTAAGTTAGAGAAAAGAGCATTCAGGACCTCCTGGGCAAGATGTCGTACAGGTAACAAGGATCAGGGAAGTAAGAAGCTCCAGACAACAGGAATCGTAACCACAACTAGGGAAATGTGAAGTATTGGCGAGGAGAGCTGTAGCAGAGCCAGGGACAGGAGCGCAAAAGTTCTTCGCTGTCGTAATGGTCGTAACACATATACGTTCATAAGAACCCATGACGCTAAGAACTAGAAAAGCCTAAACCCGTCGCTTGATGTTGGCGCTCAACCACTCGAGACCTTCGTACAGACCATCACCGCTGGTCGCGCACGCAGCCTGTGCCACGTTGTCAATAAAGGATCCGAGTACAGGTCGCGAGAGACGCACCTGAATGAACCATGTCCGCTGCCTGAGGCCGTGGAGGCCGAGCTTGTCGGTGATCTCCGCCGCGTTCATCGCATTCGGCAGATCTTGCTTGTTGGCGAAGACGAGGAGCAGGGCGTCACGGAGCTCGTCCTCGTTGAGCATCCGCTGGAGCTCCTCGCGCGCCTCTGAGACACGTTCCCGATCGTTCGAGTCGACGACGAAGATGATGCCCTGGGTGTTTTGGAAGTCTGTGGCGAAATACTCAGCGGGACGCGTCGCGGGGAGGGCGTGAGTCACGCACAATGCCTCCAGAGAGGACGAATCTTATCTTGGCCTCCGACATCCCAGACGGTGAACGAGATGTTCTTGTACTCGACGGTCTCGACGTTGAAACCTGGGATCGCAGGCGCGGTCAGCGCGCGGTGGACACGAGGGGTGGCAAAACTGACCGATTGTGGGAATGGTGGTGACGATCTCGCCGAGCTTCAGCTTGTAGAGGATGGTGGTCTTACCGGCGGCGTCGAGGCCAACCTGTTGTTCACGGGGTCACTGTAAATCCTTTGAAGCGGGGCAGTCGTTGCGCGACGCACCATGAGTATACCTGCGAATTGGCGAAGGCGTCAGCACGGGGGCGGTCGCTGGTCGCTGGCATCGATGGGACACGCACGCATTTCCTTCTTGCCGAAGAGGCCTGAGAGGAGACGGGAGACAGAGAGACCCATGGCTTGCGAGGCTGGGGGGCGGGAGCACCGAGGACGAGGATGGAGGAGACGGTGAAGGGAGTATCGAGGTCGCTTTGGGCTCTGGTTGCAAGAGGGCACCTACGTGCCAACTTTCCAACTCCGCTGCCGATTCCCGACCGTGGAAATTTCTAAAGCGCGCACACCGCCAGACACCGCCCCTCCACCCCCGCGCCCTATCTCTGCGCACACCCTGTGATCACCGCCGCGCGCAGCGTCCGTCGCCCTCCGAGTCGGCCGCGAAATATTCCTCACAATTTCCATGTTTTTGCCCACCGCGATAGGTGTAGTCTCGCTGTGAAGTCGGGGCACAAACTAGACTTTCTCGCGACAGCTCCGGGTTATGACGCGCCCGACCACCGTTTCTCATTCGGCGGCCGCCCACAAGACTGCCTCGAGGCCGCGGTTGATGGCCTGCAAGGTTATTCAACCATGACGTGAACGCTTACGGGTCTTTGTTCGCGTGCTGCTGCCCAGAGAAATTATTTTTTGAAGGCAACCACAGTCTCTGTGTCCAGGGTCTGTGAATAGCTCGAGACACCTTGAGATACACAACTGCCTCGAAGGGACGCGCTCCGGAGCCTGGCACTCAGGGTTTCGACTCGACGAGGCACGCGATGTCTATTTGGTCATGTTTGCTCCAGATCCGTCCCCAGATATACGGGCAATCGATTGACTCCAGTGAAGACGCGAAGCGCGTCCTTTAGCACTCGCCTCTCTCCGCCACCTCCTCTCTCACCAGAAATTCCCCCGCGATGCCACCACCCAAGGCAGCGCCCTCGGCAGAGACCGTCGAACTCATCGAGCTCTTCAAGTCGATTGGGCTGACCCAAGCCAAGGCGGCGGAGGCAGCAAAGAATCCCAAGAGCGCGGCAGTCCTCAAAGACATCATCGAGAAGAAACAGCTTGTGGGACAGAGCCTGGATGAAAAGACCAGCGTTCTCCTTGCCGCCGCTGCCGTGCAGAGCTCCAAACTGGGCGACGATCAACGCGGTTACACCGTCGATGCGATCCTAGACGGACGTCTCAAGAGTACAGATCAGGTCTCCGGTACGTCAATTACACGAACAATTTTTACGCTGCGTATTCAGCCTTTACTCACCATAGCCGCTGTCAAGTATCTCGAATCACACCCTTTGCCAGTTGACCAGGCTGACTTTGACAAGCAGTGTGGTGTAGGTTCGTGCATTCCGCTTGGAGTGTCCCCATATGCTAACAGATACCTCTATCCTCGTAGGCTTCAGCGTAACACCAGCTGAACTAGCCGCTCAAATTACCGACTACCTCTCCACGAGTGCGGCAACCGGATGGGCCAATCTCGGGCAGACCATAGGAGCTCTCAAGAGCACTGACCTTCGATGGGCTAATCCCCTCGAGCTGAAGAACGCAGTAGAGGCTGCGTTCGCAGAGAAGTTTGGTGCCAAGGAGGCAGCAAAACCGAAGGGCAAGGTTCGTGCTTATCATGACTCAGCTCTCACCAGAAAGTGCTTAATCTCGCGTAACAGGAACCCAAGAAGGAGGCTCCATCCAAGGCTGCGGCCGCCGCCGAGTCATCCAACGCAGCTGCGTCGTCGTCGAAGTCGGTCTTCACGGAAGGTTTCCTCGGACGTCTCCACAAGCCAGGCGAGAACCCCCAGCTGCATTCCAAATTGCGCGAGCAACACCTTGCCGCCACTGGTGGGCTCGTCTACACCCGTTTCCCTCCTGAACCCAACGGTTTCTTGCACATTGGTCACTCCAAGGCTATCTTCGTCAACTTCGGCTATGCCGCACACAACGGCGGCAAATGCTATCTGCGTTACGACGACACGAACCCGGAGGCGGAGGAGGCTCAGTATTTCGAGAGTATCCTGGAGACTGTACGGTGGCTTGGCTTTGAGCCATGGAAAATCACGTACTCGAGCGACTACTTCGACCAGTTGTATGCGCTAGCGGTGGAGTTGATCAGGCGGGATAAGGGTTATATTTGCCATTGCACGGGTACGCTTGCTCCGCAGAAGCTTGTCTTCCGTCACTGAACATGCCAACAGCTGAGGAGATCTACGCTAATCGTGGCGGCGATGAGCGTGGTCCTCGTAAGGCGTGTGCTCACCGCACACGACCTGTATCAGAATCTCTGGCCGAGTTCGAGAAGATGAGGAATGGCTCCTACAAACCTGGAGAGGCCATCCTCCGTATGAAGCAGGACATCGAATCTGGAAACACGATGATGTGGGACCTTGTCGCATATCGTGTTCTCAACGCGCCACATCATCGTACACACGACAAGTGGAAGATCTACCCTACTTATGACTTCACACACTGTTTGTGCGATAGTTTCGAAAATATCTCGTGAGTTGCGCCCACATATATCTATACTCTCCGACGCTTACTTCCCTTCCAGACATTCATTGTGCACAACAGAGTTCATTGCGTCGCGAGAATCATACGAGTGGCTCTGCGACGCCCTCGAGGTGTACAAGCCTCGCCAGTCCGAGTACGGCCGACTCAATTTGACGGGCACCATCATGTCAAAACGGAAGATCTTGCAGCTTGTCAAGGAAGGCTACGTCAACGGATGGGACGACCCGCGGCTGTACACTCTCATCGCCCTTCGGAGACGTGGCGTCCCTCCTGGTGCAATCATCTCCTTCGTCAGCTCCCTCGGCGTCTCCACCTCCGCGACCAATATCCAGACGGTGCGCTTCGAGCAGACAGTAAGGCAATACCTGGAGAGCACGGCACCGCGCCTGCTCATGGTGCTCCGACCCCTCAAGGTCACCATTGAGAACCTCCCGGAGGATTACCTCTTCATGATTGAAAAGCCGCTGCACCCCAAGGTTCCCGAGCTCGGCACATCCTCCGTGCCTTTCACACGCACCATCTACATCGACGCCGACGACTTCCGTCTGCAAGACTCCAAGGACTATTTCCGCCTCGCACCGGGCAAGACCGTCGGGCTTTTCCAAGCGCCTCATCCGATCACCTGCACATCCTACAAGACCGACGCAGCAGGAAACGTCACCGAGCTCGTGTGCCGCGCCGAGCTCGACGGCGCAGGCCCGAAGCCCAAGGCGTTCGTGCAGTGGGTCGCAGAGCACGCGCCGTCAGGGAGCCCCGTGCGCGTCGACGAAGCGCGCGTGTTCCGCCAGTTGTTCCGGAGCGAAAACCCCGCGGCGGCGGAGCCGAATTTTCTCGCCGACATCGCGCCGGACTCACTTGACGTCGTGCGCGGCGCGTTCGTCGAAGCAGGCTTTTGGGCCCTCGCAAAGCGTGCATGGGCCGCGGCGAAGGCGGAGGGCGCCGCGCGCACGTCCAAGGCGCTTGCTGAGGCCGGGGAGGCTCGTGCGGCGGACGACGACACTCCGCGAAGCACCAGCGCACAGCTGCTCGGCAAGGAATGCATCCGCTTCCAGGGCTTGCGCGTCGCATACTTCGCGGTGGACAAGGATGCGGTGTTGGCGTGTCTTGACGAGGCGGACGGCACGGTGCCGGCGCGTGGGGATGGTGACGTCGTTGTGTTGAACCGTATCGTCAGCTTGAAAGAGGACTCGGGCAAAGCTGCGTGATTAGGTATATATGTGGATTAGTCTAAGGTGTGTATAGCAAATACAAGATGAGTATTAGTTTGCAATATATCATAGAACGAGATAGCAGTCTGAAGAAAGATCCTCTTCAATTTCACGTTCAGAAAACCCTGCCCTGGAAAATGTCGAGCAGCTCCCCTTCGATAGTGCCATCGGCAGCCATGGGGCTAACGTCTCCGTTCAGCATCGTCACAAGAGCAAGCGAAGTGGGTGGATGACTTGCCTGTTGAATTCCATATACGGATTCATCAAGGCACCCAGAGAATCTTCGGCCCATTCCGACTCCTCCGCCAACAATGGCTGTTCCTGCGCGAATAGATATTCGGCAGGTGCGTCCATGGTGTTGGTATTGTTGGTGTAGAACGTTTGTGGGAGGGCCGGGGGTGTATAATCCACGCGTGGTGATTGCGGGATAGGCTGGAAAATGTACACCAAAAAAGGCTGGTGGCTTTCCAATTGTAACACCGGCGTCACAAGCTGACGTTGGTGGGGGTCTGTGGATAGTGGATTGAGGCGTACCACGACTGGCGCCGGAGGTTGTTGCGCAACAGGGGGTGTTTGCGATGTAGGGTACGGAGACAAAAGCTCGCGAAGAACGAGCTCGATATTTTCTTCTGTGGAAGAAATTGCCCGCGTGTGTCCCTGCACCTCGAAGACGCATTCAAACGACGCTCGATGATCCCTCCTACCCATCTTCTGACGGAGAACAATAAAACGCCAGCAGGATAACCCGGGCAGGCTCTTATGACATTGTGAAGACATTAGCGTGTATGCGAGACATTAGCGCAACAAACACTCACCCCTTGTGGAATACCATGCTTCGATTTGTTGCTGACATGCGCCACAATCCTGTCGATTATACTTTCGAGCGTGTAGCTTTGCGTATTCTTCCTAGGCCGTATGCGGACTTGCGGGGCAACACGTCCAAATAGCTGATAGATAACCCGATGTTATAGTCAGCTTCAGTCACTGTCTGCATCGATCACAGCAAAACTCTCGAACCTGTTTGAACCATGGCCCAAAGTCTATGGATATCTTCTCACTCTGCAAACCGTCGAAAGGTCTCGAGTGGGGTTGAAAAGCCCCAAAGTCTGACGCGGCAACCGGCCAGGATCTGGTGTTGAAGTTGAGGCCAGACAAGGGAATACAGATGAGGGTCATAGTAGAGACTCAGAGGTTCGTTGGCTGGGGCTACCGCGCCAGCTGGCTTTGTTATATACACAGATACATTCTGAATCCTCTGGAGATTCAGCATTCTGACGCGGGCGAACTGCCAGCCGGATAAGGGAGACAGGGAGGGCTTGACCAAAGCAGTGTAGAGGCGATGATTCTACACAGCCAAAATGTAGAACGTAGGGAAAATAAGAGTAGCTCGCGCAGCGCGCACGCGACAGGAACTTGATTTGCAGTACTGTACCCACCCGACCAACTCGCCACGGTCACACCCTCTCTGCTGGTCCGCGGCCAGCCTTTTTGGACACTCGGCGCAGCGAGGGATGGTCGGGTGGGTACAGTATGTGATGCATGTACCTTGACAGATGGATGGCGGAGTGAGACGTAAGTTGGAAAAAGAAGTGAGGTCACCGACGCTCTCTGTCAGCACCTGCCATTTTCGGCCATGTTCCTCCAGGCTCGTCCCGTAACTTGTGTGATTTGAACTACGTCGTGCAGGTGATCCCGGCTTCGACCAAAGTATCTCGGCAGGTACGTCTATGCTGTTGGTGTTGTTGGTGAAGAACGTTTGTGAGATGACCGGGGTGCATAATTCATGTGTGGTGTTGGTGGCAACGACACACTACTAGTAAAGAAGGCTGGTAATATTCCAGTTGAAATATCGGCGACAGAAGCTGCCACTGGTGAGGGTTTCAAGTTGTGGATGGCGAATCGGGGTGTATAGTGGCTGGCGTCGGTGGTCGCTGCGAAACAGCGCGAGGTATTTGTGATGGCGACGTGGGAAACGGACACGAAAGCTCTCGAAGAACGAGCTCGATATCTTGTTCGCCGTCTGGGGGCCCATGCACGATGCCGGATAGGCAGGAGAAGCAGGCCTGCGACAGGAATATGATCCAGGGGATGTCCCGGTGGCTTTCTTCCGAGTCCGTGACTCCTCGGGCACAGACTTGGCATTTCCCGATGCAACGTTGGTGTTACAACAAACAAACAAAGCAGGAGTCTAGCAAACCAACTCTCAAACTTCTACTGATGCTTCGACGGCCGCGAACGACTGCATGTCATATTACTAAAGTGATATGACCGCTGTAAAGCATGTCGAGGACTCGTGAGTGTGCACTAGACATCTGGGCCAGGCATCATTCACACCAGTACTAGTAAGGTAAGTTGTTCAAGAGAACATCGCAAAAACTCACAGTTTTGGCACATCTTATAGAAATAAAAGGTATTGCAAGTAAAGTATACAAGACGCTGGCTTCTAGATTTTGTCGGCGTGTCCAGGGATTGGATTGTATGGCATTCTGCTAGTTAGCTACAAATAGTACATACATGGTGACATCTCGATCGAGAATGAAAAGTGTAGAATGACGAGTGTGCATTACACGTGCTCTGTGTTCTTCGCCTCGCGCATCTTCAGCCACAATCCGCCCTACACAAAAAACCATGTCAGTTAACTTCCCCGCTTACGATACCACCAGAGAAAATACGCGCCTTGGAGTAAAGCGTCAAATGCGCCTTAGGCCAGAACCGCTCGACGCCCTTCCGACCCGGCATACCCGCCCAATCCCTGGGAACGATCGAGTCCGGCGGCTGACTCGCCTCGTCGTGCGAGATCTCGTCGAACTGCTGGAGGAGGCGCACGAGGAAGAACGACATTTCGTTGTACGCGAACTGTTGGCCGAGACAGATGCGCGGACCGGCGTTGAAGGGGAGGAAGATGAATGGGTTTGGCGTGAGATATTTGTGCAGGCGTTCGTCCAGGAAGCGATCTGGATCGAATTCCTCCGCTGGACGAACGATGAGTGAGGCGTTTCGTGCGGCGGTTGTTGGAACTTACCGTCGGGACCCCAGTAGTCCTTGCGGCGGTGCATGCAGTGCACGGAGTAAGTTAGACTTGAAGGATGTTGGTAAGTGATTGGGGATTATGTAGATCAGACAAGGGTGGCGATCTTACGCTGTATTCGCAGGAATGAAGTATGGTTTGTTGAGATCGGAACTTGGTATGAGTGTGTCTTTGGTGGGAAATCGGAGGTTCCATGGGCTGGATATGTACGAATGAGACTTCGATCCCTCGAAATGTGGATGTGCACCTACACAGCGGGGTAGAGGCGGAGGGTTTCTACGGCACACATGTCGGATAACATTCACGCGAAATACAAAAACGTCGCTTACCATTGATGAAGGCGCGGAGGTATTTCATATCGCGGATGTCGTCATAATCGGGACGACGCGTCGGGCCAACTTTGCTCAGAATCTCCTGGCGTAGCCTCTTCACGACATCGGGGTATTGAGAGAGAAAGTATGTGGCGATGGTGAGCATGCTCGCGGTCTGGATTCAGGTGTAAGCATCGAATCGTATGAGAGCAAGCGAATTCAACTGACCGTATCGCGTCCAGCAATCATAATATTGAGCACCTCGTCATGTAGAATTACCGGGTCTTCGCCGCATCCATCAGTATTCGCATTCACAACGGTCAATTCAAAGAGACAACTCACCGCTCGTATATCTCACCAAATAATCCAGCAACGTATCATCCTCGTTGATATCCCCCTGTTTGGGCGCCGACCCCGCGATCCCCTCCCTCTTCGCCTTCTCGACCGCCTCCTTCAAGATCGGGTCCAGGAACGCGTCGACGACGCGCATCGGGCCCGCGGTGGCGCTGCCGAACATCTCGTACCACGGCCAAATCCACCCCACCCGCGCACGATGCGCAATAGCGTCCTGCGCGCCCGTGAACGCCTTCGCGAAGTCTTCGGCGGCGGATGGGGGCACATCTTTCAGCGCCGGCGGTGCGTGGTGCGGGTATGGGAGCACGCTGGAGAGGCTGTGTGCGCAGGAGCCAAAGAGGAACTCGGTCGCGGAGTCGAGCGTGAAACGGGATGTCAGGTCCTGTGGCGTCGTGTTTAGTTTATTGTAATGACGGTGTGGAAATACTGGAAACCTGCCTGGAAGTCAACGGCGTAACCAGCCCTCAGACGTTCTTTCATTTTATTCATGGTCTCCTCTGTGTGACTTCTGTTAGCAATAGGAGGGGAAAATCAAGAATATTTTACGTACCGGCGTGACGGTCGAAAAGTTCGAAGTGGCTGATTCTGTCGCGACTGAAGAATGGTCTGGTCATCGAGCGATGGAACCTGGTAATGAAACATGTCAGCCATCACGCATATATGCGCCTTTATAAGGCCAGACGTACTTCCACATGTCACCTAAGGCACCTCATGAGTGAAGACAAGACGTTGGCGAGAGGTAGGCACGCACCATCCGAGTTGAATACTCCAGTGCCGAGGACGGAATTCATGAAACTAGCGAACTTGTCGCCTGGAATGAATATAAGCCAAGGGCCTAGACCCTCCTGAAGAACGACAGACCCTTGACAAAAGAGTTGAAGTCTGTAGCAAGCACAGCCTGTAAATGCAATAAGGAAACACGCCACCTTTCGGAATGCGAGAAAAGCGGGTTACCTTGACCACATTAACATCGGCCGTAACATAAGTAGTGTCCCACAGGATGGAAAGCGTGAATGTGTAGCCAATCTCTCCCATCTTCTCCCACAGAACATCGCCTGACGCAACCGTTCAGCAAACTACACACTCGACACAACGCACTGGCACTCACTCAGGAACCCGCTCTCCCAGACCGCCTTGAGAGTAGTGAGGATATCAACACTGCCTATCTTCTTTCCCTCCCACCGCGGTGGCAACGCTGCACCGAGACGTGCCGCTTTGCGCGCAATGGCCCACTGGCGCACATAGCACCGGCCAATATGGAAGGGGACGATGCTCGCGAGGGAACTCGCGGCGACGAGCCACGACGAGACGTGAACATCGGCGGACCTGCCAAGCGCGGTGAAGCCGAGCGATGCTAGGACGGCGGGGTAGAGCAGCTGAGAGAGCTGAGAGGCGACGTGCAACCAGGCCTCAGGGACGAGTGCGGCGGGGGGCATGGTGTCCGGGTCGAGGGGCTGGCTACCAACGGGGCGCGGGGGTGCGCGATCATATACACTTCCCCGCGCGCGCGTGCCTTGTCCTCATTCAGGGGCCTCGTGTGAGTTCTGGAGCCAATAGCCGATCCATCATTCCACCCCTCGCGTTATTTTTCGTGGAAATCCGCCCCCGCCTTGTCATACGTGGCGGAAATGAAGCCCAAGTTCGCCGTCGAGACCCCGCCGCTTTGCGAATGGGAAGGCGAGGACATAGATCTCGCATTTGAGCAGCTACGGAGAATGAGTTGAGCGTGCGACCCTGAGAGCGACAGCGTAGCAGGCGTTAGACAGATGGCGGATGGGAGCAAGTGACCGTGGTCATGAAGCAGATCAAACGCCACGCCGAACACGGGCCCCGATCCAGATGCTGGCAGTCAGCACTTTGTACGCTCGCTCTTACGACGCAGACAGGTTTCCCAAACCCTTGATCCTCCGAACAAACTCCCAATTGAAAACCTATCATGCAGATCGCTCCAACCCCACGATGCCCCTGCAGGTTGACCCGCTTCGCTGGCCGCACGTAATCACCTTTACGCGCTCACCGAGGCGTAACTTAGTGAAGGAGATCGCATCTTGAATGAATAAATGTAGTAAATCCAGCACACGCAGAACATAGAGTACTCTAAGGTGAGACGTGCAGATCGCTTGCACTACACCTCCTCCGTGTTCTTAGCCTCACGCGTCTTCAACCACAGTCCACCCTGCAACGCCCAAAAATTAGCAACTCTCCCTGCACAAAATCAGATAAACACACCTTCGAATAAAGCGTCAAATGCGCCTTGGGCCAGAACCGCTCGACACCCTTCCGACCGGGACAGCCCGCCCATTCCTTGGGGACGATCGAGTCCGGCGGCTGGCTCGATTCATCGTGCGAAATCTCGTCGAACTGCTGAAGGAGGCGAACGAGGAAGAATGACATCTCGTTGTACGCGAACTGCTGCCCCAGGCAGATGCGCGGGCCGGCGTTGAAGGGGAGGAAGATGAATGGGTTCGGGGTGAGGTACTTGTGCAGGCGTTCGTCGAGGAAACGGTCTGGGTCGAATTCCTCGGCTGGTAAAGAAGAAACGTTTAATTAGGTTTAGTGGAAGAGGGGACAGAGGAAGGGACATGCCGTCGGGGCCCCAGTAGTCCGTGCGGCGGTGCATGCAGTGGACCGAGTAGGTTAGGCTAAGGTGTCGCGTTTGATCATCGGAGACTCTGGAGGAAGACAGGATTGAAGGCTTACGATGCATGCGCAGGAATGAAGTAGGGCTTGTTCGGGTCCTCGCTTGGGATGAGTGTATCTTTGACGGCGAATCGGACGTTCCAGGGGCTAAACACAGTCTAGTGAGCCGTCATGAATGACTGAGAGCATGGTAAGTGTGCTTACACCGCAGGGTAAAGGCGAAGAGTTTCTAAAATATGATTGTCAGGCACCGTTCTTAACGACGAAGAGACATGTAGCTCACCGTTGATGAAAGCGCGAAGATACTTCATCTCGCGAATATCGTCGTAGTCCGGGCGACGTGTGGGGCCTACCTTGCTGAGAATCTCCTGGCGCAGACGTCTCACGACGTGCGGGTACTGAGACAAGAAGTACGTGGCGATGGTGAGCATGCTTGCGGTCTTTGGAGCTTATGAGCACCCTGACATTGAGAACGGGGAGACGATCGGAGCCTACCGTGTCGCGTCCAGCAATCATGATGTTGAGCACTTCGTCGTGCAGAATAACCGGATCTACTCCATGATTGTTAGTTCTCACATACACAGAAAACGGAACACAAGGACGCACCACTTGTGTACCTAACGAGGTAATCCAACACCGTATCGTCCTCGTTGATATCCCCCTGCTTAGGAGCATATGCCTCGCCCTTCTCCTCACGCTCCTTCTTCGCCTTCTCAACAGCCTCCTTCAAAATAGGATCGAGGAACGCGTCAACGACGCGCATCGGGGCCGTGGTTTGACTGCCCATGAGCTCGTACCACGGCCAGATCCAGCCAAGGCGAACACGGTTGGAGATGACTTCCTGTGCCTCCGTGAACGCCCTTGCGAAGTCTTCCCGGGCGGACGACGGGCTGCTCTTGATCACCGCCTGGGGTGCATGGTGCGGGTACGGAAGCATACTGGAAAGGCTGTGTACGCATGAGCCAAAGAGGAATTCGGTAGCGGAGTCGAGTGTAAAACGCGAGACCAGGTCCTGTGGTGGCGTATATTGTTTCAGCTGGCTTCTACGGCGTGAGGAGGCGCTACGTGTTTACCTGGAAGTCAACAGCGTAACCGGCATTGAAGCGTTCTTTCATCTTGTTCATGGCCTCCTCTAGACTTTCTTCAGTACTATGCAATGGAGATTGTAGAACGAAACGCACCCGCGTGCCTGTCAAACAGTTCGAAGTGGCTGATTCTGTCGCGACTGAAGAACGGCCGGGTCATGGAGCGGTGGAATCTAACAGCAAACGCGTCAAACACCGCGTATACTCATTGTGGCATTGCACGTACTTCCACATATCGCCATCTGAGTTGAACACGCCCGTCCCGAGGACAGAGTTCATGGGTGTAGCAAACCTCTCGCCTGATAACGGGTGTAAGCCAAGCATTCCTTGCATAATCGGACGTGCAAAGAACCTTTGACGAATGAGTTAAACTCGGTTGCAAGCATGGTCTATAAATGAGGTATCTGAGTACGCCGATCCTCCAAGGGTGACGAGAATGCCGCACCTTGATGACATTAGCGTCCGCGGTAATGTAAAGGGTGTCCCACAGGATGCAGGTAGTGAAGGTGTATCCAATTTCCTGCATCTTCCCCCACATGACATCGCCTGTCACAGACACTCAGTATGAAGCACAAGAGACGACGACAACACACTTACTGATGTACCCGTTCACCCAGACCGCCTTGAGGGCACGGAGGAGATCGACGTTCCCGATCTGCTTTCCAGCCCACTGCGGTGGCAGCGCCGCCCCAAGACGCGCCGCCTTGCGCGCGTAGGACATCTCGCGTATATGGCTGCGGCATATGTGGAACGGCGCGACGCTCGCAAGGGATGTCGCGACGATGAGCCACGACGAGATATGGATGTCTGTAGCACGGGAGAGCGCGACGAGGGAGACCGAGGCGAGGACGGCGGGGTAGAGCAGCTGTGCGAGCTGTCCGGCGACGAGCCGCCAGGCCTCTGGGATGAGCTTAGAGGAGGGCATGGTCGTTCCGGTCGAGGGGAAGGGGACGTGCGGGGCGCGCGATCATAAGTACTTCTCCGCACTTGGTGCCTTGAGGAACCCCACGACCAATAGCCGATCTATCATTCCACCGGCCATCACCTCCCGTTTGTTCGAAACGCCCCCGGTGTATTCTGGATCGCGCAGTTCGTCGTCGAGGCCCGCTGCGGAACCGCCCCTCGCTCTGCGAATGCGCAGGCTGGCGCGTCACGAATTTCTTGGGGATCCTGTGACAGTGATTTGCTGGACGACAGACCCTGAAAATATGAATGAGTTGTAGATAGAGACTGGATGTTCGCGAGTGATCACGAAGAGCTCATGGAAGTAGAAAAGCAACCACCAGATCAAACGCGTAATTGATCCGTACATCGATCGCTCGTCGTATACACCCTGCTCTTTCCATGCAAAATCGCAAAATCGTCTCGCCAGCTGGAGCCTGTCTCACACGAAAAGTTCACGCTGGTAGCCACCACGCCAATCTCCACGCTTCTGCGCAGTCTGACCGCTTCATTCGCCTGCATCATTGGCTCAGATTAATTCAGAACGCCACAAAGATCATAGCCACACGCAATCCGCGTTACGAACCTTCGGCTGCCTTGGCTGCCGTACACGTATCGGGCCCCGAGCGCGGTACTCAATGCCGACGTTGCCAATCCTCATGATCTCATGCAACGTAGAATCCAAAGTCCAGGTGCAGAACGCCACAAGCCAAGACATGGTCACAAGACACCCCTTTTCCGACGTTATCCGTACTACGCCCTGTTTGGCGTTTCAGCAGCGTCAAATTTTCGAAACATCTCTTTGCACAGTCGTGAAATTATGAGGGGGTGTGCTCGAAGGTCATCAACGAGAATAAAAGATAGGGCATCCGTGGCCGTAGAGTCTTTGGATACAGGATCTGGAATTGTTGCCAAAAAACAAGACTAGTCGATACATCACAGCTATGTTACAGCGATGGGTCCCAACCACGGTCTACCGAGGGGGCGCACGGGGTGTCCCAAAGGGACCTTGGACAAGATAGAGTGAGTCCGCCGTATCACGCTTCCGCTGCCGCCGGGGTCATCTTGACCCACATTCCTCCCTAGAACAAACGGAATGGGTCAGGGACTGCGTCGCAATTATAACGGAAACTTTTAAAGGGGCGTACCGCCGAGTACACCGTCAAGTGCGCCTTGGGCCAGAACTTCTCCTTTCCCTTGCGCCCAGGGAACGTAGCCCACTCCGCGGGTGGCTTGTCTCCAGGACGTAGCGAGGCCGCGTCAAACGCGACTGTCGCGAAATGCTGCAGCAGCCGGATGAGCACGAACGACATCTCGTTGTATGCGAATTGCTGCCCGAGGCAGATGCGTGGGCCCGCGTTGAACGGGAGGAAGATGAATGGGTTGGGCGTGAGGTATTTGTGCAGCCGTTCGTCGAGGAAGCGATCTGGGTCGAATTCCTCCGCTGGACGCCAGGTGAGCGGGTAATTCGGGAGGTGTTGTGTTGCTGCTTACCGTCAGGACCCCAATAGTCTTTTCGGCGATGCATGCAATGCACAGAATAAGATACTCTGGATTGAAAAAAGTTCAGAGGGAGGGAGGTAACATTGGATAAAAGAAGCTGCGTACGATGTCCCTGCCGGGGCGTACCATGGTTTTCCGTTAGGATCGGAGTTCGGCAGGATTGTGTCTTTCGTCGCAAAACTGTGTGGCTTCATTTAATGCGAAGCCCACAATGATTTGGGTATGACGTACCGCATATTCCAGGGTCTTCCCGATGTCGGGAGTTAGCTACTCACGAGACCAATACCACAAACAATGCTCACACAGGCGGATACAGCCGCAGAGTTTCTGAAATATGATGAGCATTGTCAGCATATTGTACGCATAGACTTGACGAACCGTTCAAGACGGCCCTAAGGTACTTCATGCCTCTGATATCTTCATAGGTAGGTCGCTTCTCCGGCCCCACAACAGTCAAGATTTCCTCCCGCAGACGGCGGAGAACCTCGGGATACTGGCTGAGGAAATAGATCACAATGGTCAATGTGGAAGCGGCCTACGCATATATTAGTCCATATCTGATAGTAACAGCACAAAAACGCCCACCGTGTCCCTCCCAGCAACCATTATATTCAACACCTCATCATGTAAGATAGTTGGGTCTGCAACAATCTAGTCAGCGCCACAAGAAGGATCAAGACGTGTCCTACTCACCAGTCGTGAACTTCACCAAATGATCCAGCAAAGTATCCTCCTCGTCGACTTGGTTCTGATCCTGCGCACCCTTCGCATTCTTGGCCCTGTGTACAGCCTTCGCGATGATAGGATCGAGGTAGGCATCGACGACGCGCATGGGGGCGGCTGTCGAATCGGTGAAGAGCTCGAACCACGGCCAGAGCCACACGAGGCGTGCGCGCTGGCACACCGCAACCTGAGCCTCGCGGAACGCCTCGGCGAAGAGGTCTCCCTCGGACAACGGGGTGGCGGCGGCGGCCGGGGCGTGATGCGGATACGGGAGCGTGCTGTGCAGGGCGTGCACGCAGGAGCCGAAGAGGAAGTCGGTCGCGGAGTCGACGGTGAAACGTGAGATGAGGTCTTGAAAGTCCACAGCGTAGCCCTCTGCGAAGCGAGCCTTCATCTTCGCGATCATCTCGTCTGGAAATGAGATTCAAAGAAGTGTCAAGGGTTAGTGGCGTTTTCGTTTCGAGTTATCTGATGATTACCTGCGTGTCTGTCGAAGAGCTCGAAGTGGCTGATGCGTTCGCGGGTGAAGAATGGGCGGGTCATTGAGCGGTGGAACCTAGAGGGACACACGATCAGCCGATGGTCGATTCGTAGCAAGATGCGAATAACCCACTTCCATAAATCCCCTTCACACACAAGATTAACGCGGGAAGAAGGCCCAGACGGAGAATGAGCTCACCATCCGAGTTGAACACACCACTACCAAGCACGGGGCGCATGTAATTATCGAACGTCTCCCCTATCAGACCTAGTCAACACGCGCAACAAACAGCAGACCAAACAAAGTAGAACAACCTTTCTCCCATCCCTCAAAACCGGTGGCGAGCACCTCCTTGATGACATTCGCGTCGACAGTGCAAAAGTCATGGTTGCCCCACAAAACATAGAAATCATACGTCCGACCGAGCACGTCGAATTGTTCGAACAAGTTGTCACCTGATCACGACGCAACCAATATCAGCGCGTGAATTACAACGAGACGGGAACCGAAGAGAGCGCTCACTTAAGAATCCCTTGGTGTACGCGTCGTCGGCGAGCATAACGACGTCCCAATTGCCCGGGAGCTTGCCCTCCCAACGGGGCGGGAGCTGCGCGCCAAGCTGTGCGGCGCGGCGTGCGTTGCGCCAATAGCGCAGACGCGCCCGGCCGAGGAAGAACATCGGGATCGAGACAAAGGGCGCGAGGAGATTGACCCATGTCGGCACTGCGAGCGACGTGAAGCGTGCGAGTGCGGTCAGGAACACGACGACCACGAGTGGCGGCGTGCAGAGGTGCACGAGATGCACGAGCGCGAGGGACTGGGCGAATGAGAGCCCCGCCATGGTTTCAGGGGGTGCAGAAACGGTGCCTGTGACCACAGATGTCCTTGAGCTGCAGTATTAATACAGGAATGGTCAGTGTTTAGTTCACACGGCTATAATCACCGGAGGATGGGCGTTGCTGTGAAACAAGCCTACGAATGATTTCGGTGTTTAGAAAGAAGCGCGCCTCCGGCTTGGTACTGTATTAGGCACCCGCCGCACCGCTATGTACATCGTAGATCTTAGGCGGCAATGAGAGCATGGAGGTTGTATACCTCTTTGCGTACTTTGTAGTAGACTTCTGAAACAGCACCCTCGAGCTCGACCTTTCCACGTGCAGTCTTCTTCACCGCCACCGAATCCTCGAGCGATTCCAGCGCGCCGCCCCTCTTCGCGGCTGCGCCGCAGATGAGGACACCCTCGCCGATAAGCTCAGCTTGCACACCGACGGACGCCAGACGCGCTTTCAGAGCCGTGAGCTTAAGTTCGCCGATCATGGTGCCTTGTGGTAGCTGACGCGTCGGGCGCGAGCCAAGCGTGCGACCGCGTACAGAGGGTGTAGACCCGACTTTGCGCGGAACAGTCGCAGCGACAGGGGCGAGAATGGGGATCGTCGACGTCGCCAGGCTAGATATGCGTCCTGTGACAAACGCTACCTCATTATCTTCGAACTATGATACGGTGAGTCGGACATTGCGAAAGGGTTTGAAGGGTGTGAAAACGCACTCTGGACATCTTGAGAGATCCGAGAAGATCGTCGCTAAGAGATATTGAGAAGCTATTTGTGTGCTGCCCAATTTGGATGCTTTCTCCGACAGTAGGAGCGTAGATGTCCTTCGTCATCGCGCGAATGGTGGAACAGCTCTCTATGAGATGGTCTGTAGCCGCAGCAGGCGCATGGACAATGATCTTCGGCCCAGTCAGCACCTACAAGGCATGTGAAGAGAGGTTTCACTCACCATCTTTCTAGGGTTGACTTGAGGGACGATAGTCTTGACGGCACGACCATCGTTGAGCCCTGCTAGGTCCACAAAGAACAGCCGGCAAGCAAGTTGCACACAAGCTTGATTCGCCACAAACTTGGAAGGAGGTTCCCGAGGGAATTTCTGCCACGCAGTCAGTATGAAACGCTGTTTCGACAAAAGAGGGAGGAAACCTTTTCTTCCTCCTCGGCCTGCATCCTCTGCATCTCCTTCACCTCCTCACTCTGCGCGTTCTCTTCCAGAACCTTCCCCTTGCGCATCCACATCTCAACGTCCACCAATTCTCCATACTCGTCTATCCGCCGCTTCTTCTCAACGTACGGGAACATCCTGTACCTCTGCATCTGGCCGTCAGAACTCTTGAAGAACGACGTTGTCTTGGACACGTTGCCCTTGAGGTAGATATCATACGATAACATTTGCTTCGACAAACCGTCGTCGTCTACTGCGGCGGTCCAGCCAGCGTCGTCGATGTCGCGTCTTTTCTGGCTCTTTCGCAGTTTAACGGGTTTTGGGGCATCGTCGTCGTCACCTCCGAGCGCCATTTCCACCTCGTTTTCGTCGTCTTCGTTCTCATCATTGTCGTCAGAATCGGAATCCGAGTCCTCGTCGGTGTCTTCTGCGTCCGCCTCAAGGATACGTTGTCGCCTCTCCTCAGCTGCCTTCTTGGCTGCTTGTTTGTCCTTCACGGCCCGCTCCTTTTGAAGATGTTCCTCAAGTTCTTCGCCTTGAAGAGGAACTTTCGAGTTCATCTGTACGCTGTTAGCGCCATAGGGACAACGAAAACTGAGTACTCACGTTTATACTCAGAGCACCGTCCAGCATGACGTTGTTTCCGATCTTGCCACGGTCCCATTTCGTTTCTTCGCGCTGCGAGTCGTTCCAACGTTCGAACAGCAGTCTTGCGAGCGTCCCCTCCTCGCCTCTGCCGGTTAGTAGAACTACGTTGTCAGGTGTTTCAGCGATTTGGGAGAACATTAGCCTCGATGCTCCGTGAGATAGCGATGCAGGAACCGCGAGAATGAGCTTCGGGTCTTTTGAAGAATATCGCTGCATGAGAGCCGCGGGATTAGGAAAGATTTCTAGATGACTGGGAGATCCAGTGAGTGGATTGGAAACAACCTTACGCGCAATAAATGAAGTCAACGGACCTGAACCGCAGTGCGAAAGCACCCAGGGCCTCGTCTTCTCCATCATCATCCCGTTTCCTCTTATTTCGATTCCCGTTCCTGCCATCTTGTCCGTCTACACCAACATCTTCCTTACTGACTGTGCCACCAAGCCACTCCATCATACTCCGCACAAACGTGAGCATTTCGTGACCCGTCTTTGACAGCAAGCATATGGGAAACTTGAGTCGGGAGTAGTTCCAGTGTTGATCGAGGAGCACGAGAAGCTCGAGAACTCGTGTGCTAGCGTCACAAGGCATGAGGAGTGAGTTTCGTGATGATAGTGTAGCAGTTATACAGTCTGAAACGCAGTGCTTAGCATAAAGCGAGTAAAATGGGATGTCGAAGGTCTTACCAAGAAGAGCGGCGTCTCTGTCTTTTCGTCTTGCGGTGGTGACATTGGCCCGTTCAGCGTCAGTGATGAGAACGTCTGGTCGCTGCAGCGTCTCGAATACCGCAGCATTGTTGCCTTGCCGCATAAGAACCGTGCCATCGAGATGCCTTTCTCGCATATGGTTCATGTCGACTGCGTACAGCAGCGTACCTGCGGTGGGGGATCGAATTTTCCAGATGGTGCCTCCAAGCGTGTGCCCCGCATTGAAGGGAATAATGGTCAAGCCCTGACATTTTCCTGAGAAGGATGAGAAGTGTTGACCAGGAGTCGGTCACATTTTGAATCACCTTGTAGATGGCATGGTTGCGAATAACGAAGAACGTTCACCGAGTCGAAGGCATCGTGGACCTCTTGAACCGTTGCTACGTACTTGCGCTTCCGAGGTTCCGGCGGAGCAGACTTGATTCTCTCAGCCGTTGGCGATGCACTCCCTCTTTGAGAACCGTCTGGCATCTCCTGATCTTCTTGTGGTAGTGAGACTTCCTCTTCGACATCTTCTTCGTCCCGGATACCCTCAACATCCTCTGTCGCCGCTATACGCGCCATGGCTTGGACGGGTAGGGTCGTGTACGCCGGTGCGGTCAAGCCCCAATGAGCATAAGCGTAGGCATACAGGCCAGCGTGGGCGAGGTCGCCATGGGACAGCAATACTAGGTCGATACTGGGAGCGCATCTGCAGAGTGGCTTTAATACGACGACTTTACAACGACACGGGAACGCTGAAGCTCCTGTAAAAGGGGCACGGAGAGCTCCAGACACCAAAGTGGCCCGCACAAAACATCGGCGACGTACTCTCTCAAGGCCTGACAATATTGTTCCCAGTGAAAGAGGTCCTCCTCCTTCACCACTGATAACGGTTGCTCTGGACACCAGTCCGGGGAGCCACAGTCAAGTAGAATACGCACATCGTCCACCTGGAGGATGTATGCAAGGGGGACGGTGCGTGAGGAACGAGCTGCGCCTGAGAGAGGAGTGAAGGTAATCATCAAGGTGCAATTCCGCTGGACGCGTTCCGACGCGTGCGCTTTCTCGTTTAAGCGCCATGAAGTACACGCCACGAGGGTTCGAGCCCTCCCTGGTGCTTGATTCTACGAAAACCCTGCGAAATTTTGGACGAAGCTCCCTTTCACTCTTGCACACACTAATCCAAACGCGATGACTGTACGGCTTGATAAGAATTATTGTGTGCACTGGAGACTATTTATTCTATCATGGATGTAACATGTGTATTTATTGTAGAATCTAAGTCCGAGTCGCATTCCAAGAGACTTGCAGGCATATGTACGTATGCTGAGATTATTTACGATTCGTCAAGCGAATAATTTTTTCTTCCTCTGACTTCGTGCACGGCCAACCTTTCCATGAGCGCAACATCGATGTTCGGATGCAGATTCGACCCTTTCTGTTGCAGCGCCTGTTCCCATTCTCGCCATGCACAGTTCATTTCCTCCTGCACGCAAGCACGATTTCGGTTAAGGAAGCCTGTCTATAGGGGTAAAAGGCAACACACAGGCTGCAAGTTGACCACCAGCCGCGACAAGAACTTACGGCGCCACGGTCGTCGTCGGGTCGCATATCGGACCCTTAGGGCCTCGCCATTGTTCATTGGGATGACAGATGTCGAGAAAGCGTATTTTTCACTTTTTATGCTTTCCAAAGCTGAAAGGCAGCTATAGGAGCTCTGATACTTGGTTTCTCTCGCGCGTAGGTACTAGCGGCACTGGGAGCCGCAAGAACACACTGTCGGGGTCCACTCGGTTGAGCCGGTGCGGTAAAACCACGCAAAGGTAGATAGCGCGCTCCACGGCGAACCATGCAGGTCCGTTACGCCAGCAGGGCACCGACATACATATGTCCTGCGGGTAGTTGATTCGATATCCGACAGAGTATCCACCAATCAGAGAGGCTCTCTTGACTGGTATCGCACGGAGCAACCAGGAGTGCCTGGGAGATTTGACAACCGTGGCCTTCGTGTTCTCCAGCCGAGAAGCAATTGTCGAGGACGTCGCACTGCACGGCCACCCCGCGCACGGGACAAGGGCGAACAGGCGCCGGCCACTCATTCGCATTGTTGCCACTTGGGAGGTGTTGTGTCCAAAAAAGGAAAGCAAGGTCGTTATTGTGTTCGACGCGCCTATTGTCTGGCCGTTGTACTTCATCCTCATTTTAGCCATGCCCTTCCTGTCTCACCCACCCACCCCATCTTCGTTTCCCTCATCTCCTCGCTTTGATAGCGCAGGCTCTTTTTACTCCCGACCAGCACCCTGCGGGCCACCACATCGCATTCTTAACCTTCATCTCAAACCACACCAGCCACAGCCATGCAGACTCACCGTCGTACTCGCAGTCCCACCGCCCGCTCTTCGAAGACTATATCTCTAGAACGTCCTATCTCGCCGAGAATGCACTCCAAACGACCGTCGCTCTCCGGGCCCATGACGTGGCTCAGTAGATCCTCGAGTTCATCTAGCGTCCAGCATCCGTACGCGCCGTCGAAGCCCATTCGTATCTCGGAGCCGCAGATGACTAGCGCGTTTGACTCGGTTGGCAAACGTAGCGGGCCACTGGGGGCGGGTGCCACCGTCGTTCGCACCCCCCAGGAAGCCTTGGCCGGTCCAAGGCTGGCTTCACCCACCGCAGAATTGGAGAGAGAACCAGAGCACGAGATTCTGGAGGAAGAGGAAGAGGAGCAGGAGTACGTTGAGGAGGACACCCTCGTCGAACAAAGGCCACACAGTCGCGCGCTTCCTCCTATCCCCGACAAGGAGGAGGCTTCGCCAAAGACCCCAGCGCCGAGGTCGACTACACCGTCTCGCCCAACCCGTCCACCACCTCCTGCACCTGAGGAGGACGAGGCGCCGTCTCCAGCGACATCGTCCCCCAGTACTCCTAGTCCCCGTCGACCTTCGTTGAAGGTTTTAGATTCTTTTCCTCCCGTTCCCGCCCTCCCGGCCAATCTCCTCCCTTCACCTCCCCAACCCGAATTCGAGGCTATATTGCTTTCTTCTCCACCACACACCAGCACTGATCCCAACAAAGTTATCGTCACGATCGAAACGGCCACTCAGACGTACAAAACGACTCTCAAGACTCTAACGTCACGACCGTCCTACCTTTCTACGTATTTGCAGGACCTTCTGTCCGCGCCGGAGACTGACGAAGCCGACGACGACAAACGTGACTCCAGGATCAGCGACGCGGATAGCTCATTCCGCTACATGTTCCGTCAACACCTCGCGTCCACGGGGCTCGTGCAGACCTCCACCAATCTTCATATCTTCCTGGACCGGCCCAGTGCTCCGTAAGTATGACCCTTCCTGCATTCAGTTCTATATCTGACAAGCTTGTAGGTATGCACACATTCTGTCGTATCTTCGGCTTCCGCCCTCGACACCCGAACAGCCGGCAAGCTTGCCCCGTGCCGCACAATTGTTGTCGTCCTCGTCGTCGCGTCTGGAGGCTCTCCTTGAGTTGCGAGACGAGGCACGGTACCTGGACCTCGAAGAGTTATACAGGCTCTGCACCGACGAGCTACGCTCACGCCAGACGATCAGCACTGGCCGAGCATCGATGCACCTCCGCGCGATCAGCAACACGAGTGTGAGCACAAGCTCGGTTCGTAGCCTTGGAATGAATGCCTTTCGTGAAGCGGACGACGTCCGCGAGGTCGAGGAAGGGCACGAGCGGAGACTGTCAGGCGACTCTGGCATTGGCTCGTCTAATAGCCACTCCGGCCGCGTTGACAGCCCACGAGAAAGCCTCGCCGTAGAGATAGGCTGGCCGTCGTCGGTTCCCAGCCTCGCACAGCGTGGCCGCACACCAGCCAAGAAGTTTACATCTATGCGCACGAAGCCCTCAAGTGACTGGATATGATTAGCATCACCCATTTCGCTGGCCCGTAGGTGATTTGTTTCGTTCATGACTTGCTATGACCATTTTGTATGTCTATCCCACGCCCCACACGTCGCTTCTTGTATTTTTGCAATCGGTGCTCCTTGTTGTCGATGCACGTACACCCTCACTCTTGTATCTATAGCCATAGCCATCTACCTACAGCTTGTATCACTGTCGTCTTGAATCTTAATGCATGTCATTTTTACAAAGCTATGGACACAGTGGGTGGTGAACGATGTCAGGAGAATCAGTGCTTCGGAGCCCAGAGATCGTACAGTTCCTTGTCTGCGGGGTCAAAACATGTAGCGAGGGCAGGATCGGCGCGGATGACGAGTTGTCTAGGCGGAGGTGCGGTGGACGATAGGCTGAAGCTATGGGTGGACGAGACCATGGCGCTCCGGAAACCGCCAGTGTCGAGCCCCCGAGGGACGCTTCCTGTTCGTGCAGTGGCAGACGAAGGCGAGGCCTCTGCTGGTTGAGCCGGGGAGTTCTGCAGACGCAAAGCGGTGAGTAGCAGGACTTCAAAAGACAAGTCGGGAGACATCTGTACTTGCCTCTCTGCTCAGGCTAGGCCGCCACCGATTATGCAGGTCCTGCACAGGAGACCCACGCGCTGCGAGAGTGATAGTTGAGCGACGTCTTATGTACGAGGGCCGTGCTGTGAGACGTACTCGGGGTGTTTGGCTGCGGAGAGGCCGACATCGAGGAGTTGGTCTGCCCACCAGACAAGCGCAGGAACACAAGCAGCCTGGTGCGTGCCTGCTTTGGAGCGTGGGCGTGACACGAGGCAGACGTGACCAAACGCGGCGCGAGTATTGTCACACCCGTTCGCAGAAGCGCGAGACGCTTTTGCACTCTGCGCGATACAACCACCACCAGCCATGAATATCTTCCGCAATCGTGAGTGCCGCCGTTTCCCTCGCCATTGCTGCCGCCTGCGTTGAGCTCACCGGGTCTGTCGGGCAGTGTTCGGAAAGGTCTGGCGTAAGTCGCCCCTCGGCCCCCTCGCGCGCTCTGCAATCTGACATCATGGTCCACCATCCTAAGACGATCCCAACGCCGCCGAGGTCGTCAAAATCTCTGAAGGCCAGCTCTTCCTCGTGCGCAAGGAGACGGTTCGTTGCGACCGGGAATGTATGTGAGTGCTCTAACACGCTATGGATTGTCCCAGGGGTTGATAGTGTTCAACAAGATACAACGAGGCCATGGCCACTGTCCGTCGCGTTCCATCTATGGAGCACCACTTCCAACTAGTTGTTACGCGAGTCTATGAGGATGGTGCCCAGGATATACTGGAGGAAGTAGACGAAAGTGCGTAAACTGCCCGTCCTAAAGCAGCAATAATTGACAAGTGTAACTAGCCGACGAGGAGCGAAGCTTCCTCATAGACGAAGAGCTTGAGTTCAGGACGGGAGAAACAGAAGGGGAGCCTACATTCGTGTGGCGCGATCCCGAAGGCGATGTGGGCGAAACATACGAGTTCGTAGCAAGCAGTGCAAATGCACCAACAAGGGCGTTCTTCGAGACGTGCATGTACCGCGCGATGTTCGAGCGCAAATACAAGATGAGCGCCGACGATACTACGGAAGAGCAGCTGTCCCAGTTCATATGGAAGTAAGTGTGCGGGTTTACGCTTCGCCCGACGTCATCTCACACAACTTCACTCTAGACCTCCTGTCAAGAAGACGAGGGCACGAGCGGCGAAGCAAGACGCACGGTCAGCGCCAGTGACTGTCGAGGACCCCATACCGACCCCTTCTGCATCACAAACCAGCAGCGCGGACGAACCTCCCTCAAGTCAACCCTCACAGCTATTCCCACTCAACGACGACACCTTCGAAAATATAGTCGCCGTACGAGGCACCTTGTCTCTGTTTGACCCTGAGCTTAGCGCGTACGGGGACCTTGGGACCGTCATTGCTCAGGTGGTTCGTCCTGTCGGCGGAAGTCCTTTCGATTACTGGTTTGTTGCCACCGGCGCGGGAGGGCGTGTCTTAATGCACAACGTCGGTTCCAACATGAATCAACGATTCAGTCCCAAAACCGCTTCTATGATCTGGGTGCATGCAGGCGATTCATCAAACAGTACTTGGTGCATCTCGCTTGAAAATCCGGCTGAATTCGAACACTTCAAGGCGTGCATGGGGCAGGCGACATGGGAGAACCTGAACGAGATGTCATGGACTAAAGCTAAGGTAAGTTAACCATGTTTTTCGTGGATATGATTCCAAGACGTTGCACAGGCGGAAGACCAAGCATACGTCATGAGCTCTACTATAGAAGATGTCGAGATGCGAGACGCTGAAGATGACTCTGACGAGGAGGATGAAGTGGCGGATGAACTAGGTAGGGTCGTACTTCAAGCTACGTTTTGTAAATGGCCTAACATTCGACAGACAAGGAAGATGACGAATCTGAGCCGGATGAGGATGATTACGATCAGGACCCTGAAGACCTGCCTCCAGCTTTGGCTAAGGGTGAGAAGAACTCGCAGCTTACGGTTGGTTACAAGGGGGATCGTTCGTATGTTGTTCGCGGCAACAACATTGGTGTCTTCAGTCATACTGGGGATCAAGTCAAATACTACTCTACCATCAGCAAGATCCAAGGACCCAAGGGAAAGCAAATCAATCCCGCGGAAGTCATGCTGCACGATCAGGATACCAAGATGGTCATTATGGACAAGAATAACCAGAACTCTTTGTTCCATCTCGACCTCGAACGAGGAAAGATCGTCGAAGAGTGGAAGGTTCATGAGGACATCCCCGTGCGACACATCGCGCCCGAAAACAAGTTCGCGCAGATGACCACGGAGCAAACCCTCGTCGGTGCATCGGGGAACGCGCTCTTCCGCATCGACCCGCGTATTTCGGGGAGCAAGCTCGTCGACAGCCAGTACAAACAGTACGTGTCCAAGAACAAATTCTCCGGCGTCGCCACGACCGCACAAGGC
This sequence comes from Bjerkandera adusta, assembly GCA_027924225.1. Lineage (NCBI taxonomy): Eukaryota > Fungi > Basidiomycota > Agaricomycetes > Polyporales > Phanerochaetaceae > Bjerkandera > Bjerkandera adusta. The sequence continues at coordinate 95,414 of BSCZ01003033.1, forward strand.
AAGCTCGCGGTCGCGTCGGAGAAGGGCGATATCCGTCTGTTCGACGCGATCGGCAAGAACGCGAAGACGGCGCTGCCCCCGCTGGGGGACCCCATCATTGGCATCGATGTCACCGCGGACGGACGCTGGATCGTCGCGACGACGAAGACGTACTTGCTCCTCATCGACACGCTCATCGGCGAGGGCCGGTACACCGGCAGTCTTGGCTTCGACCGGAGCTTCCCCGCCACTGCGAAACCCATCCCCCGAAGACTGCAGCTGCGCGCGGAACATATCGCGTATATGTCGAAGCCTGTGGAGTTTAGCCCCGCCAGGTACGTTCCCTGTTGCCGCTGTGGTGCGCGGGCTTTTTGCGTATGGATCTGGGCCTGATGGTGCTGTGTGCAGGTTCAACACGGGTAAGGACCAGGAGGCGAACGCGATCGTCACGTCGACGGGCGAGTTCGTCGTCGCATGGGACTTTGCCAAGGTGAAGAAAGGGCAGCTCGACAAGTACGAAATCAAGAAGTACGCAGTGTCTTCTCTGCTTGCGTCCTGAACCTCCCGTGCTCACCATACTCTTTCTAGATACGAAGACACCGTCGTCCAAGACAACTTCAAGTTCGGTGACGACAAAGAGATCGTGAGTGCTCCTTTCGCTATCATATGTTTGTCTCGGAATGCTCACGCCCCGCGTGCCCCTAGATCGTGGCGATGGAGAACAACGTCGTGGCCGTGAACAAGAAGCAGCTGAAGCGGCCCACGCGGGCGTCCCTCGCGACCCCTATGCGGAACTTGCAAAGCCGCTCGAGCTTCGTGAACAGCCCCTACTGATACCCCCCACCGACGCGCGACCCCAAACGAGCCTAATGACCGAGAGAACCTTATTAACGACAGAATCCCCTAATGACCGAGCGAGACGGAGTGCCCACCCTTGAGCAGTAACAGGGTGTGCGGGTCTGCAGATGACGCGTTGGACGGACGGCCGAAGAGATGCGATGGCCTGTTTTGTTGGTGATGGATGGGATGCGATGGAGGACAGATTGTGGTACGACCCGACCGTTTGTATACGTACGTATGTGTATTTTTCTTGGGCGGCGTGTAATGAGTAGGTTCTGTGTACCACGGAGTCAGCCCCAGTCAGGACGAGTCGGGGTTCTCCACGACCATGCGACGACGCCTGATGTCATGCTGCGTGGTAGTCCGCAGGTCGCGCATGGCTGGGGTCCCTGTCACGATCACATTAACCTCGAGGGAGCCAAAACTCAGGGCAGGTTCATTATAGTCCGTGGTGGTAATCGGCGCACACGACAGAGGAGAGGCAACTAGTAGTGTGATCTAACTTCTCTTTATACACCGAATAATACAAGGATTGCGCCTGAGATGCCCACTCTCTATCCATCCAGATCTCTTTTCTATTACAACAGGCAGGTGGTCTCGACGATGATGCCCGTAACACGGTAAGGATCTGCAGAAAGAGAAAGCGATCAGATTAACGTTGCAAAGCAGGAACAGGTCAGAAGACATACCGATGTTGGACGCTGGGCGACGATCTTCGAGGTAGCCCTTGCCCTGGGCAGAGACGTGCCGAGGAATACGGATCGACGCGCCACGGTTGGCGACACCGGACGAGAAAGTACCGATGTGACCGGTTTCGTGGCGGCCAGTCAAACGGAGGTCGTTGTCCTCGCCGTAGACAGCGATGTGTTCGTCGTGCCTCTTGGAGAGCTTCTCGATCGCAGCCTCAATCGCCTTGATACCACCCTCCTCACGCATCTCCTGGGTGCTGTAGTTGGTGTGGCAGCCAGCACCGTTCCATTCGCCCTGGAGAGGCTTGGGGTGGAAGGAGACCTTGATGGCCCACTGCTCCGCGATACGGATGAGGAGATAGCGCGCCATCCAGAGGTGGTCACCCATGGAGATACCCTCACATGGGCCAACCTGGAACTCCCACTGCGAGGGCATGACCTCGGCGTTGATGCCGGAGATGTTGATACCCGCGTAGAGGCAAGCGCGGTAGTGGGCCTCGATGAGATCACGAGCAAAGACCTTGCCCGCACCTGAATATCACAAAAATAGGTCAGAATTGAATAGTGGCACAGCTAGGTGGAGAAGTAGACGCACCGGCACCGCAGTAGTAGGGGCCCTGAGGACCAGGGAAACCACCCTTTGGCCAGCCGTAGGGCGTGCCGTCCATGTCAAACAGGGTGTACTCCTGCTCCAGGCCGAACCAGGGGATGAAGTCCTTTGCCTGATCCATGACCTTCTTGGCATGGTGACGGTAGTTTGTCCGGTTGGGAGTGCCGTCGTTGTTGTAGCACTCCGCTAGGACGAGGATGTTGTCACCGCCACGGAAGGGGTCCTTGAAAATGGCGGCGGGACGGAGGTAGATGTCGGAGTCATGGCCAGGCGCCTGGTTGGTTGAGGAGCCGTCAAAGTCCCAGACCCGGAGGTCGTTGATGCTGGTGACCTTCTTGGTCACGGTCTGTGCAGGAGCAACCGTTTAGGATTCCATCCCGTCGGGGAGCCGGAGGGGCGGAAGGACGCGGGGTGCGCCTTCCTGCGCCGCCGTGGCGACGAAGCGAGGGGATACTCACCGTGGTCTTTGAACGGAGCCCGCCGTCGCCGTCGACCCAGACATCTGCAAAACGACGAAAAAATGAGCGGGAGGCCGGGCGAAGCGCGGAAAAGCGTCATACATTCTGCCTGGATCTTCTCGCCCTGGGGGAGAGCGAGGTAAGGGGCGAGGAGGTCGGGGCGGTATGCCTGGGACATGGTGGGAGGAAGAGGGAGGTGAGGAATGGGAGGGATGTGGTTGGAGGAGTGAAGTGGTGGTCTGCGAGAAAGTCGAGGGCATAATATCAAGTCATAGTGATGTTTGGCTGTGTTTGGCGCGCCAGGGACCCCGATAAGCAGACGGGCGGACCGCCTTATCGCTTGGGGCACTTGATCCTGGATCCTATGAGCCAGATCCTGCCAGATCCACGCACCCGGTGGCCGCAGCCCGCCCCACCAGCCGCCTAGCCACAGCCCACAGCCTCGCCACCGTTTACGCGGTGGGCGGGCCTCACAGCGCACAGCGAGCAGAGCCCTCCATAATTCTCACTCTCGCACACGGATAATAGCCGGCGAACTGATAGGCATAGTCGAGTCACAGTCTGCATTGCAATAATCATGCAGGAGACGTCTCGGCCCTGCCCCTAATAACTTAACCAGACACATCTACTTCTTCCTCACCTGTTTCCGTCGCCGGCCCCCCGCCATCGTCGTTGCCGCCGCCCGACCCCCACTCGCGGCAGGCCCGCGCTCTCGCGGGGTCACCGTCCCGCTCGCAGGCGAATCCGACGCCGTGCCTGAGCCGTATTCGCTCTCCTCTCCGTCTTCCTGATCGCTCGATGTCCCGCTATCCGCCGAGGAAGTCTTCCCGGTCACCTTGGCATACACAGCAGACGCCAGCAAGTACGGCCATGTCGTTTGCAGCGACGGCACAACCGCGGTGGAACTGTCTACAGGCAACATACTCCCGTCGGATTCCAGCTAGCCGCCGCATGTGATCAGTAAAACTTTACGCGCCGTCACACGACTGCACTCACAATAAACACATTGCTGCCCTCGACGACCATATCGACCATTCGTCCCGGTACGACGTTGCCATCTTCGTCGACGCGCGCACGCCCGCCCAGGTTCACCTTGACCTGGGGTATCGGTGTGAGAACTTGGTGGCGTCCATACAGTACTATCACGACACGATCGCACCTTTCTTTGCTGTCCTTCGACAGGCGTGAGCTTGTTGCCCCATGCAGCCGACCTGGCCTGCCCCACTACCTCATCTATCCTCTTCAAATCCTTTTGATAGTTGATACGCTGTACGAGATATTGCAATGCGGCCGTCACGATGGTCAGAAATACGAGGACCGTCTGGAAGCGCGTCAGGGACCAATTGAATCCGCGGGATTCGGTACTCACCCCAAGGCCAGGCCTGAACCTAGAGTAGTAGTATCCTGTTCCCCGCCACCTCGGCACACCGTTCTTGTAAAAGAAGTCATATCTATCAAGTCATTTGAGTGATACGGTGCGATACGCGCAGTGGGAACCATACCGCTTTCGCCCTTCAGCGTCCCTGAGAATCTTGGACACCACGCCGAGCCTAGCAAATCGGTCGTGCGCGCCCTTGACACCAGGGTTCTTGTCCGGACTGAATGGTGTTCCGTTAGTCTGGGAACGTGACCAGGCAAGATAGGCGGACTGGTCACGTACTGCAGCTGTACGCTCTTCTTCCTGTATGCCCGCGCGATCTCGGGGGACGTGGCGGTGGGGGACACGTCGAGCCACGAATAGAACGTTGTTCCCTTGCCTAGACATCGGAGGAGACGGTGTTCCCGCAATCAACGCCGGCCAACAGACCCTGCAGGACGGAGTACGTACCCTCGGTCGCCTCAATCGCGCTCACCAGGTCGAATATTTCGTGGTCCTCCTATAAATGCGTCAGAGATTGGTCAGAAAGTGAGTGTCCGGACGCGTAAAGCGCACTTTTGTCCATCTGTTCACGCGCGAGTTAGTTTGTCGTGCAGAACGTGGATCAGAGGGTCGGGGTCACTTACGCTACAACAGCTGTTACCAGCACAGCACAGCACGCCAAGAGCGTGAGTAGTCGCATTCCGACGACGTTGCGAGACCAGGGTCGGTCGCGGGGGGGAGAGGAGGGCGAGTGGTTGCTGCAGGCCGTCGCGCTGGCACGTCCAGCCAAAGCGTCCTCGGTGCCCGCCACGTGGTTATCAAACGCAGATAAGCCACTGATCCGCCTCCCGAGAGCGCTACGCCGGGCGCCTGCAGAACTTGTCCTCGAACGCAGATGGCCCCGCGCAAACGCTGCCCGGTCTGCGGCTCGAGGCAGTGGCGCAAGGAACCGTCCAGCGGGCTCATCACCTGCGACGAGGGCCACGTCCTCGAGGTACCGTCTCACCGCCGTCGCGCGCACCGCCCACACTCGCTCACTTTGCGCGCAGAATTACAGAAATGAGACGGTCGTCGTCGATGAGCTGGGCCCGCACACGATGCGCAAGCGGGCTCTCAAGTCGGGGCGCAAAAAGAAGGAATGGCAGAGCAAGGCCGACCCGAAGCGTCAGTCGTTGCGGTGTCCCCCGCCTATCTCCCGGTCGCTCACGCACTTATCTCCCCGCAGTGTACCATGGGGAACGCGGGAAATTTCATTACTATCAGTGCCTCCAGCTGCTTCTCAGGATGCAGATTGCTGCCCTTATCGACGCGTGGCACCTTCCTCCAGAATTCGAGGTTAGCCGTTGCTTGTTGCTGTGGGTCCACGCAGGGCCGCTCACCGAGCCGTTCCAGGTCGTCTGTAGGGACATCTGGGCCTTGCATCTCAGCCTCCTGCCTTCTCCGCCCATCGCAGAGCCTTATCTTTTCTCTCAAGGAATTTCCACGGAGCCGTCTCAGGCGGCTCCGGACAAACCAGCGGACGAAGACGGCTCTGATAAGCATGGAAGTGATTCCGACAACTCTAGCGTAACTTTGACATCAGAGTCGTCGTCATCCGATGAAGAGGACGACGAGATGGAAAGTCTTCTGCGAGAGAACTCTGTTGCGGCGTCATCGTCCGAAAGCGAAGACGAGGAAGCCCATCGAGGACAGCATCCTGAAACGGAGGCGCGCAAGGATCGCCAGTTATACGAGTATCCTATGGCGAATATCTCTGTTTTGATGCTTGCTTGCTGGACTCTGCGTTTTCCCGTTATGTATGGGGATTTTGGAAGGTATGCTACCTCCCAAATGGCAGCCAACTGGCCACAACTAACTACACAAAGGCTGATTGAACACTATGACCTGCCCTACTTGGATCCTGTGCGGCTTCTACCACAGTCCCTAACGCGGCATCTTACGCAGCATACCATTCGCGCATTGTCGCCCCATGTAAGTATCAAACATACCTATCTCTTTGTCACGCTTACGGTCAATATCAGTTCGCTCCGACAACTCTTCAAGTCCATACCCTAGCTACTAGGCTCGCGAAGCTCATGTACAAGACGTATGGAATTATGACGCCCGAGTACAATGCTGCCCCGCTTCTGTGGCGGGCTACTCGTGCGCTAGAAGGCACTCGTAAGACAATTCGCATCCACAGATTCAATCGTCTGACAGAAAATTGTCTTGTTTTGTTTAGCGACGTTGTATACATTGAGCAAGAAAGTCGCTCGTACAGTGTCGTTGACTTTGACACTCCATTTTTCCATGTCGCCTGCTCTCAAGCGGCTCAAGTCTTATGACCCCGAACACCACAAATACGACAACGCCCCTCCGGAAGTTGCGCTGGTGTCGGTCGTGATTATCGTATTGAAACTTGTTTACGGGTTCGACGGGAAGAGTCGGTGAGACAGCATGCTCATACAGGTTAAATAAGCGTACTTATCGGTGCAGGATCCCACTAGAAACGCATGACCCAGCATGTGCCCTCCCAAATTTTACAGAATACCTCGCTGCAATCCAGAGCGCACAAACAAGGGAGGATGACGGGAAGAACTCGCTTACAAACCCGTCCCTGGATGCAACGCAAGTAGAAAACCTTGCATAGAGTAATTCTCGCTGACATTTATGTTCACAGGACTTCTGTGCAAAGCTTTGACGAAAGCGAAATGGACAAATATATGGATTTTTGCGAGAAAGCGCTCCTCCCCCGGGAGTTTCAGTCGGAATGTACGGCAATCGCTGTGACAGTCTAGCTTGACCACTAAGCTTTTTTGCAGCTAATGCAGTACTGGATGAGTTCTTCCCCATCGCGCCACGCAACGTTCCATCCACCGGTAACACTGCGAACACCATACCCTTGGCACCCGAGACGCTTCACGCTATGCCAGCCACCCGAGTTCGCGAGTCGTCCACCAGCACACGACCTGGGCAGCTGTACCGCATCTATAGCACTAGGGATGTCTTGGGCTCTCTTCCCGAAGATTATGAAAAACTGTTGCGTCACGCAGCTAGTTGGGCAGGCGTCGATGAAGATTATCTGCAGGGCGTCATCGAAAGGTTCGAGCGGAGGCTATCGCGGTGGTGGGAGGGGATCCGGAAGGCAGAAGCTAAGAATAACGAGGAGGCGGTGAGTGTACATCTGTCTGGCCCAATCGCCCGTACCGTACTCACAAAAGCAAAACAGGCCCGCTCTGAACGTTATGCACAATCAGGGGCCACCAATGTGGTTTGAGCGTCGCAGTACCCCGAGATGCCCGCGGCCCGGCGATCCATGCGCCCATTTCATGACGGCACCCCCGCGTGCGCATACATGCCGACTTGCAGATCCTGTGCGTCGCTGGCTTCCCGAGAATCCCAGCACTGCCAATGGTGGCTCAAACGTCTGCACTTGCGGCGTCTCTTCTATCGTAGGGCCCGTGCGCATTGTGTCATGCCTGCAGATAGAAGGCTATGCCTCACCTTCGACACACTCAGGTCGCGCGCTGGGCCCCGCCGGCACACGTATAAGAGCGAGGTCGTCGATACCGTCGATTCCTCATTCTACCTTCTTCCTTTCTACTCTTTCGTGTAGTCGCTTTCCACTTCTTCGCGCTCTACATAATTTTACTTTTCTGATATTCTTACGCCTATCATGCCTTCTTACACCTTCCTCCTCGCCGTCGCTGCTGCCACCGTCTCTGTTGCCAAAGCTCAAGTCAGCAGTGCGCAAATCGAGGCCTTCATCACTGCTCCCAACGCGGTGCAGCGCGTTAACAGTCTGGGCCCCCATGGTGTACGTATATCACGTTCAACGCCTTCTTATCACCTCGCTGACGACATGTCCTTCAGAGCACCTTTGACTTCGGCAAAGTCCTGAACGCGCCTCCGGCTGCTGGCGCCCCTGCTGGTGGACGTGCTGCCGCCGCCACGACCGCGAACTTCCTCTGGGGCGTCAACCAGGGGATCTCGATGACCGTTGGTCTTCTTGAGTGAGCCTAAATTTCCCCCTCGGATGTTCTTGTGGAGGTGCTCATACTTTTCTTTTCAGGGCGTGTGGATTGAACACTCCTCATAGCCACCCGCGGAGCCCCGAGTTCCTCATTCCTATCAACGGAACTCTCCAGACCCAGATGATCACTGAGAACGGCGCTGGTACGATTACCGAGACGCTTCAGCCCCTCCAGGGTATCCTCTACTCTCAGGTGCGTTCCAATTCTGTAACGGCGCGATTTGACGCGAGCTAAGGCGTTCTTTTCTGCAGGGCTCGTTGCATTTCCAGTTCAACGATAACTGCGGTATGTGTTTTTCTGCCAACCATTCGACTTCTGTGACTAATATCTTCCGTGCAGACGACGCACTCTTTGTCTGTAAGTAAAGAAGGCCATATACACCATCCAAAATAGCTAACACCTACCATAGCTGGCTTCCGTGACTCGGACCCCGGCACGCTCTCCGCCGCCCAACGCCGTACGTCATCCCTCCCTCCCATACCTTCACACAAACTAACAACACACCCCTTACTGAAACCCAGTGTTCGGCCTCTCCCCGGACACCGTCGAAGCAAGCCTACTCATCGACTCGGACGTCTTCCAGAAGATCGCATCCGGGATCCCCGACACCTTCGCGCTCGGCGCCGCCGAATGCAGGAAGCGCTGCGGCCTCGACAACGTCACGCAGCCGACGGCGCAGCTCCAGGCGAACATCGACAAGAACCTCGCGGGCGCGGCGGCCTCCTCTGCCCCTGCCGCATCTTCTTCTAGCGTTGCTCCGACCGGAACTGGAGCTGCGACCAGCGCGGCTAGCTCCTCTGCTGCTGCGCCGACTGCGTCTCAGGGCAAGCGTGAGTTCCAGCCGGTGTACCTTCGCAAGCGCGATTGAGCGGTGTGAATGGATGACTTTCGGTGACGATTCGTTACGACTTGGACACGATGAGTAGATAGGCATTGTCTGTCTTACGACATGGACTTTTGGACTTTTATGTTATGTATCGATACCTATATGTGCACCTGCGAGGTTGCTTACCGAGCACCGAACAGAACACAAACTTACGAGAAGCCGGTGTATTGACGCCGATGACATGTTCCGTGTCGCGTCGATGTCCGCTTGCCTACTTCCACAAGCGCAATCGCAGTCGAAGACCGCGGAGCAAAGCCCCCGGCAATCTAAACCAATCATGATCCTGGCGGAACTGCTTTGTGTTTATTCAGAGAAAAAGAAAAATATGTGGGAGTGGGTGGGTCTATGTAGCACAAAAAAAGTCCAATGAGGGCAGGAGAAACGTTCGGACTACAGTGGGGAATAATAGTACCATAAACACCAGGACGATGCAGGGGAGAAAAAATCGAGGAGGGCATGCAGGGTCGTGATAGGGAGCGAATGTGGGTGGTGGTGGCGGAGCGCCGGATATGTCCCATGAATGTTGGCAAGCATTAAGTGGGGACGAGTAGCACTAAGGAGGGAGGTATTAGGAAAGTGAGTCAGCCAGGGTCCGTCGGGAGATGCTGAACGTGCGTGATGTGGATGTGAGATTACGTGGGCGGAGAGAAGCAGGGCTGCTAGCGCAGGCCGTACACTAGGGCAAAAACGAGCGACTTGAATGGGAGAGGAGGATTCCGTACAAAAATATTTGGGCGTGCGAGAAAGCGATTCCGATGAGATGATGATGCGATGCGAAGTTCGAACCCAAAACAAATTAGCAAAACGAAAGAAAACTAGAAGTGGTATTACCAGTCCTGAATCTCACTGCCACGACAAGAAAGAAATGGGGGGAAATCGAAATGGGGTAAAGCGTCCTTTAGGTGATCATCGTCTGCCGTCGCTCGCCAGCCGGGCGGCTGAGGTTCTGGAAGGATGGCTGCTTGGGCCAAGACGAGACTGGTGTCGGGCGCTGTGAGGGTGTGTACGACTGCGAGTGCACTATGGGGACTGGAGTGCGGGATTGTCGGAGGGAAGCCGCGGATGATGAAGGCGGCGTCGACGACTGCCGGTTGCCCGCGTGCGCCGAGACGTCGTCGCTGGGAGTTCTGCGGTGCGATGTCCGTGATGATGATGCGCCGCCCGTCACGCTTGCACGACGCTTGTCAGAATCCGAACTATGGCCGCGAGTGGGAGATGAGCTGTGAGAACGCTGACCATGTCCGCGAGGACCATACTGCTGCATCATGAATGGTGGCGTCGGCGGTAAGAGCGGCATGTCGGTGACATAGGGCATAACGGGCATTTGCATCTGCATGGGCATTTGCATACCCATTGGCATCATGTTAATACCCATCGGCATGGCCGGAACCGGAGGTACTGGACCCCAAGGGAATCCGCCAGGAGAGCCTCCGGGGACAAACATTTGCTGAGGCGAAAATGCACCACCTTCCGACACGAACGAAGTCCGCCGGCTTGCTTTACTCTCGCGCCGCGTCCGTATGTCGGTGGCAGAAGCCGAGGAGGGAGGGGTTGAGTACATCGACGGTGGCCGAGAAGAGCCTCGTGCGCTCCCTCCGCCGACGCTTGGGGGGCGTGAACTACCTGGAGAGGAGTCAGGATGAGGCACGTTGAGCCGCGAGCTGCTAGGCGATTCTGAAGACCCCCGTCGCGTGTGACTGTCGTAGCGAGGCCGACTATAAGCTGGTCTTGATTCGCTTTCTTTGGCCTCGCGTTCCTTTTCTCGGTCCCCTTCCCAGGCTACATACCCCTCTTTGGGGATTGTACCTTGCCGCGTCTTCTCCCTCCTACGCCTCGCCTCTGCAAGTTCGTCGGCATACATTCGCTTTTTCCGCTCCTCCTCGGCGGCTTGGCGTTCACGTTCCCAAGCCGCACGCTCCCGTTCGAACTTTTTCCTTTCCTCCTCGTGCTTCCTCTGTTCCTCCTCCTGCCGCCGACGCTGCTCTTCTAGCTTCCTCCGTTCGTCCGCTATGAGACGAGGATCGTCGCGGGGAACACCTATGGAAGCAGATCGAACAGACGAAGGACGTGGAACCACGGGTGCTTGAGTACTGAGGCGGCGTGCTCGTTCTTGGGCAAGGAACTGCTTCTTCTGCTCCCGGGCTCGCTTGTGGCGCATGACATACTCCAGAGGAATGCTATCCTCCTTGTCATCTTCCGCGAAACGAACAGCAGGCTTGACGGAAGCAGTGGGCGATGTCGCCACCTGTGATGATGAAACGGGACTGACTGATTCGGGGCGCCTCGCAGCTTGCGGAGATGTGGTGATGAATTTCGTGCTGACGGTCTCTGGCACAGAGTCGTTGCTCCCTATCCGCAACGGGGAAGGCGCGGACTTGTATGCAGCTGGACGGCCATAAGCGGATGAGCAATAATCACAAAAGGGCAACGCACCATTGGGGAATGGCTTGGTGTTGGTCGCCGGCAGAGAAGATGTCGAGCCTGTCAAGGACGGAGACGGTGCAATACTTGTAAGGCTGCCTGTTGATGAATTCGTAGGAGGCAGTGGTATTGTAGGAGCGCTGGTATGTTGCGTTGATTCCACCTGTTCTGGCACGAGGTCCTCGTAGAAGCCTGCCATGAACTCGACCGCATCTGAATAAGCTATGGCCTCGACCGCGGCAGACGCGGAGACCCGCTCGCAATGAACGCCTCCATCGCCGTCCGGCAGATAGACTAGGAGCCTGTCTTCAAAGCACGGGCGGTCCGTCCATTGGCGTAGCCCCTGGCTAATGGGGGATACCTTCCACGATTTGTGGATGGCAACGTCATCTAGAACCAATGAGGGGTGTCTCGGAGGTAGCGTACGATTGGCAAATCCGGCAAACACGCGTTCGGGGGTAGAATCCAAGCGGCGTAGTAGCCGTGTGCGGTGCATACGCGCGCGCAAAGAGTCGCTCGGGGAGAGTTCGTGAGCTGGATTACACGAGCGTGGAAAGAGAGGGGAGTGGGCGACGTGTAACAACGGCGGCGGCGAGAACGGTGGTTGAAGGGCTTTCTCGGTGATCGCGCGAAAGTGCGCGGCCGGGGACAGCGGGGGCAAGGGGCTCATTGGCTGCTTCGTCAAAGATCGGCGGGGTTCTTGCTCGTCCACGGAATCCACTTCAGATGACACGTCTGTGTCGGGGTCTTGGTGGTGGGCGAGAGGGATGTACGGCCGTGGCGGTTTGGGGAGGGCCTTGTCTGACAAGAGGGAGATCCCACCTTTTCGAGCATTGCCATGAATTCCTCGTACCAGACTGTCGTGGTCGTCGCTCGGTGTTCGCGGGCCGCCGCTCGACGAGGAGGCGGATGAACCAGCGTGGTCGGGCACGGTGGACACGGGCGGCATGGCGTGCTTCTTGTTCTTGAAGTCGGGTACCGAGCTGGAGCCCTTTGAAAGACTTCGGAAGAATCCTGGACGACTTTTCGCGGGGGCTGGGACCGCAAGAGTCTTCGAGCTCGAGGACGGCGCGTGCGAGGCGCTGGACCCTGCATCGGACTTGTCTGACCGCTTGCCCGAAAAGACGGCGGCGAGGCGGCGCATGGTGGAAGATGTCGAGGTGGACGAGAGAGCGTGCCGGAGAGGTATTACAGTGTCGGGAGACTTAGGATACAGGCATCAGCGTGGAAAGGACGATGAAGGACGGTTGGGCGAGCGGGCCCGAGATCTGGAAAGGGCGCTGTGGACGTGTGTGGTGACCGAGACCGTGCCGCAAAGGTCTTGGGGAACGACGAGCTGCAGAGTCGGTACGGGCTCGAGCAGAGGATGGCGGGGCGTTGCAAGCCGGCTCGACAAGGGCAACGGTCTTCAAGAACTCGGTCGAAGCATGCTCGCCCCGCAAACGTTTCTCGAGAAATCAATTCCCAATTGTTTTCGGCGCATTCCCCGGCATCATATCCGGACTTATCGGGGACAACACCCCCTTGTCACCACAAATTAATCCCTTGGTGGCGTCCCCTCTCGGTTGTCTGCATACTTCCGCATACCACAGCCAACCTGGTCTGCTTGCAAGCACGGCCCTGGTCTTGTGAACACCAACCGTTCGCAAATACACGTTTGGAAGATGCAAAGGCGCTTCTCTTCACACGTTTCGAACCGGATATGCACGCGCTGATCAGTTGCCCATGACCCGACGGATGTAGACCTCAACGAGCTCCACGTCCCCCAGGCTGCCGGCATGGGCCTGAGCACAGAGCCCTGCGATACCTCGCAGCTCAGGGCGGAACGAAGGCTGTTTCCCCTTGGCTCCTGCCCTTCCGTTTTTCCAGCGGCGTCGGTAAGCTGTCTCATCATCAGACTGATCTCTGCCGCCCACGCTACAGCACCGCAGACGGGGACCAACACCGCCCTTTCTAAACGCGACGTTGGGACACAGAAGCTCAGCCGCCCCAGCAGCATCTGCGCGAAGCCCTCTCTGCCCCCGTATATCCCCCATCCTCCCCACGCTCGGCCCGTCGTTAGGGCAAGTGCATTGTGTACTCCAGTGCCTGGTCTTTTCTCTGCTGCCTTTCTCTCACATCGGATTCCAGACGCGCCTGGTGGAAATCCTGGCCTATTGCGTCACCGTCGATCATAAGGTCGTCGAGGCACGCACAGTCCGCTCGCTCGCCCGGATGATGCTTATGTGACAGCCTTGTCACTCTCCTCACTAGAAGGGACCCCGAACACCACCTTTCGCGTCCGTACTTCAAGTGCGTGTCGACAGATCTACTTCGATATTTCCTACTTACACCTTTCAAGGGTCCACTGCGCTGGGAAGACTGACTCGACGCGCTCGTACTGTATACATATTCTTGCAATCCGGACCTAAGAACTAATCTTCGACACCGCAGGTGCCAGCGGGGCTCCTCAGGCTCCATAATCATGGTACCCTCGACCATTCACGGCCTGCAAGGGCTGTTTTCGCCGCCCGTGTTGTGCAAGATTCTACGTGACCCGTGATTTTGCTAGATGCTCGTATTCAATCCTTGGGATAGTAGCGTTCAAAGACTGTGGGACAATATGGGAGCAGAGATAGATCCACACTTGGGCACCCTCAATCGGGATCCTCGACGTTTTCTACCGTCCAACACCGTCATGTACAGAGGACATTTTCAGCACAGTGCGGGCCCCATTTCATTGGCGCACGTCCAAGTCATTATGGAACGTGAGCTATATGGTTTTCTCAATTCATCCCCCTCCGTTTCTCATTTGATACAGAGTTCGACTCCTATGCCCTAGCCCGTCAAAATACTCAAGACTGGTGGGTATTGGCTACGACTGCGCGTTGGTAGCAACCTAACAATCCCCCAACCCCGTGATAAAGAAAAGGTTGGCTCATGTGAACGCGGCAGCACGGTAATACGGACTTTAATGACAATTTCAGAAACATGCGGAAAATAATACTATGACTGACCGGTCTTCGATACGTGAATACGGACTGGTCTACACCCGCGGAACGTGCTGTCCGCAAAATTCCAGGCGCCGCAATGATTCAACTCTTCGCTACAGTCTACAACATCCTTTGCATCCTGTCCGAGTGCATCTCGTTTAAGTACGCTGTTGTGAGCATAGCTTAATTTATTTTGCTTCGTTACAAATTTTGACGCGATCCTAACAGATGCCATCTACATACCACAACCATCTTCTAAGGGCCCGTGATAACAAGAACGAGGGGTACAAACGCGCCGACAAGTCTGGACGGCCCCTGGTCGGGCGGAACAAGGTGTCCGAGGTCTTTGTTATGGGTAACTGCCGAATAGTGACAAAGGCGTCACAGATCGACCCGATACTAACATATGATGCCCTCGGTACTGCTGTGTCCACCCCGTACGCTACCGTACGCCGCTCTGATTTCTATTCCATCTAAACACGACGTCATCCGAGACACGAGGCTGCAAAATACCACACCCACGGCGCGAAGCGTTGGCGTGTCTGCGGAGGTCTGCGGCGACACCTGAAACACTCCGGACGCAGTACGACATAACCTTCGTCGACCGTTCTTAATATTACTCGGTTCTCCCGAGGCGAAGCAGTGCGCAGCGAGCCCCGATGCACTCCGGTGCGGACATAATTCGAGACGAGGCAGCCGTGCTCGCGTCCTGAGAAAGCTCCTCGAGCACCATCAACACGCCTGGGCTTTCTGCACCACCCCCACACTCTCGCGGAACTATAGTTCCCCTGGTAAGTTTCAGCCAGTTCTCCACCGATGAGCACCACTCAGCCAGGAACAACACACCAGATCCCGGATCGGATGGATAACCCCCACGATGGGCACTCGCTGGACACGCAGTCGATCGAAAGCAGGAGGTCGGGCGAGGCCGACAACGCGCCGCAGCCTGGTGCGTCTGGAGGGCTTATCACCCCTCCTGACCGTCCGCGAACCCTGCTAGGCAGAGTCTTCTCTACATTGTTTTGCAGATGAGCTTAACCGCGATCCGGAGCGGCCGTGGGTACAGCGCGACACCGAATAGTGGATATCAGGGAGTGTCAATTCTTCTTGGGTGGGTTGATTTAACCCTAATATTTGCAACGATCAAACCCGAGGTCTCATAACGGCGGTTGCGAGATCCTGATCTGCGGCAACCCTCGGGACTGCTGGTCAACGTTGGCGGCCTTTTGGGCCCTATCGGACTTCGCAGCTGATGACTGGCCTGCACAGACACCTTAACGGACCCCGGTGGTGAGCTCCAAAGGCAGCGGAAGGTATAGAATCTCACTGCCGGGCGTTGGGGCGGTTGGCAGCGCGCTTATATCTTTCGTAGCCGACATCCAATATCCCTAATATCGCCCTTGACAACCCACCAGGTTTAGAATTGACACTCCCTATCCGCCCCGGAGCAGATGATATTTATTGTATTTTGCGGACATGACGTGCTTCGCCAACATAGAAACCACACCCTCGTTGGTTACGGCGCACCGTTCAAGCAACAAACCAAGGTAAAAGGCAATTTCGGATGTAGTAACCGGAGTTAATCGGCCCGAGCACAAGGCGAAGATGCGATGAATTCGCTTCCCTGGATTCAACAGAGAAAATGATGTTAATAAGTTATAACGCCGCTGGGGAAGTCTCTGTGTTAACCCTCACCATATCTAGACCGGCAGAAATTTGGCAAGTCACATTTCGGGCGTGAAACGAGGCCATTGTTCACTGGGGTTCGCTCCAATGGTGCATTCTGCGAAGGCCTGTGTTAGTGTCCTGCAGGCCGAATTCTCGCGGCGCTAGGCGGCAGGTTCGCAGCAATGTTGAATGGCCTACGAACACGCATCAGCAATTGGCGCACTTCCCTTCGTGCCAACTGATGAAGCCGAAAAGCTGGCCGGGCATAGACACAACGCTATCTGAGCGGCCGCCATAGTAGTGGATAAGGGTTGCCCACTAGTCGCTCCAGTTCAAGCGTCCATTCACAGAATGCCGATTCATTCGGGTCCATCCAGCGTTCTGAAGGCTGAGTGCATATATATTTTCTTCAAGAATTACATGGTCGCGTACAAATCGATAATCTGGTAAGATCGAGCAAAGCAACGGAGTAGATGGAGGTATCGCTAGTGGTGTCGGGTAGTAGTGTGGGGTGTCGCTTGAAATCGTGAACTGGCTGGGAGGTAAATGCGAGGAGGGTGGCAGACGGAGAGTCACAGGGCTTGAGTAGACGTGACCGAGCTAGGCGAT
Organism: Bjerkandera adusta; assembly: GCA_027924225.1. Classification (NCBI taxonomy): domain Eukaryota; kingdom Fungi; phylum Basidiomycota; class Agaricomycetes; order Polyporales; family Phanerochaetaceae; genus Bjerkandera; species Bjerkandera adusta. Next base: position 111,919 of record BSCZ01003033.1, read on the forward strand.
GCCTCCCCAAGGACCACGAATTCGTCTGGCGAGTTGCATGTCGCGTTGCATAATTGTTACGCGCTTCGCATGGATCGCGCAAAGGTTCCTGTTGAGATTGACAAGTCAGCTCATCAGTGACGCGAACGAACAGACCAGAACGCACGTGTCCTCAAACAGATGCACCAGGTAGGCCTCCGTGGCCTCTTGCAGTGCAAGGATGGCAGAACTTTGCCAACGCAGACCCGCGTCGCCATACTCGTTCAAGTCTGTCATCATGTCCAGCGCGATCTCGCGTACCTAACCAGAACACGTCAATCCACGCGTCAAACGGTCGTAGACAGCATTAAAAGGAACATACAACGCGGGAGAAGGGTAGCTTGCGGATGAGGAGGTCGGTGCTCTTCTGGTATTTGCGAATTTCGCGCAATGCGACCGTGCCAGGGCGGAATCGTCGTCCTAGGACGCGTCGTTAGACTCAACAATGCGTATACATAATAAGGTACTCACTACGTCCACCAGCATCTTGCCCTTGTGCTCCTCCGCCAGGGCCACCGCCTCCTCCACCACCACCTCCGCCACCTCCGCTACCGCTGGCACGCGGTTGGGCTCGAGGAGGAGCCGCACCTGTGCTCTTGCGCGCAGTGGCAGGGCGTGCACGTTTAGGAGCAGGTCCAGGACTTGAATTATCGTCGTCATCGTCGCGCTGGCGACGCTTCCCTTTCTGCACCGTCTGAGCCATTAAGCTAACTGCCTAGGAGACACGTTCAGGAGGTTCGTTCGGACGAAAGGTTTGCAGCGGAGAAAGAAACAAAAGCAAGGCCGAGGTGATAAATAGACCGCACGCGGGGAAGAAACAGAGGGAGAGATTTCGCGAGGGGGCGAGCGCAGCCTGGTGCTGGTCGTGGGGTTGTGAGCCAGAAAAGTCGAACCAAGTATCGCGAGATCGCATCGGGATCAGCGTGATCACTTTCGCACGCGCGGGCCTATATACTTACTTTGTCTCGCGCAGCGTGCCGCAGCGCTCACTCGACGCGTTTCCCCTCGACCGCCATCTGCCCCGCCGTCCCCGCCAGAGCAGGCTGCGTTCGAGATGGGTGCTACCTCTGGATCCAAAGGGTACTACAAGTACACGGACATATTTTTCGAATGGTAGGCTGCTTCGCGCCACTGCACATCGCACGCCTGCAACGATGATCGTCAGGCACAAATCGTTGCCCAACCAAGAAGACGTCAGCGCCCTGAGGGCGACGCTATCGTCGATCTCGTTGGTTCACCCTGATCACCCGCTGCGCAAGCCTGGGCAGAACGGAATCGCATTGTACCTCGGCAAGTCTCCGCTGCGCTGCTCGTCGTCTGCGCCACTGACGATACCATCTTGTATCACAGTCACTCGGAAGAGCACTGGCCAACAACGTCTGGCATTCTCTTACGAGCAGATCGAGTATATCCAGTACTGGCTGCACGCAATGGGTCTTACCGAAACACGCATACCGCTACCGCACAGTGATCACCTAATCAGAGGCGAGGAAATCTATGGCATTGCCGCCGAGCAAGTATTCACGACAGCCGAAGCCGTTAAAGCTGCCAATAAGGTTAGTGAATATGTTACTGCAGAGGGAGTAGACTGACTTAGGATCTCGCATAGAATGCAGAAAAGGCCAGCAAGAAGCTCAAGGGTGGTCTCCCACAATTGCGCGGGATCACCTTCGAATGCGTGCGCACCTTGTGGCAGGCTAAGTCGGGCACCTGGCTCGCCATCGACTTCGAGGCTTGGGAGTTCGAGCACGACATGCTTACCGAGTTTGGCTACAGCTTAGTTCGCTGGGAAAATGGCCAGCTCAAGGAAGAGAGAGGCCACTGGATCGTCGAAGAATGGCGCTCGTACCGCAACGGAAAATACGTCCCCGATAAACGTGACGTAGGTGCATGGCAGAAGACTAAAATCAGACGCTAATGCATTGTTTACTTCAGTTCTACGACTTCGGGACGAGCGAGGTTATGACCAAGGCTGTCTTCAGGGACCGGATCAATGGTATGATCGAAAAATACAGCTCGGAGGGGCCGCTGTATCTCGTCTTCCACGACGCGCCCGGCGACATCAAGTACGTTTTCATATATGGCATGGCTCGCGACACCATAGTTAACTAGTAATCTAGATATCTGCGGTCCAAGATGATCCAAAACCCCCTTCCCGGCCTCTCGTTCACCCTACCGAACCAGCCGCCCGAGGAAGGCATCTTCGCAGTGGACACGAGCGAGCTCTTCGCTGCCCTTGAGGGAGTCCAGGACAAGCGTAGTCTAAAAAGCATCACCACCATGCTTAAGGTCCACCTCAACGCGTCCATCGAGAATCTGCACAACGCCGGCAACGACGCGCACGTACGCCCTAGGTTGACTTTCATCCCATTGTACTGTTTGCTGACGACAGATCCATTGCAGTTGACTATGCTCTGCCTCCGCGACATGGCTGAAGGCGACACGCTCCGCTATCAACAAGAGAAGCGTTGGCCGGGGCAGACTTCGAAGACCTCGTCTCAAGTGGAGTATACACCATGGGATGATCCTGACCTCTCGGACGAGCCCTTCGTCGAGGATGTTCCGTTCTTGGAAGATGATAGGTCGATGGATTGGTGAAGAAATCCAAATCCCGGAGCTTGGTTTGCAATGTATCGACAAGTTCCGTCTTGAATGTACTAGTAGCCGATGTGTTGTACAATTATGCACTGTAGCAAAGAAATCAAAGTGTATAACAGCTGCTCCAATGGGGGGAATATTCCGCATCGCAGCGATGCGTTGAGTCGTACTGCTTTCTTCTGAAACTTGCTTGGAATGGAAACACGAACGGTCAAGTTCCAACAAATCATAATCGATCTATCTTATTTGAGGCTTTCACGTACGTCTCGAACGGCACACTACAACAAAGGGTATAACCAGGTAACCTTAGTACGCAAATCTAAGATACGAGGGGAGCCAGAGCATTTAATCTTCCTTCTCATCCTTCTCCGGTTCGTCGTCACCGTCATCTTCATCATCCGAACGGACGTCCGTCACAGTCTCACTGGTCACAGCACTAGAACAAGTATAAGTAAGGCGAGATACCAGTGATTTCGATACACGTACCGAACAGCTATCCGGAGGATGAGGAATGACCAGAAGATGTTGATGAAGTGAAGGAGCAGGATGGGGATGAAGATCTGGTAGCGCATCCAACTGACCATCCAGACACCTTCCTCGATCGACCATCGCTTGGAGGATTCCCTGGAGGAGCATTAGTTGATGGAGTATTTCATTGGAGGAGGTATACGCACGGCATGAGGTCAAACTCCGTAAGCACAGACCAGAGCATGACGATGTTCAGATAGTGGCGGAAGTAGCTTAAAGTTCGTCAACATGCTGTCCAGCGAAGCGTCAGAAGGCAAGCTCACCCCCAGATGAACATGAAAATAACGAAGGAGACGATCTTGGCCCGTTCCCATTGAATGTAATTGAGAAGCTTAGAGAACTGGAGACAATGAATACGAAATTAGCGCAAATTCGAGAAACATTTTTTCGACACGTACCGCCAAAAACACGTCCGGAATGTCCATGCTCACAAACACAGCATTTCCGATGAGTGTCATATTGACCAAGTAACTCCAGCTATAATATTCACAAGGTGAGCGAACGGATACTGTGCTGAAACGTACTATACTCACCCAACAAGCCAAAGGGTCACGGCATGGTGCGCAATAAGCTCGTTGTAATCTTTGCGAGGCTTCTCAAGGTTAAGTACAAGAACGATGAGCTGTTGTAACCAGTAAGCCGCCTGCATCAGGTAGTACCGCTTCAGTTGAGGGATCATATCCCAGTGGGGATAATCTATGCGCCCAAGTGAGACATTGGTGTGAGACACGGTGAACAGAACTCACCGATCCAGAAGTATTTTGTGTTGTACCACCACGTCGGCAGTTGAGACATAATGAACTAAGAATACACGTCAGAATAGCCCAGAAAATTGCATGTAACTGTAGCACGTACCAAACCCCAGACTCCAGTAAAGGTGAAGTAGAACACAGCATACGCCTGCTCCCCAAAGCGATCCAGTTTCGTTTCCTTCTTGATTCCAAACCACAGCGCGACCGGCCGGCAGATGTAGATGGTCACGGACTGCCTGACGAAGGACCAGAAAATGATGTAATATGCAATGAAGACCAGGTCCATATAACCCTTCTGGTAGCGTGGGTCGCTATCTGGCGATTCCGGAACGCGATGGGAGATGAATAGGAGTGGCGAAAAGGGGTTCGAAAGCCCTTTTGCCACGAACGGTGAAAGTAACTCCCAGTTGGCCCATAGCATGACCACAATGAGGAGCATCTTCAACGACGACGCTGAATGGATGTCAGACGAGCCAAGATGATGCAAAAGGCAGCGTACTTGGAACAACGACCCATTGCAGCGACTTCAAATCCTGCCAAAGTCCCTGAGACTTGGTCGACCATTTGTCCTGAGGTCGTTTCGAAGGCATGGGTGGTGGTCCTCCTAAAGGTCTGCGCGGAATTACGACCAGTGTCACGATGAATATGAAACAGGAACAACGCACGTCTGGGGTCTGAGGGATCCCACGAGGTGGTGATTGCGGTCACTCCTGCAACAAACTGTTGAGCAGCCGAGGGGTTGAACCTAGTCGCGTGAGAGACGTACTCGATCTTTTCGAGGGTGCCGGCGCGCTTTCGTCGTTTCTGTGTGCTGGGAGAGGCCATAGCGGACGTGAGTGGGTCGTCGCTGTCGTGGGGGGAGGAGCAGAGGACGCTGCTGGCAGCAGAGCTTGATCTCGTCCTTAAAGCGTGCGCCGTGTGCCGGGATAGGCGCCTGCTCGACGCGATGCGCGCGGACAGCCCACCGCGCCTCGAACTCAGGTCATCACCGTCAGCAGCGGCGACTAAACCGCGTCCCTCGCAGCGGCCCACACACCGCGGCTCGTCGCCGCGAACATGTTCCCCGCCCAGGGCCTCTTTCGCGACGTCCCGTGTCCCGACAAGGCGCACTGCACACGCAGTCCGTGTCTCTTCAGCCACAGCCCGACCGCGAAGCTCACCACCGTTCCCGTGCCCGTCCTCACCACCCAGACACCCCAGCCAAAGGCCTCTTCGTCCTCCCCAACCTCCCCAGCGCAGCCAGTCGCTTCTGGTTCCAGGCACCAGGCGCAGAGCTCGCAGAACAAGTCGTCCATCATACCCACTAAGCGGCCTGTTGGATCGCCGCTGCGCGTTCCGGGTAACACCAATGGTGGTGGCGTCGCGGCCGAACCGCCCAATAAGCTGCAGAGGGTCGGGACTGCGCAAAAATCAGTTGCTGTTCCGACAACGGCACATACCCCCGTGAGTTTATCTCTGTTGTGCGATGTCACGAGTGCTGTAACTTTGATGTAGGACGGTGTGCCACTTCTGAAAATAAATGCGGCGCAGTCATTCGTACCACTACCGGTTCGCCAGGTTGGTTTTGTTCCTATGCATTCTTTAAATACTACAATTCATGTGATTTCAGACGATGGTGAAGAAACTCTGGGAGCATTTCATCGTACTGTATGAGCAGATCCTTGAAAGGAACCCTACCCTCGCGTCGGAGCATACGTTGCGGCAAGAAGATGAAGTCTACAAAAAATCTACAAAGCTGACGTATCGAAATGTGTGTTTTCGCGGATTTCCACAATCTCTCTCTCTGACCAGTCACAGGCGGTAATTACGACAATAGCATCCATCAAGAGAAGACCAAAACCAGACTCAGTCAATCATCTCTCTGTGGGCACCGAAGGCGACATCGCAAAGCGCGAGGAAGAACTCAAGAAACTTCAATCCCTCAAACTCACTCCACAACACCTGGAGCCGTACCTACTGAGCATAGAAGACATGCTACAATGGGGCTACGTTGTGGAGATTCCACCTGGAGAAGGTGGAGACCGTCCGAGTGAGGAAGGATCCATCACGACATGCGATCGATGCAAGGAGCCGTTCATGGTCAAACGGAAAGAGGAAGCAGATGAGTGCGTGTTCCACTGGGGAAAGCCATTCACCAGTAAAGCAAATGGCTCGTCTCCATTTTTTGCGCGTATATCTTGTCAGCTGACTTGTATTGTCCTATCTCGATTGTTTCACAGGCGAGAAGCGACGCGTCTACACATGTTGTGCGAGGACAACAGACGAGGAACCGTGTTCAAAAGGACCGCACGTATTCTACGAGAAGGACCCAGCCGATTTGCACCGGCGACACGCGTTCTCTCATACTCGACCAGCAGGCTCGGGTTCTGCGAACGGCGCAAGCTCGTCATCTTCAGTACCTGACACTGCCTTGGATATTGTCGCGTTGGATTGCGAGATGATTTACTCCACTGGCGGTATGCGAGTTGCTCGCGTCTCTGTCGTAGACTCCATGGGCAAAGAAGTCTTCGATGAACTGGTCCGAATGGACGACGGCGTCGAAGTTATGTCAGTCTTCTCCGACTCCTTATGAACCAATCCACAAATTGACTTGGATCCTTTCAGCGACTTTAATACTCGATTCTCTGGTATAACACCAGAAGCGTACGACACCGCAACCATGCAGCTATCTTCCATTCGTGAAGCACTGGACACCCTGATCAATTCTGAAACAATCATTATTGGACATGCGCTGGAAAACGACTTGAAGACGCTTCGTATGATACATCACAAATGCGTCGACACGGTGGACATATTTCCGCACAGGTCGGGCGCACCATATAGGCGTGCATTGAGAGATCTGTGAGTGACATTTCTTCTACTCCACGACCCTAGTAAATTTATGTCCCACGCAGAGTCAAAGAAAACCTGGGTAGAGTTATTCAAGCGGGCGGCGCCGCTGGACACAGTTCCGTCGAGGATTCCGTCGCAACGTTGGAATTGGTCCGATGGCACATCCTCAACGGACCGAAGCGCGTGCCGAAACCTCCCACTCCTGTAACGTCCGAGCCCCAGCCATCCAAGGACCATGACTGGTGAAGTCATGTAGTCGCGCTCTATTTTGCTTTCGACATGCTTTCGCTGGACTCGCTATCTTCTTTCTGTATTGTAGTTGCACGGTCACAGCTCACATGCTCACGCTATATCCGGATACAACATTCCTCGTTGAAACGTGCGGTGAAGTGAAGAAATACATGAGAGAAACGAAAGCAAAGCATAGCCTACATGTTATAAGACACAGGCCCTGGCGGACGAACCGCCCTGTTAGCCAGGGCACTGATTCCTGCTGAAGAGATAAAACGAGTCAATCTCGAAAGCACAATATTCCAACCGTTTCACAACAGACCTGCACTCCCCAGCCGAGCCAGAGTATCCTCGCTGTTCTCTTGTTCTTCCACGCTGTCCGATTGTGTAACCTAGTGGGGTAATTTGAGGTGTGCCCAGCTGAAACAGGAGAAACCGCTTCATACCACACGAAGTACTGACTTCTTCGATGATTCTTGTAGCTCGCCGGCAATGATGAGTTCATCCAGGATCTAAGCATAATGAGCTTCCAAAGCGGTTCTAGTGCGTGGAGGCGTACTGCATAGGCTTTCTGGAAGTTGAAGATACTATAACACTAGCGGTGAGCGCGCACGCAATCTCCCAGTCAACCGTTCCACGTACAGGTCGAGCTCGCAAACCTAGACAATACGGATTAGCACAAACATGTTATGCGACCGGGGGTTACGCACATTTCCGAAGTACCGGTCCAAGACCTCCACGTATCGGTGAATAATCTCCAGGGTGATCAACTCATTGTCTCCCGACCCGATTCCGGAGACGAAGAACAGCGATGCGTATCGCCTGTATACAACCTTGGTGTCTACGAGGTGGTAAGTCCACAAAGGCAATGAACCGTGTAGCGGGGTATGCTTACCCTTGTACTCCAGGAAGTTACACATCCGCGTTCTCCGTGCCAGGACCAGCTGGGTCACGTCCTTTACGATCTTCGCCTTCTGCTTCTGCGGCATCGTCTGGAACCATTTCGCGAGGCGGACCTTGCCTGTAGGCTCGTCAGTCTCAAGAGACAGATCGTGCAGGCAGTACACTCGTGCCTTGTCGTGATACGAGAAGAATGTAGTTGATCATGGCCGTTCGTGCACGCGTCCCAGGTCGTCGTCCGCAGGAAGTGATGTGTTTCCTTCTTTGGACATGCTGTGGCGGGCGGGAATGGCGCATCAATTGTTAGACGCCGGAGTCCCAACGCTTTGCCAGGTACCGCCACCATCTACGTAAGTGCAAGCTGCGAAAAGGTTAATCCCGTTTTGAATTACCTGACACAGGTCTATTCCAGTCCTCCAACATGTCTGATCCCTCGACCGCAAAATTACCTTTGCCTGACTTCCTCAAGATCCTCACGAGCCACTCCGTCGCGGCTTCCAAAGCGATGGCCATTGCAGGCAAGATGTCAGTCAATAGTAAGTTATTACTCAACATGAGGATGATGCTGATACGCGTAGATACAAGCAATACAACACGCCTGCCGCGTTGTCCGAGCTGAACGACTTCAAGCTCAAGGCGGCGGGCCTCGAAGACAAGGAAGACCGCAAGCTCACGCTGAGCGCGGTGCGCAAGGCAGGGTACAAGCCCTCCCCAGCGACCCCAAAGCGTTCTGCATCCTCGCGTAGCGCGGCAGCTGATGCGGGGCCGAGCACTGTTTCGCAACCCGACGTGTCAGTGAGTATGGAAGTTGCCTGAACGTTTACATAAAACACGAGTCTCATGCGCCACATTACTGCTGCAGACCGCGCCGTCCGCTGTGCGGATGTCCGAGGCAGCTGCCGCGCGTCCCAGGAAGAAACGCAAGCGCGACGAGGACCGGAACGAGTTTCTTCCTGATCGTCCCCGCGACGAATTGGAGGAGCAGGCCGTTGGGAGCCTTGACTTCAATGAAGTGCTCGACGAGGAGGTACGTCTAACGTGTATGTTCGTCGTGGTCCGACCATCATATAATTACCGTGCATGGCTCCTCCCCCCTGACGCCACCTTCTCCTGCTAGCCATCCCGGGAGAGACGGAGCCAATGGCCGTGTCCCAAACCCCGCCTCTGCCACGCCACCATCGCTTTCTTGCCTCGCAGAACTCATACTGACCCGAGCGCACCCCCTCTGCTAGGTTCTGCGCACGAAATTCGTCGTCGTGAACCGCGCCCCGATCATGATGGCGTGGGCCTTCGTCGTCGCTGAGCGACTGGGCTTCCAGCGCGAGGAGGCCCTGAGCATAGGTGAGCAGCACGTCGCTCGAGTGGCGTAGCACAGCCTTGGGGCTATGGTACAGCAACGCTCATCGCGGTGTCTCTCCCGTCTCCCTTCGCCACGGTCATGACCCCTTCAGCTTCGGTATACACGGAGATGAACGCGATCTCCAAAGGGGTCTCCCTTGGGCTGTACGACGAGAAGAAGAAGGACGGCGTTGAGGCAAGCAGAGGAGGCTCACAGCCGTATGTGGACCTCATGGGCCGCAGGTGCGTATTCACCGCTCGATCCCAGACCAACTCTTCATTAACCACTACCCAAATTCTGCGCCGCCAATTTCCTCTCTCACCCACCGCACCCCCGAAACTTCCCTCTGGTATTGCATATTCCCTGTAATACATCAAGAGTGTACGTATTTTCTTATCACCTCACGATCCCCCTCTCCCTTCCCTGAGCGCTGCCGCGGTCATTCGCGCATTCTCATCCACTGCTAACCCCCACGCGCCCTTATTAGGCCCCTCTACCAGACGGCGAACTCGAGCTGGCGTGCGCTCTCCACGGGCAACCCTGTGGCACCCGCCTCGGCGTACTCGTATGTCACTCGCTCGCTGAGGCAGACCGCGCCGAACGTCGTTGGCGCCATGCGTCTTCTGGCACAAAGCTTCACGCCCGACTACCTCAACAAGTATGGATACGGCCTGTACACTAGCTTTCGCCCGGAGGTGAGTGGGTGGGGCGGACGCGGGGAGATCCGCTGCGCCAAGATATTGGACTTGCGAAGTCGTGGTCCGTCGACTTCGAATACTGCCAGAGAAGACGTGCCGGTGAAAATCGAAGACGCCATGAAAGCCGAGGACACCGTCGATAGCATCGTACGCGCGACAGCAGACAAGGAGGACGAACCTGAAGCGAAGAGAAGCCGCGGAATGACACTGGAAGAGTACGAAGCGGCCATAGATGACGATGATACATTCGCCCAAGTAGACTTAGATTTCCGCGATCCTCCGCAAGATCAGTAGTAATCTTAGCTGATCATCGACAACGCCGTGCGCTTGCTCAGTAGTGTATGGATTATAATGGGTACAAGTAAGCCACGCAGACACTCTGTACTTGAAATACCAACGATGATCATGATGACATCGACAAGACCAGACAGGTGCATTTTCAATGTATGTGGCGACAACCGGTGTTGTCAGGGGGAATACGCAATATTGGGAACGTGTTGATAGGCTGAGGGCGTCGTCGACTCAAAGGGATCTCGTGGCTCGCGATAATTGCTCGGAGGAAGCGGGTGTCAGTCATATTTTCAGTGGAAGGCAAGAATATATGTTACGGGTATGATAATATGCTAGCGTTTGAGTTTCCTCGTGCTTGAGCCATCTATTCGTGCCTGAGCCATGCATCTGTGCTTGTGTCATCCATTCTGTCTCGTCCTTCTGTACCTTGACGATGTTCCAGCGGCCACACATGGTACGGGCTGTACACGTACCGTCGCTTGGCTCCTTCCACATATTGTTCGCCTCGCCAGTCGCCGGGTGTCTGTGACGGCTGTCAGTAACAAATATCGCAAATCTTAAAGAGATGAATGCCGGACCAGAATTATATCAAGGAACAGGATATTCGCGCCAACATCAAAAGTGGTGTCAATCTCTGTGAAGGGGTCGATACGAGAGCTTAATTAGGACGGAAGACACCGATATAGACAGTAAGAGGACGAGACCTATCGTGACATTGCATTTTTTATTGACGCGAGACTTGAATGTGATGAGTGCGCAGATCAGCCGCGAGTGGTAGCCGTCGACGTTGACACAGGGATCTTGGACGTGACATTCCGGGTGAGCCGGGACAGGTCAGGTGAGGGACAGATGAGAGGGACGACAAGGGGAGAGAATGGCGGCCAGAGGCGTCGCAGGCAGGGATGACCTAGATAGCGACGCCCTAGTTTCGACAACCACCGTCAGATCGATGTCAGACTCAGGTTCAGCGAGTACCTCATCCACGGCATTTACTGCATCGGGCTGCCTGAGCGAGCTTTGGTGCGCGTGTAGAGGGCCGAATTTGAGTAGAAGTTTTACCAACGACGTCGGTCGAGGGCAATTACGGAAGGCGGGCGCAAGAAGGGGGTGGCAGCAAGCAAGACGGCAGGCAACCACGATCCAAGACCCGCGTTGTCAACGTAAATATCGATGTGCGCGCTGATCTGTCCCTGCCGGCATTCCTTGGTAAATATGAGATGGGACCCCGAAGGAGATGGAAATGCACTGTATAGTCTAACGATGGTGTGAGGTATGAACACGAGGATAGCCGATAATTAGAGAAACGTGGCAGTGACACAACTTGTCCAGTTGTCGTGTCCTCTATGCCCGCTAAATCTACGGTATACAGTGACGGTATATAGGAATTGTGGGTACAGTACCGTTTACAAAGCCTCGAGCTTTTTGATGACCGCCGAAGTGAACTCGGAGGTGGTCGCCGAGCCTAGACGATCGATATTCAGTTGGGACCGTACAGATAGCACAGGTGTAGATTACTCACCGCCCATATCGGCCGTGCGAACTACACCGCTGTTGATGACGTCAAAGGTCGCCGAAGCAATGTTGTTTGCAAGGTTGTCGAGGCTATAAAAGAGACATTAGGATATAACTAGAGCGAGGGGAATGAAACATACCCGAGATGCCTCAACATCATCGTCGCAGAGAGAATCATGGCCGCTGGGTTGGCGCGGTTGGTGCCCATGATATCCTTCGCGACGTGCCGGCAGCCAGGCTCGAAGAGCGCGAATTCCTGTACTATATTTTAGCAGAGTGTCTGGGTTCCTTTGGTGAAGTCACGTACGCGTCCAACGTTGCATCCCGGGACGATACCCGGTCCACCGACGAGGGCAGCACCAATGTTGGAGACGATGGCGCCGTACAAGTTAGGCATGACCATGACGTCGAACTGGCCGGGGCGCGCGACAAGCTGCATTGATCTACAGAAATAGCGTTACTGCTGTCCGCTACGGTGATGGTGCGGGAGACGTACGTGTTATCGACAATCATGTCGTTGTACTCGAGACCGGTTCCCTTGTACTCCTCTGCTACTCTGCGGAAGGTGTTGAGGAAGAGACCGTCACCGAGCTTCATGATGTTGGCCTTGTGTACACAAGTGACTTTCTAAGTGGTTCGAGCACGTCAGAAATGGTTCAATTAATTCCATATCTTTGGGGCAACGAACCTTGCGGTTGTTCTTCAGAGCGAAGTCGAAGGCGAACCGGCAGATGCGCTCCGCCTTGGCGCGCGTGGAGACTTTCAAACTCTCAACGACACCGGGGAAGGACTGGTGCTCGAGACCAGAGTACTCGCCCTCCGTGTTTTCACGAATGATGGCAAAGTCGACGTTGCTGTGACGGGTGGGGAAGCCCGGAAGGGACTTGCACAGGACGACCGACGCGTAAATGTCGAGCTGTTGCCTCATGGCGACGTTCCATGAAACGTGGCCGGACTGGGAGATGGGGGTGAAGAGAATGCCTAGAAACCGAGATTCAGACGAGTAATTGGACACAAAATGACTCGAACGTACCCTTGAGTCCGACTTTGTTGCGCCTCAAGCTCTCCACAGCCTGCTTGAAGAGGTCCTCTCCCTCGGAGGACATGCCAGAGACGTTGTATTGCTCCCACTCAATGGGGGCATTCGAGTACTCGAAGATCTCCTTCACAGAGTCGGTAATCTCTTGTCCGATACCGTCACCAGGGATGAGGGTAACCTGTGGCAGAGACGCGTCTTAGGCGGACATCACAGCGTAAAGCGAGGCTTGCTCACAGTGTAGACACCGCCATACTTCTTCGTAGGCAGCTGCGCGTAACATCTGCGTAAGTATAAGTTCATTCAATGCGTGAGTGCCCTTACCGCGGTCGCAGTGGCCTTGGGGAACCCTGCGGAGAGGGTGGTGGCGGCCCGCTGGAAATCGAATGAGATTAGATTCGGAGAGGGCCGGCTGCGGGGAACTCACAGCCTGGAGAGCAGGCCGGACGGCGGAGGCGAGAGCGTTACGGAGCATGGCGAGGACGAGGGCGTCGGGGGAGGTGGTGGACGGTGAGGAAGAGTTGTTCAAAAAATGTCGGCAGAAGCAGGAGCAGTCGTCATACCGTTTGCCACGTGGTTATCAGCAGCGCGTGTCCCGATTCGCGCTATCAGCGTCGGCCGTGATTCAATTCGGGCGACGGACCGGCGTCTGTCCCCAGAAATCCCCGCTCTGCCCGCCAGCCGCTGCAGTCCGTCCAAATACCCAGAGCTCGGGTCCCGCCCTGCTCGTCCTTTCTTTACGGTTTTCCACGGTAACGGATTAATACACAACTCGATTATGGCCCCCGTCCTCGAAATTCCCGGGAAAGTCGACCCCAAACTGGCCGACATCGCTGAGGTCGCTCACCCGCGTCGGCCGCGCGACACGTCGTTCTACGCCGTTCTCATTCTCGCCGTAATACCCATCTGGTCCATCGTACCCCTGTCCTGGGTTTTTGTGCTCTACGCTCTCCGGACAGGCAAGATCTGGTCTTACACGTGGATAGGCCAAGCGTTGTTCGCACTCGCACTCGTGGAGGTACGTTTCATCACTTTGTCATGCTGACAATTAAAGCATGCACTCGGTACTCAATTCTTGACGCGCTGCGGCAGGTTTTCTTCAGTGTTTATCACTACCACCTTGCGAGGGCGGTCTCGACTCCAGTTGTCACTGACAACCGCAACCTCGCCGAGCTGCAGGCGGCCTTCAGACGCGTCTTGAAATGCGGTCTCGCTGACCTGCCAGAACATGGCTACGACGAAGAAGATGTGGGCAGGCCAGGCAGCCCCGAGGAGGATCTCATTACTCTCGAAAGGCACGATCCGCGCGCTGTAGACTTCCGCAACTGCATCAGAACTTGGTTCGGCAAGGCCCCCTGGTCTTCCATCCATCGCGAGGAGATGTTCGCTTGGTTGCATTGGGCAATCTTCAACACTCGGTTCCACTCCTTCGAGGCACTCCCACCGGCGCGCCAACAAGTATTGCGTGAAGCGTTGGATATGATCGAGAAGCGCGCAGGTGCTGCGATTCCTCATGGATCTAACCCGGATGTACGGGCCTTTCAACTCACCTCGGACCCCGTATTCATCGCATGGCGGCCGTTTATCTGGTACTTGGGTGTTGCACTTAGTAACCAATACCACCGCAGACAGTTCAAGTCCAGGTGGAACGTGACCGTTGCGACCTTCCAGGACCTGGAGTGAGTTCATTCATCTATTAAAAACGCGGTTCGCGCGTGTACTAACGTCATTCTTAGCTATGTCCTGTATACTCCATCGGGTTGGAAGAATGACGAAGGCCCGCGTCCCGTGGTATTCCTTCACGGTCTCGGTCTAGGTCTCACCCAGTACAAGATGTTCCTGTCGCATCTTTTCCGCTTGGTCAACGATAGGCCGATACTTGTGCCCCTTCAGCCTCATGTAAGCCAGGAGATCTTCCATCCTCGGTATCTCAGGCCCATGGACAGGCATGAGTGCGCGGATGCACTCGCTGGGTTGATCGAACACCTTGGCTGGGCGCGGAGGCGTCATGAAGACGCGCCGTCATCGCCAGAACCCGATGCTTCTGCCGGTGTCACCGTACTGAGCCACTCCAAGTACGCCTCGACGATCTCTCCTGTGAATCGATGCTGACATATTCTGCGTCCTTAGCGGTTCGTACGTGCACTCTTGGTTTCTCAAGGCCCACCCGGAAATAGCCACCCGATCGTGCTTTGTCGACCCCGTCGCATTCTGTGGTTGGGAGGGTGGTACGTCATATTTCTGATCCGTTCATGGGTGCAACGAGTTCACAGCATGCTCGTTTTAATCGTAGATTTGTGCTACAACTTTATCTACCGACCGTGCTCCAACGTACGTCCGTTTCGGACCTGTGCCCGTCGTGCAACCGATCATAACCATTTTGTGTTTTAGGGTCTCGAGCTCGTCATGAAATATTTTGTGGGCGCAGAACTTGGTGTCGCCAATTTCCTGCAACGCCACTTCGACTGGAACGCCAATACACTTTGGTACGAACAAATACCGAACGCAAGGGACCATTCCAAGACAATGTTTCTTCTCGGGGGCAAGGACGCTATCGTCGACGCTGCTGTGAGTCATATTCACACTTCTCTCTGTCTCTTGCTGACAATGTATCGTAAAGCGCGTCAAGCAATATCTCACCTCGCACGGGATACGCAAGGGTCTGTGGTTTGACCCGGACGGCCGACACGGTGAAGCACTCCTTGCTGGTGGGGCTGGTCATACGGAGATTCTCCGTTGGATTCGTGAGGGTGACTCCTCCAACAAGTCTTAGCATTCCATTTTATGTCAAACCCGGACCTATACCCGTATATACTCATAGACAGTTGCTGTGTACGTTATCAAGGCCTAGTAGCATACCCTCGCATTATTAGACGATCCACTCGCATTAGAAATTGTATCTTGCTTTCTCTGCCAGCGAGCGAGTGAACAGAAACCGAGAGAGGTTGGGAGTAATTTGAGACATCGAGAACGACATCGACGAGCCTGGAGTGAGCGAGGGAGTCATTTTCCGGAGACAAATTTCTCTCCCTTCGATCATGGCTGCGATACTGCACTCACCTTCCCCCCGCTTCTGCAATGTCGGTCTTCATTCCCCTCATCGACGGCCAGGCGGATGAAGCCCTCCTGGAAACGCTGCAAAGGGTTGGCCCAGTCATCGTCCCCGCTCTGAACGCAGCATCGCTTCCTCGCGCCCTCTCGCGCTACGTCCTCTTCGATCATGAAGCTTCGCTCAACCTCGACGATATCGTCAAAATTCTCGATGAAGGAGCCGAGCGGGTCGTCATTCCCCTCGCGTGGGCGAGCGAGGTCGTTGGGAGCTTCGCCCCGGAGCGTGTTCTCGTCCTGCTCGACGTGAACAACGTCTCCGCCGTCTCCGAGAAAATTCGCAACGGAGTCTCTGGAGTCGTTATCAAGACCCCCACCCTCGACACGACCTTCGTCTCGTCTATCTCCCGCTTTTTTGCAGGAGGAGACATCCATGTTCTGTCGACGGACTCCAGGAGTCCGCCTTCGAGCTCTGCCATCCGCGAGCTTCGTCGATCCGGAGCTATTCCTATCATCCCCTCATCCCTCCTCACCCTCTCTGCTGCAGGACCCGGTCAGATCAGTGTCACGGATGCCTTCCTCGCCCCTCTCCTCTCTGATCGTCCCGATGGACTCTACCCAACAGTCGTAACAGAAGGTGGTCGCTCGCTGGGCCTGGTTTACTCCTCCGCCGAATCTATCAAGGAGACGCTTCTCACTGGCAGAGGCGTGTACCAGTCACGCAAGCATGGCTTGTGGAGGAAGGGGGAAACCTCTGGAGCGACTCAGGACGTGCTTGTGGTCAAGGTAGACTGCGACCTCGACGCGCTCGAATTCGACGTTATTCAGCACGGTGCTGGGTTCTGCCACTTGGAGAGGCTGTCGTGCTTCGGAAAGCAAAACGGCCTTTCCTTGCTCGAGCGCACCTTACAGGCACGCTTGGAGTCTGCCCCGGAGGGTTCGTACACACGACGACTGTTCAACGATCCCGACTTGCTTCGCGCGAAGATCATGGAGGAGGCGGACGAATTGTGCAGCGCGGAGACGAAAGAAGAGGTGGCTTTCGAGGCTGCAGACCTCATCTACTTCGCCCTCACGAAGTGCACGGCTGCCGGCGTTTCCATCGCAGACATCGAGAAGTCGCTCGACCTGAAGGCCAAGAAGGTCACTCGTAGAGCAGGAAACGCGAAACCGCAATGGGTCAACGCGAAGGCGTCCTCTTCATCTGTCCCACCACCCGCCACTCCAGCTCCCCCCAAGAAGGTGGAAGTGGAGGGCCCAATTCGCATGCGTACATATTCCCTTGCCACCGTTTCACCCTCAGAAAAGGCTCTCCTGCTCAAGCGTCCCGTCCTCAACTCCGATGCGATGATTGCCAAGGTCAAGCCCATCGTCGACGCGGTACGCACAGGCGGAGACAAAGCACTCCTACAACTTGTGGCGCAGTTCGACAGGTGTCCGCTCAAGGATTCCCCCATCCTTCGCGCACCATTCCCCGACATGGGTGCCGACGAGATCGACCCCGATGTCCGCGCCGCCATTGACGTCGCGTACAGCAATGTTCGCACTTTCCACGCCGCGCAAAACGAGGGTTCTACTCTTAGGGTCGAGACTATGCCCGGAGTTGTCTGCTCGCGTTTCGCTCGCCCCATCGCTCGCGTCGGCCTCTACGTTCCCGGGGGTACCGCGATTCTGCCGTCTACCGCTCTCATGCTTGGTGTTCCTGCTCAAGTCGCCGGCTGCAAGGAAATCGTTCTTGCGACACCTCCCCGCCCCGATGGTAGCATCAGCCCCGAAGTTATGTACGTCGCCAAGCTCGTCGGTGCAAGCGCGATTTTGCGCGCAGGTGGTGCACAGGCGGTCGCCGCGCTCGCCTACGGCACGGAAACCGTACCCAAGGTCGACAAGATCTTCGGTCCCGGGAACCAATGGGTCACTGCTGCGAAAATGCTTGTTCAGAACGACACCAACGCGTTGGTTTCGATCGATATGCCTGCTGGTCCGTCTGAAGTGCTGGTGAGTATCCTTGAATGGCGGAACGGAGTCTTGTCTGATTGGATGCCTAACAGGTCATTGCGGATGAAACGTGCGATCCCGCCTTCGTTGCTGCTGACTTACTCTCGCAAGCAGAGCACGGCGTTGACTCCCAAGTCGTTCTCGTCACTGTTGGACTTCCCGATAGCACAATTAGCGCTATAGAAGAAGAGGTCGACGCCCAAGCGCGCGCGCTGCCTCGCGTGGACATCATGCGCGAGTCGATACCGAAGAGCATCATCGTCAAGACCTCGTCCGTCGCAGAGGCCCTCGACTTCTCCAACGACTACGCCCCGGAGCACCTGATCCTGCACCTCAAAGACGCGCCTGGCGCCGTCGCGCTCGTCCAGAACGCAGGCAGCGTGTTCGTCGGGCCTTATTCTCCCGAAAGGTACGCGCCCGCTTCTCCCTTCAATTTCGGTCCTTTCTTGCGCTTTTGTCCGTTGCGCAGGGTAGAGTTTGGTACTCATTCAACTTGTCGAACTTTGCAGCTGCGGCGATTACGCCTCCGGCACGAACCACACGTTGCCCACCAACGGATATGCCCGCCAGTTCAGTGGCGTCAACACGCAGTCCTTCCAGAAGCACATCACCTCGCAGGAGGTCACCGCAGACGGGCTCAGGAAACTCGGACCGGTCGTCGTCACGCTTGCGGACTGCGAGGGCCTCGGTGCCCACGCAAACGCTGTGCGCATCCGTCTTCGTTCCATGCAGCAGTAAGCTTCGGGGAGCGGCCGAAAAGAAAATGTACCATGATCTATAACCCAAGAATTCGAAGGCTTGTATGCTTTTTAGAACCAATCTGTATCAGAACCATGTGTCGTTATTCATACAGGAGCTATTTGTACATTTGAGAAAATACTCGTCAACCTATCGTACAGTTCCATGGTCCGCTTGGCCATCGATTTCGTTTCACGGCAAGGTTCAAGACTACTTTGTATCCCAGAACTCGCGACATTCTTCGGAATCCCAGCTGACGAATCGTCCAGAAAGCTCCTTGGTCGCGCCGATGGCTAAGGATGCGATGACATGGCCGCTTTCCATCGGGTCGACCAGTTTGCCTTCGTCGTACTCGTTGACGAAGGACGCGATATCCTCAGGACGCATTTTGTCCGTGCCTGTCAGTTGACGAATTTGGGCTTGCATCTGCAGCAGGTCAGTATGCGATCCGTGAGACCCAGTAGTCAATAGCATACTGCAGTGTCCACTTTGCCCGGTCGAACGGCGATAGAAACAACATCCGGCTCCTCCTGTGCCAGGGTTCTAAAGAGGCGTCAAGACTCCAAGAGGATGCAGCTTGATACAGGCAACGGACCGACAGAGACTGTTCATGGCAGCTTTGCTAGCATTGTAAGGGGCCCAGCCGAAAATGTTTCCTGTGGCGGCACCAGAGCTAACAAAAATGACACGGCCTCTGACGTCCCCTTCGTTCATATGCAGCCAGGGCAAAGTCGATCGGAGCGAGCTGACGAGCGAGAAGAAGTTGACGTCGAAGTGGGCTTTCCATGACTCCACCTCGAGCTGAGGGCTGGTGATCTTGCCAGTGGGCTCGAACACACCGGCGTTCAATACGAGAGCATTGATGCGTCCATAGGTCTTCTTTGCTAAGGATATGGCCCGCTCGAAGCCGGCGGCATCGGTACTGGATCAGAGCAAGCTTCAGCTTGGCCCCTGAACGAGACGTGCAACGGGTACGAACACGTCGCATTCGATGAACAGGAGGGCGTCGCCGTGAGCCTGAGATAGTTGCTGAATCTCGGGAGTCCTGGTCCGCGCGATGGCGACTACGAGCGCGTTGAATTTCTGGATGAGCAGGGTCGTAATGGCAAGACCAAGGCCTCTGTCGGTGCAGCGTCAGCGAGTGATCGTGCGCCGTCGGAGAGGGATGCACTTTGAGGCTCCGGTGACGACGACGACGGGTTTGGACGCCATGCTCGACGGCGAGGAGATAATTGGTAGGGTCACGGTGGATGGGGGTACGCGGGAGAGAATGATATGTCGGGCGCTTGCCAAATCCCCAATCGAACGACCCGTCCGACCCCGAGCAGTACGCGCGCTGTGCTGAAAAGCCTCATCCCTCCTTCCACCTCTCCCTCGTCCCCTCACCTTCTCCCAAAAATTGCCCTCATGGCCTCCCGTCCCGCCTTCGCCGCCCTCCTGCGCGCCCGCACCGCCGCAGCCTCTCGCACCCGCGCTGCGCCGTCCTTGCTGGCGGCCCGCCGTCGGGGGTACGCCACGGAAAGCGAACACTCTGTGAGTCCCGATGCAGCTGGCCCGGTCTCGAGCACGTACTGACGCCACCCTCGTCGGAAATGCGCAGATGACCGTGCGAGATGCTCTCAATGCCGCCATGGAGGAGGAGATGACGCGGGACGAGACCGTCTTCATCCTCGGTGAGGAAGTTGCGCGTTACAATGGTGCATACAAGGTGAGTCACGGTCGAAGATTTTCTGAAGCTATGTGTTTGCGTTGCACTCCGTATGGGTGTCTTCGCTGGCCGAGTTTTCACCACGCGTATCCTTGGCACGGTCATGCTGAATCAATAACTTTTCTTCCAGGTCACCAAGGGTCTCCTCGACAAGTTCGGTGAGAAGCGCGTGGTCGACACCCCGATCACAGAAATGGGTTTCGGTGGTCTTGCAGTCGGTGCGGCCCTGGCCGGCCTCCGGCCTATGTGCGTCGTCGTGTCTTTCTAGAAGTTTGCGCACAAATCAACTGACCTCATTGCAGTTGCGAGTTTATGACAATGAACTTCGCAATGCAGGCCATTGACCAGATTGTTAACTCTGCTGGCAAGACATACTACATGTCTGGCGGAAACGTGCCATGTCCAGTCGTCTTCCGTGGACCGAACGGCGCGGCAGCGGGTGTCGGTGCTCAACACTCACAAGATTTCGCCGCATGGTACGGCTCAGTACCCGGCCTCAAGGTTGTCAGCCCATGGAGTGCAGAGGATTGCAAGGGTCTCCTCAAGGTTCGTTCCCTGCGCTGTCAATCCGAGGAATGCTGGGCTTACAACGTGTTTGCTATTCGTAGAGCGCGATCCGGGACCCGAACCCTGTTGTTTTCCTCGAGAACGAGATGCTTTACGGTGTAACATTCCCGATGTCGTCTGAGGCGATGTCAGACAACTTCACTCTCCCCATTGGCAAGGCCAAGGTCGAGCGGGAGGGCTCCGACGTCACGCTCGTCGCTCACAGCAAGATGGTCACGCACTGTCTTGAGGCGGCCGACATCCTCGCCAAGGAGGGTATCAAGGCTGAGGTTATCAACCTGCGCAGCATCCGCCCGCTCGACATCGAGACCATCAAGGCGTCGGTCAAGAAGACAAACCGGTACGTGTCCTTTTCCATCTTCAAAAGTACTCATTGCTCACGATGAATGCTTTGCTTCGCCTCATGTTAGACTTGTGACCGTTGAGGGCGGCTTCCCTGGCTTCGGTGTCGGCAGCGAGATCTGCGCGCAGATCATCGAGAGCGAGGCTTTCGATTATCTCGACGCACCCGTTGAGCGTGTCACTGGTGCCGATATCCCTACACCTGTAAGCCCGTCTTCCGCGCTCGCGCCGCTTCCATGTCCGCTAATTCTTTATTCCTAGTACGCCACCAACCTCGAGGCTCTGGCGTTCCCTGACACCCCGATCATTGTCAAGGTCGCGAAGCGTGCTCTGTACCGCACCAACTAAGCGGGTCTTTCCTGGCTGAGGGAGAGCACGGCTTTAGATCTCTTTGTTCGTTGCAGGTGTCCGTTTACTAGCTGTTGTGGATAGACTATACGATAATGCTTTGATTAACTACATCCCCGTATGACCTATATTATCCTGCAGGGTCCTCCACCACAGCTGCGCGCCTGTAAATACGGATGATGTCCCGGTACGCATGTTGATTTTCCTGTATGGGTCTTGGTTGATCTTCGAATTCACGAACCCCCTCCGCTAACATCCGTGAACTACAGTCAGTTGCGTTCGTCCACCACGACCGTCTACATCGTCCCAAGGGAGGTCTGACCGGATGTATGACTGCGGGCCACAGCACGATTTAATTACCACTAAATCGCATTGACAGGTAGATCATTGCCCGAATAGCTCTTCGCATCATGGGGACCAAACATGCCAGCGGCAGCCATTTTTTGCCTTCGTCTTCACCTCCGCCCTAGTCGACCGTCGAGATGGCCAGACAACTCCACCGGTTCAAGATCGACATCCACCACCACATCTTCTTACCTCAACTGGCACAGCAGAAGAAGGACGCAAATGAACGAATTGGGTTCATAACCCCTCCAGGAAACCTCCCTTGGAGCGTCGACAAAAGCTTGGACGCTATGCGGGAGCTTGGAGTGGCTGCAGCAGTTCTAAGCTATCCGGCCGGGATAGCCGAGAATCTCCTCCACAGCCCTTTCTGCGCGACAGGGGTACAGCAAACGTCGTACGAGAACGTGGCGGAGGAGGATAGGAGAAAATTGAATCGTGCGGTGGTACGAGAAATGAACTGTTATGCAAAGAAGCTTTGCGATGAGGACGAAGAGAGTAATTGTGGGGCGGGACGCTTCGCTTGGTTCGCCGTGCTGCCTGACTTGCGTGATACTGAAGGTGAGCTTGCTGCGTTAGCCTTTTGAAACGTAACTCCTCAAGCTGACGGATTACCTACAGGTGCTCTACAAGAGTTAACCTACGCGCTAGATGTACTGCACGCGGACGGCGTCGGCCTTCCATCTTCATACGGCACAAACGCTGACGCCGGTACGTGTATTGTCTCTCTATCCTCGCAGTCCTGGCTGACATCATGTCTCAGTATATATCGCGGATGATAAATTCGATCCTGTCTGGGAGAAACTCAACGAACGCGCCGCAGTGGTGTTCATCCACGGGACCCAGACGCCATCGTCGACGCCATATCCTCACGCGTATCTGGGCCTTCCGATCACAGAAGTACCCAACGAGACGTACAAGGCTGCGGCGCACCTCGTCGTGACAGGGAAGAAGCGGCGGTTCTCTCGTGCCAGGGTCATCCTCTCGCATTTCGGCGGGAGTGCGCTCGCGCTGGCCCCTCGCGTGGCGGTGCTCGCAGGCCATATGGGCTGCAAGCTCTCCGCGGAAGAGTGCATCGCAGATTTCAACAGCTTCTTTGTGGAGAGCGCGTTGAGTGCGCATTATACTACGCTTCAGTTGGCGGAAGGAACGGTGGGCCGAGAGCGGATGCTTTATGGGACTGATTTCCCTGGTGCGTGATGTCATTCGTCATTGCGTGCTGGCGGCGCTCATCTGCACGCTACCAGCCGTCAGCACCGACATGGCAGCGTGGTATACGAGTAACCTCGAAGAGTACTACGCCGCAGACGACACCGGACTCGCGCAGGTCGTCTGCGCCACCGCGCTCGACCTGTTTCCTAGGTTTAGGAAGCTGGTGGACAGACTGGAGGGAATGCCCAGCGCCGAAGCTGCGCCGCGGGGGCTATCTGGAGACAAAGGATTGTGAACCTCACACGCTCAGGGTTTCTAGACCGCGTTGGGGAGGTCTCCCGTGGTGCGAACTGCCAATAGATGGTTGATAACGGAGAATTCGAGGGAGTGAACCTGAGTTCTACTGCGGCTTTTTGTTCTCCGCAGCTGCAAGGTTTTGCGTCCGTCATAGTCCATAGCCCGTAGCTGAGGTTGTAGAGACATTTGGTCTACATGGGGGTGCAGTGCGAGGACTGGGCGCTTGCTGGTAATGATCGCGGAGACGCGACGCGTCCATAAATGAATTTCTAGCTTGAACCAGCTTGTCACCCCACCGACTCCAGATCAACTCCGATATCGCGAGCCACCAGCAATTGTACACGTACGGCCTTCTGTTCGGTTTCAAATTGGCCCTTCTGATGCGTTGCTCAGCTGAGCCCGTCTTCATCGATTCGCGAAATACAAGGCGGTGAGAAGTCAAAGACGAACCACCCCGTCTGCTCGCTTGAACCGATACCACCACCACCCTTACCGGCATATAGCTGTTTGACCACCCCTAACAACAAGCTCCTTCTGCCGGCAGCGGGTACTCTCCGAATCTAGATGTCTGGACGAGGCGGCCGAGGACGAGGGGGAGGGGGTCGCGGACGAGGGGGACGAGGCACTACTGCCTCGATCTCCAGCGGCGGCAGAGGCGGCAGCCCCGCCATATCTGTAGCTGGCAGTGTGGCTGGGCTGCCTAGCGCACACATTGAGACTGTCGGTGTGAAGCGCAAGGGTCCCGGAGCGAGTGGCACGGCTGTCAAAGTATACACAAATCACTTCCCGTGCGATATTCCAGAGGGCATCATCTACCACTACGATGGTGAGTGGCGCTCAACTGTTTGCATGTCTACTACGCGGAGGTGCTAACTAGCCTGCTTTGCCTGCCGCGCCGCTGTCTGGGTGTCACAGTTGGTATGTTTGCTCGCTTGTCGTCTTAGAACTCGCGACTGATCGTGATTTCTAGCCATGACCCCCTCGGAGCAGACTATGCCAGTCAGAGCCAACATGGATGTCATTCGGCAACTCCAAGAAGTGACTGCCCCGCAGGTGTTTACACCGCGCGCTGCGTACGATGGACGCAAGAATCTCTTCACCACCACCGAACTTCCTTTTCAGGATGGGCAGGCCTCGGTAAGCAACTCCACTCGACACGTACGAATACCACATATTAATTTTTGATTAGTTCGACGTATTCCTAGGACCCGAGCCGTCCCCTTCCGTGGGCAACCAGCCGCCGCGCGAGCGTAGACCCCACAAGGTCAAGATCACGAAAGTAGCTACCATCAACCCTGAGTGAGTCTACGCGTTCATACGTCACTTTACGCAAAGTGTTGATCCATCTGCAGGGTTCTTCGTCGTTTCTTGGAGGGTAAACAGTCGCACGACAACACCGTACTGACCGCCATCACGGTACGTCCTGCCACCGCTCGACGTGGCGTTGTCTCATCTAACACACCCAATTACTCGTTTAGGCTCTCAACGTCGTCGTGAGGATGGAACCGACCTCCAAATACCCCTTCAACATACGCTCGTTCTTCACCAACCACGAGACGAAATACATTGGTAATGGTATCGAGCTATGGCGCGGCTATTTCCAGTCTGTTCGTCCGGCGCCCGGGAGGATGTTGATCAACATCGACATCTCCACCGGGACGATGTACAAGCCAGGACAGTTGATTGACCTCTGTCTCGAATTCTTCGGGAGACCGGGCAATCCCAATATCCTGGCTCCGAGCAAGGGGCTTCCGGAGCGCGAACGGCTGCGCCTACAGAAGTTCCTTGCGGGTGTCAGGGTCAACACCACCCAGGGGAACGGCCAGCCCGGGCGGTCTCCCCGTGTTGTTAAGAAGCTGTCGAACCAGGGCGCGAACCAGATGACATTCCAGAGGCGCGAGGGAGGCACAATTACTGTTGCTAAGTACTTCCAGGAACACTACAACAGGGCCTTAAGATTCCCGGATTTAATCTGCGTCGAGGTGCGTCTCATTGATCATGATAGAGATTTACTGATGAGCATCAGGTTGGCAATGGTGCCTTGATTCCTCTCGAGCTCTGCACGGTCCCGCCGGGCCAGATCATGCGCAAGCAGGTACCGCCCGAGAAGACGAAGGATGTCCTCGATTTCGCCACAAAGAGGCCTCAAGATCGTCTCGCTAGCATTCGCGCCGGCCTCGGAGTACGCTCTTTATATTCATTTAATTTCTGGTCTTTAATTTATTTTGCAGGTGCTCTCGTACGGCCAATCCGACTACGTTCGCGTGCGTCATCTCTTCGCGTGGTCACTTATCTATCTTTTCTCATACTTCACACAGCAATTCGGCATCCACGTCCACGAGCAACCCGGTCCTCTGGTTATCAATGCTCGCGTACTCCAGCCACCAACGCTTCAATACGGGCCGGGGTCAAGGCAGACAAATATCGTAGGTCCGCCCATTTCGACTGGAGACCACGACACTTACGTTAACATCGCAGGTTCCTCGCGACGGAGCATGGAACATGATCGACCGAAAGTTCTACAAACCAGTCCCCATCGATACATGGGTCGTCGTCGTATACGAACGCCCTCAGCGCTTCAACGACAGGACCGCCCAGGAGATGGTGCGAGGTCTACTTGACGCGTGCGCAGCCGTTGGTAGGTGTCGTGTTTATTTTTGGCACCAGCACAGCTAAATATTATTCTAGGAATCGTAATGAAGGAGCAGGACCCCATCATTCGCTACGAGAACCCTCAGGGTCGCCCGGGCGAGGTACGCTCGCTACCAATCATACGATAGACCATACCCTGATCGCCGTTTCATAGCAATTGCGCGATGCAGGCAAAGCAAGCGCCCAGAAGAACCGGGGCAAGTATCCCAACCTCATCGTGATTATTCTCCCTGAAGGCGCGACGGATCTGTATACCGCAATCAAACAGTACGTCCTCTGTTCTATTACTAGCTTCTGCTGATAAGGCCAACTACATCTTGGCGACAGTTTCGGCGACGTTTCGGTATGCACAGATCATCCATATCTCGCATTCATAAGTCCTAATCAGTGTCACGTAGGCCGGAGTCGCAACCCAGTGTATGAAGAGCAGCAAGTGCTTCCGCGCGAAGCCCCAATACTACGCAAATGTCTGCCTCAAGTAAGCAGGTGGACGATATGTTGTTCGGGCGTCTTAACGAACCGTTTATAGGATCAACGTGAAGCTGGGTGGAATCAACACGATCCCCGACCCACGCTCGGTCGCCATCCTCACGGACCCCCGCAACCCAACAATGGTCATGGGAGTATGTCGTTTCCGTGACTATCGTGGCCGATCATAGCTCATTACCGCTGCACAGGCCGATGTCATTCATCCCGCCGCACACACTGAAGGGCGCCCGTCATTCACCTCGCTCGTAGCGAGCGTCGATTCGGACACTGCGAAATACGTCGCGGACTGCCGCGTCCAGACCTCTCGTCAAGAGATGATTGAGGATCTCGAAGAAATGACAGTCGTGAGTAGCTGGGTCATCTTCGCGTCAACAAGGCTAATGCCTACTCGTCTCAGAAAATGCTCGACATGTACCAAGGCTACCGCACGAACATCGAGAAGAAGAAAGCCGAAGACACACCCAAACGAATCATTTTCTTCCGCGGTTCGTTTCGTTTCGTCTTTGCGCTCACGACTGCTGTTCACGGCGTTCATAGATGGTGTCTCCGAAGGCCAATTCAAACAGGTTTTGGAGATCGGTATGTTCATATCGTGCTTTCGCTACGTCGCCTCATTTTGACTAATTATCTTCTAGAACTTCCTCGTATCAAGAGTACGCTGCTATCTAATCTATGTCGGCGTAAGAAGTAGTACTGATGGTTCAACTATCCACAGAGGCCTGCGAAAGGAAGAAAATCAAACCTAGCATCACTGTTATTGTCGTCGGCAAGCGGCACCACGTCCGCTTCTTCCCCATGAACGAGCGCGAAGCCGATCGTAGCGGGAACTGCAGAGCCGGCACCGTCGTCGACGGCGACATCGTACACCCGATCGAACTCGATTTCTATCTACAATCTCACGGAGGCCTGCTGGGAACCTCGCGGCCCGCCCACTACAACGTCCTACACGACGACGTCGGGTTCTCGTTCGTGCATTTTGTTTATCGCGGCGCTCATCTACTCACATTTGGTCTAGGGCCGACTCGCTGCAAGCCCTTTGTTTCGCGCTCTGCCACGTTTACGCGCGGAGCACACGCTCGGTGTCGATCCCAGCGCCGGTCTACTGTGTGTCCGCTGTCTTGGGATTTTCCACACTTCACAGACTAACATGATCGTCCGAAGACGCCGATATCGTATGTAGCCGCGCCAAGAATCACTACGATCCCTCGATGGCGCTGGATCCCGACGAGTCCCACACGGGTACCAGTGCCGAGGGCAACCTCAAGATTTTCAAGGACAACTTCAAGCAACTGCACCAGAACATGAAGTACTTCATGTACTTCTCCTAAGTGCCTCCGACCTTCCCGTCAAGCTATCCCGTACGCGAACGTAAAAGTGCGCCACTCGCAGACCGCAGTCGCGCGATATGTTGAATTTCCGCCGCCTGGCGCTCATGAGGTTACGATCGAATTTGGTTTGAATTGCTTTATCAAGCTTGTAATGTAGTATTGTCCCACAATGGAATGTTATGTCTGAATGTCTGAATATATGGGGCAAGTCTTCCTCCATGCACTGCCCGAGCTCTGAGTTCGAGGCACAAGACAAGGGTCCAGCGCAACGTTGACCGACATAGGGGTGCGCGCTAAGCGGTGTGTTCGGTGAAGTTGGGCGCCACGGCGCTCTCGCTCGAACTATGAAGACGGGGATTGGCTGTGGAGAAGCAAGACGGGGATACATGGCACACTATACTCTGGAGAAGGACACAGCTTGCGTCCTGACCCCAGTTCCCCAGAGCCGGCGGCGGGGGGCGCGCAATCCTCCTGGAAAACATGCTCGCCAGGAAGGACGTACCTTGTACGTTTCCGCTTTACGGCAGGGTGGCACGACACGCCCTCCCACCGCGTGCTGCCAACTGGCAGTGAAGTTGCTATGCTAGGCTGTTCTGGGAACAGTAGCACCGGCAGCTTCAGGCGTGGCCTCCGCGAGGCATCGACGCGCGCCACGTCTCAAAGCCGGTATGTATGTTTTCACTCGGTCTTCTCCGTACGCCAGCACACTCCTCGTTCCTCCAGGTCTGGGCGTCCCCCTGTCATGTCCGGTGCGGCTCGTCGGTTGAACCCTCTCACCGTGCGCACCTCGCTCGCGGCACGGCGCTCCTGCCATGCACCCCTACGGCGATCTTGTCCAGATTCCCGGCTGGCCAGGAAATGGTGTAATAAAAGCTCAGTGCGTCTTGCGAGCTTCTCGGTGACAAGACACAACTCTGATCTCCCTCTGCACCGCTTCATTTTGCACCCCCTCGCTTTTCTGGGTCAAGGCTTCTGTCTAGGCCTCCCACCACCACGGATCAGCGCCCTCCTGCCTGCTTTATTTCCACGCGGAGGCTCTTGGAGTCGTACATATACCCCTACCCCTTAGCGTCCTTTTTGTTCGCCACACTCCCCTGCTCCGCATCCTCCACTCTCTTCACCGCCTCAGACGGCCTCCACCAATAATGTCTACCAACTCTTCACGGTCGAGCCTGCACAACGAGAAACCCGAGGTCCAAAGACACCGCCATGCACGAAAGCCCGTACCGCCACTGCTCGAAGAAATACCGGTTCCGACGCGCAGAACCTCTCTGCTTTCCAACGCCGCCGCCTTCAAACGCTTTGTCGAGTTGTGCTCCGAGCCGGCGCCACCGGTGCGCATTGTCTCTCGTACGCCACATTCGATGGTTTGCTCATCGAGCCCCTATAGCTGCCCGACAACTGGGCCGAAAACATCGCAAAGTACGACGGCCCGCGCAAGCGGCGGTCGAGCCCCGATAGCGACACCAGCGAGGAGAGCGATGTCGAGCATGGCGTCACCGCAACTCGCGTCAAGACTGCGGCACAGGAGACGGAAAAGGCGCTACCCCAGGTAGGCAACAAGTGGTGTTATCTATCTGCTTGTAATCGGGGCTCACGGCGGGCTGCTGTAGGTTCCACGTCTGCGCGAGGCACGACGTCTGTCCGATGATGCTCGCTCTACACGAGTTGTTCCCGCTGTGTCTATGAAGCTCGAGGCTGCGGAGAGTTCGACGCCGTCGAGGTCGTTGCGGCCTCGTCGCGCACCGTCGATGCCTACGGTGAGCTATCAATATACTCGTCATCGATCATTCGTTGTCATTACTTACGCTCTGCCTTACGGTGTCTAGATAAGTGAGCACATTGCTACTCCGCCTGCTGCTCTTCATAATAAACGTCGTGCGCGGACAGACGGCGCAGGCGTTGCGGTTGACCCCTCCGTGTCGGCAACCAGGTACAGGCTGGTACGTCGCATTGTCTTGCTCCGAGGCGTGTCCACCGCTGATCACCGCCGCGCCAACCAGGTGTACGCCCACGAAGGCGGAAATCGCCACGCTCGTGTATGGCCCGATTCATGGGACTCTGCGTCCGACCTCTCCTTGCCACCCACGTCTGTGGATAGGCATGGAGATGTCGGGACGCCAGGCGGCTTCTCCGAATGGGAAGACGTGAAGGTCGAGCGCCTCCACGACTCGGCGAGCTCCAAGTGCGGGTCACTTGGGGGCTCGTACCGCCGCCACTCGGGCGGTTTCAGGACTGGACTCCGACACACTCTCAGAGGGCTGTTCTGCTTGAAGTCAGGGCCCAGTACGCGCTGCTGAGAACTATTTTATGTCTATTATGTTATTCATCTCATCTCATATGGCCATCGAGCTCATTTCTCTCCCACTCGCATCACCTCGCATCACTCACGTTCAATTCCACATCGATACCATGACATTGTAACCATACGCCAATTTACCATGTATTGCATACAAAACATAGCATGTACTCGTACAACAATGTTCCAACCTAATGGCATTTTTGTTTTGTTTTTCTTTGCAAGTGCGTGTCAAACGGCCGAGACGCGATTGGGAGAGGTCCGAACACCGAGCGCTTGTTGGTTGGACGTCAGCGGAGGCAGAGTCTGGCAGTCGCGCATCGTTTCCTGTTCATCTCATCTCTCTCTGCCCTGCCGCCACCTCGTCCCCTCACCTCAACGTTCGCAGCATCCTCAGCGCTGCCGACTCCCGCCGCCGCCATATAATGCGCTCATGCTGAGCACACCACCGATCACGACTACCACCGAGTTCGCGAAACACGGGCCCAGGAGACACCACATACGTCCAGACCACCTCCGATGGCTTCCTCTTCTTCAGCCGTACAGCGGCCGCCGCGGCGCGACATATTCGAAGCCAGCCTCCACGGCGCCCAGCAGAGACCGTTCATACCACGTCTCCGCGCCGACCCGCCCGCGTACCAGCCCGTACCACACAATCTACTTGAGTTCCGCGCCCTCGAGGGCGAACGCAACCGCGAACTACGCCTGCGCCAGCTCTTTCGCTCGCTTCCGCAACACCCGCGCCCCGACCATGACGATGCGGACGACGAGGCCGTCGCGGACTCGGCGGCGTACGCCGTGCACGACGACCGCGCTCTGACGCAGGAGAGCGCGAAGCGGCTCGAGGAGATGTACCAGGACGAGCTGTACAGTCGCTTCCGGAAACATAAATTCGGTTTCTTGCATAGGAACGTCGGGTGGGCCGAGTTCCAGCAGTATGCGGACACCAAGGAGGCCGGTGCGTCTCGGATATCCCCTCCCTTATACGCGTGCTGATAGTGGACGTTGCGCTGCGGGCGAATAGAGCTCTGGCATATATTTCATGACGAGCTTGATCTCGACGGAAACGGACACCTCGACGCCGAGGAGCTCGTTGCCGCACTGCAAAAGGCCGGTGCGTGTATATTTAGTACATCTGGCGACGCGCGACCATAACGGGACTCCCCTCAGGAATCACGCTTGAATCTACAAACATGTCAGAATTCATGACGTTCTTGACCTCGTCGCCGCACTCGCGTGCGATCAGCTTTCGCGAATTCCGGGACTTCCTCTTGCTCATGCCGCGCAGGGCCTCGCCTGCAGAGATATTTCGGTACTACAAGGTCAAGAAGTTCATGGGCGATGACGGCAGAGGAGCTGCGCGCGTAAACATGGAGGGTAATAGACATCATATATCTTCGCACCATCCCCACCCTGAGACCGCCCACAGGTGATGTCACGCTGAGCGCAGAAGACATGGCTGTTTCCCCACCATACCATCCCACCCCGAAAGCAACAGCTACACAGATGCCGGTCGACTACGAGGCAGACGACCTAGAAGAAGACGAGGCGGCCGACGAGGACGAGTTCTACACTGACGAGGAGGAGGAAGAGCCGCATTACTGGCTGCATGGTTCGACCGCAGCCAAGTTTCTCCTGGCAGGCGGGGTCGCCGGCGGAGGTATGATTCCCCGTGCTTATCGTCCAGGGCTGCTGTCTGACCTCTATGACGCAGTATCACGAACGTGTACAGCGCCGTTCGATCGTTTAAAGATATTCTTGATCACACGGCCGCCAGATCTTGGAGGGACCTCATTAAGTCCCCAGGCGCCTGTGCGTGGTTTCAAGTCGATAGCAAGTGCTGTCCAACGAATTTACGCAGAGGGTGGCGTTCGTGCGTTCTGGACCGGCAACGGTCTCTCCGTAGCCAAGATCCTGCCAGAATCCGCGATCAAGTTCTTCGCGTACGAATCATCTGTCAGTATTTCTTTTATGCTCGCTACCCGGGACCCCTCAAACGTGTTCCCCCTTTTTCCACGGTCCTCGTTGTTCCTGTGGACTCACAGAAACGGTTCTTTGCACGATACTGGGACCATGTGGATGATCCCAGAGACATCAGCGGGGTCAGCAGGTTCATGTCTGGCGGCATAGGCGGAATCTCGAGTCAGCTTAGTACGTCAAAATCACTACTCGGAAAACCTTGCTTTATTAATGTTCTGGGCCAGGCATCTATCCAATCGAGACCATGAAGGTATGGCATGCAGTAATGTTAGCTTAAACCGGAAACTTACCTACGAGGATAGACGCAAATGATGAGTAACACCGGTCGGAAACGGAGCCTGCGAGAGGCCGCCGCGCGGCTACATGCCCTTGGTGGAGTGCGCGCATACTACAGAGGCCTTACCGTAAGTGCCAGCGCATATCTGTTCCTCTCACCGTGATGCTAAAAGGGGTGCCTAGATTGGCCTCATTGGCGTATTCCCGTGAGTCGAAGCCTGTGATGCTTGGCAGGCCAAAACTCACCGCGTTGCAGATATTCTGCGATCGACATGAGCACATTCGAAGCGCTCAAGCTCGCCTATCTGCGATCTACAGGGAAAGAAGAGCCCGGTGTTCTTGCACTCCTCATGTGTGGAAGCGTATCGGGGAGCGTCGGCGCCACGAGTGTGTACCCTCTCAACCTGGTCCGGACACGTCTACAAGCGTCCGGCTCGCCTGGCCATCCGCAAAGATATACTGGTATCATGGACGTAGTTCAGCAAACATGGAATCGTGATGGATGGAGAGGGTTCTACCGCGGGTTGTTGCCTACGCTTGCGAAGGTGCGGCGACAGCATGTTCGGGGAGACCCCGTTTCACTGATTAAGCTTTGTCCAGGTCGTGCCTGCCGTATCAATATCCTACGTCGTATATGAGTCAAGTAAACAGAAGTGCGCCGCCTTTTTCTGCCCATGCACGAGCAGCTGACCTGACCGCCTCTTCATCCTTCACTAGGTTGGGCGTATAGTCGTCCGCATCGCTCGCTGTTTTGCTCGTCCCAAAGTTACCCCCGCACGTTCTTGTTATCACCCCATATAGAATTTACGGCCCACCATACATCATCTGCATGCCCTACATCTTTAACTTGCGCCCCACTGTATCTATTAAACGTCTTTCTTTACTTATAGTTCGAGTTAATATTCCAAAAGAACATCAGTTGCTCTGTCATAGATCGATGCCGCCGTCGTCCTCTGGTTGGAAATGTTGCGAGGTCGCGTTCGGTGATGATGCCGGTTGCTCTGGTTCGAATGCTCGTTGTGTCTCAGCTGTCGCCGCTACCGTTCTTTCGACGCTTCTTGTGTTGCATGTGGTGGGAGGGTCGAGGGAATAGTGGGTGTCCGACATAGGGATGCCTTTCGCAGCAAGCGCCATCCGGAGGATGCTGACTCTCTCCTCCTGGCTTCCTCTAAAACAAAACAATGACTATGCATGAGCCGACACCGTAACACGCCGCATAATAGTTCGTCAAAGAGCACGCACATCACCTCATCATTCTCCTCGATCGCCTTGACGAACTCGGGATCTGGGTCCGCCTCGTTCGCCTCTTTGAGCTGCTCCTGCGTGCTCCTGAGGAGGCTCAAAGAGTTTTGAAGTCTGGCGATCTCTATGTGGTTCGGTGAGTGGGCGACTGAAAGAGGGGTGACTGAAATTAAGCACCTTCTGATATTATCGGAACGTCGAGATGCACAGCCTGTTCTAGCGTAAACGGCTGTGCGTATCTCGGTCTGTAATCCATTTGCGCTGATTTATGTTCGAAACGTGCTTGCGCTTTGCTATATGGCGGTTGAAGAGCAAGCTTACGCATCCTTTAGACGCCCAAGGGTTCCCAACGATATGATAATTTGGGAGATTCTGTCCTAGCGGTACATTTTGAACCGTGGGCTCGTTTTCGAAATAAAACAGAGCTGGAGGAGTGTGCAGCGACAAACTGGGACACTGGCTGCCGGCAAGCCCCGCGTCCAAATGCGTCGGTTTGTTTGGCAAAGGCTTTAGATCCTAACAATCGATCCATGACATCATCGCGCCCTCGATCGAACAGGCGGCCCGCCCCTTGCTCAGGGGCAACCCTGTCTCACCCCTGCCGTTCACGACCCTCCTTGTCTTCTCACCACCACCATGTTCATTCTCGAAAACACGTCGATTCTTCTGCAAGTCCCCCGCAACGTCTTCACGGCTGTCGGGCTCCCGCTCGTCGCGGGTTTCTTGAGTGGGTCGCCGACTAGGAAGGTCGTGAAAGGGCTGTGGTACAACGTACGCGTCTCCCCCGGTATTTTACGCTCGAGCGGGATTTAAATTGCGTGAATTTCAGAGTTTGGCGTTTCCTCCCGGACGCGCGGACGCTCGTGTGTTCCCCATCGCATGGAGCGCACTGTACTGTGGTATGTTCGCATTTACCCGCGGACGCGTCCACTCTAATGGCTCGGTTTCAGCTATGGGGTACGCTTCGCATCTTGCGGTCCAGGCGTACGACACGTCCTTCAGCGCTGAAACTCTGTGAGCATTGCTGTAGCAATTCCAGCGCGACAACTCTGAACGCGCGCGTCATAGGTCGGATTTGTCCACGGGAATCACCCTCTACTACGCGCAGCTCGCTCTGAACGTCGCCTGGACCCCTCTGTTTTTCGTGAAGAAACAGGTACGACGCCACCGTCTTGTCGCACAGATTTTAGTTGAGCGCGTTCCTGCAGACCGAACTCGCGTTGCTCGACTCGACACTCTTGACTGCGACTACGATGTGGATGACGGTATGGTTCTGCATCCAATTCCCCGCATATATGCGTTTAAAATGCGTGCTCTCTTTGCAGAAAGTCCTTCACAAGCCCACCGGGGGCAAGAGCACCTATTTCTTGCTCCCGTACTGCGCGTGGCTCTCGTATGCGACCTACATCAACGCTGGCGTCGTTTACCTCAACCGCAACCGCATGATCCCGAAGACGGACTAATTTTGCAGCGCGATTCAATTGTTTGTGCAGCGGAAGTCCATTGAAATTTGCATCCAGAGTCGGATTACAGAATGTCTTAGTATACATTGGAACAAATCATTGCAGCAGTCCAGTTCGATCATCCGAGTCGCGTTGCAGTTTATTGAGGGTCTTGAAGCGTCCAGAGTGGCAAGATCAGAGCAGGCAGCAGACAGACACAGAGCGGAGATATCCAGAGCCAAGTCAGAGCAAAAGTACGAGCTTGATCATGCGAGTTCATTGACGTGTACGCTTCTTTGTCTTGAGTTTGTCGGCTGACTGCAAGGGTTGAGCACCACGTTCATAACCGAAGAATCCGCGATCGCGAACTTACCTTCTGGGCCGGGCTGTCCCGCTGCGTGTCATTCTGCGCACGCACTCGCACGCTTGCCCGAGTCCTCTACCCAATGGTGAAAATTGTTCTGCTCGGAACATTCCTAGGTACGGATATGAGTGCAACGCACCAATCTCTTATGCTGCCGAGCCCCGTTTTGGCTCGTTGACGGACTTCCATGATCTTCCCGGGAATTGCGCTTTCCGAGTCCTGTCTTCTCTTTCTCCTTCTCCGGCGGCGCGTGGCTGGTGGCATAGCTTTCAGGTGGGCTCGCGATCGGGCTTACGTGTAGGCTCCGCTGCGAAAACTCCACGATCTCGTCCGAGCAGTCTGTCGCGAGCCTCCTGAATCCGGTCCGTGGAGCAGCCTTGAACATGGCAGTATCACCGGGTGCGGGCCTCCGAGAGTGTGCGGCAAGGGTGGTCGTGGTTGCGGCGGGTGCACGAACGGCAGGTGTCTTTGGAGGTGGGTACACAAGCGGACTTGAGTACTCTGGCGCGGCGTAGGGGCTCGTGGCGGGCTTCTTGCTCACAGCCGGAGAGTTCTTCGCCGTCGGGGCACCTGCGTGTGCCTGGCGGAATACGCGTGCCGGCGTCCTGGCGGGGCGAGCGGTATTGATGGTGTTTGGGTTCGGGGCGGGAACCAGCGCAAGCGGGGGACGGACATTCGTAGAGGGGCGGACGGGCGCGGGCGTGGGCTTGGCGGTTACCGTGTTGTCGACATTGGTCGTCTGCGTGGGGACGAGGAAGGTGAGACAGTGTCCTCGCGACCGCCACGAGAGTGTAATATCGATCGGCGGACAGTGAACTCGGCGGGACCGTAACACGTACTAGTATGTCCTCGTCGGCGATTTGGGATGGCTGGGGCGGCGAGCCGCCTTTGCTTTCCGCAGAAGCCGCCCAAACTATCGGATCGATTAGTGAGCTTTGGTCGGTGCTTACTGGAGGGGCGGGTTTAGCCAGAGATTTGAGATGCTTCGCCAATGTCGCTTCTAGAAGGTGTATCCTAGCTTGAAGTTCCTTAATGACGTTGTCGCGCTAATCGAAGAAAGAGCCACATGTGAGAGAGCAGAGCAGGAGAAAGGGTCACGAACACGTCGCAGCTCATTCCCCTTCGAAACCAATTCCTGCTCGTGTACAGACTGCGTAGTCTGCACGAGGGTGTTGATAAAGTTCTTCTCTTCTTCATTCTGTAGGTCGTGAGAGCGTCAAAATCTCTTCTCCACGGCACCGCGCTGATACGCACCAGATCCCCCGCTCTGTAACGTGCATCGATAGTCCTCGTTCTCAACACGAGCTCCGTATTATCAAGGCGGAGCGCCGTAATTTGCGCACTCAGCGCGTCCACCGCCTCCTTGTGTGCGGGAGAAGGGAGTTTAGCTTCCCGCAGCTCCTCTCGTAGCGTGAGGATGTCTTGCTTGCTGCTGCTAAGCTGGTCCTCAAGGCTTTTCATTACAGCTCGTCCATCTTCCAGCGCTCTTTGTGCATCGTCGAAACGCTTCTCCTCGAGACAAGCTTGCGCACGGTGTGCCTCAACCTGTTCGCCGAGCCGCTCGTCGTATCCCGCCTTTATCGCGATCATCTCCTCCCGCTGTAGCCTTGCGGCACCTTCAAGGTTCTCGATCTTCTCTACCAACGCGGATTTCTGTTCCGTCAAAGAGATGATCTCGCACTTCAGCGTCCCTTTCACAGCTTCTAGTGCACGCTGCAAGGGACGCGTTAGACACCGGCCCTGAGAGGGGCAACTCTGGAACATACCGCGAAGTTGGCTTCGGACCCTAGCAAGCGCTCCTGTAAGGCAAGGCTTCAATGAATGTCGGGTGCTGTGATGGCGGTATCTTACTTGAACCTCCCCCAGTGTATCTTTGGTCGCACAGAGAGTTAATGACTGGTCTTCGAATCGTTCTTCCATCACCTGCACAGCTGTCAAGGGTAACAGTAGCAGAACCCGTTCTATGGACGTACCTTATATTTCCCTTGCGCCTCGTGTAACCTGAATAGGATCAGTAAAGCGTGGAGGGTTCGATCGGGCGGGACCCTTACTGTTCGCCGAGCAATTGAGCTTCTCTCTTGATTTCCTCGACGAGAGTTTCCGATTCTGCCAGCTTCTTACGGAGGTCACGGCCATCGCCCTCCATTTGAATAAGTTCTTTTCGCAAAGCTTCGTCTTGTGCCAGGCTGGCACCCAAATCTTGTCTCAAATTAGATACCTGCGCGTGAAGTTCACTGATTTCGGTTTCCTGGCGAGCAATCCTATTGTATAATGAGAAAACGGAGCACTCGTGAGATCAATCGTGACTAACCTAGACTCAAGCGACGCGATCATCTCGTTCTTCATGGATACAGTGGTCTCGTATCCCTCGATTCGAGTCGCTTGCTCCGTATTTTGCATACTCAAAGCGCCAGCTCTGTTTCGTTCGGTTAGCTATGATCTTGGGATAGGCGATTTGCATGCAAGTACCTCTTCTCAATATCGCCGATCTCGCAGAGACGGACGTCTCTTTCCCTGACAAGCGTCTCCAATTTCGTGATTCTGTATCAAGATCAGTCTAGAATGTACCAGGGATCAAGGGATACGCACTCCGTCTGCGCCGAAGCTAGAGCGACTAGTTCGTCATCCTTTTTCTGGATAATCTCTGTCAGCTCTTCAATACTGCGTTTTGATGTCAGCTTTAACAAAGGTCAGATGCATAGGCAAGAATTCCCACACACCGTTGGCAGGAGGCGTTCAACTTGGTCTCGAAATCGGCGGCAGAGGCCAGGGCGTCATTGAGATGCGATTGTTGCCGCTTCAATTCTAGGGACAACGCACTGATCTGTCCCCCTGTGCACAGTCAGAATAAATCAACGTCTTCGTCCGGGATTGACGTACCCGAGCGACATAGGTTGTCATTGGTAGTGCGTATTATCTCCCTGTCGGCGCTCTGCACCCCTTCCAACTCAGAAGCCCGAGCTCTGGCATCCAGTAAGTCAGAACCAAGTGTGTCGAGTCGTTCACGTAGCATATCAGCGACCTGTTGAGCTACAGGCTTCGTTCAATTACTCAATACGATATTCAGCAATCGAATTACGCACATTTGGAGCGTTCTAAGACGAGCTCGGCGATGATAGCTTTAGTTTCTTCGGTCTTGAACAAGCTAGTTTCTCCATTCAAAAGAGGTTCTATCTCTGTCCAACGATAGGTGAATAGACGGAAGGGCAGCAAGCGATCGACATACCTTTGACGGTGTCGAACACCGTTTTTCGTAATTCCTCCACTTCAGGCAGAGCAGCTTTTGCCTGAGCGCTGAACGCAAATGCGTCTTCGGATTGCGTCTTCAGAGTATCAAGAGATGCTCTCATGCTTTCAAGGCTGTTGATACATCTCAGCGCGTGATTCAGAACCGAAAGAGTGGGTATATGCGCCTTTTTGAGCTAAACTCCAGTCCTTGTTTCGCGGCATCCTTCACAGCCTTCAGTCTTCGAGCCACCTCTTCTTTCTCGCTATGAGCGGTTCCCAACTGTGACTTCAAAAACACCATTTCTCTTTTCTATATACTGATCAGTAGTTAAATCTTCGAAGCGGATACCCCAGACTTACGAGCTCCTCTATTTCATACTTGGCATTGCGCAAATCTGTTGCGCCGCGCATCATGATGGAAGAAATATCCTCTTCTTGACCATGACCAGCGCGCTCCACCGAAGAGCTTACCACGGAGACACTTCTAGAGCGCGCAGCGTGCGCGGGGTCTGCGTGATAACCTGAATGGCTCCCGGAAGGGTGACTTCGGCCCGTTACGCGTTCAGATGATGAAGGGCCTACACATGGAGATGAGCCAACTGAATACACCAAAAAACAAACTCTCATGCCTGTAGATTCCCCAATGGTCGCGTCAAAGTCAAAGCGTTGATGTAGACTCTTCCTCGACGCCAGCTTGATGCTTGCCTTGCCCTGCGGGGACCCACTGGATCTCAAATGCCCCATGTATGTATGCGCCCCGATGTTATTCTTTCCGTCGTTGTCTTCGTGCATGCCCGCACTAGTGTGAGAAAGTGGAGATGAAAAGCGAGAGGATTGGATCAAGCGACTGCGCTGGTCGCTAGGCTGAAGGCGCCTGACAACATCTCCAGGAGCTGAAGAGTTGTTTTCCGGGGTGGATGCTCTGTTCTGGAGGATGATCCTGTTCCCGTTCTGATGTCGCGAGAACATGCCTGGGGATACCTCGCTTGTTCCGCCGGTAGCTTGTCGTCTGCTGAAGAATTCCGGTCGAGGCAGCTGACCTGAGGCGGCAGTATCGGAGGCAAGGGAATTGAACCGCTGCGGCGGACTGTTGTCTTCCATGATGTGGAGAGGAGAAGCGCAAGAGCAGAAGGGATAGCGCCGAAGACAAATCCGAAAGCGGTTGCGATGCGGAGCAAGGCAAATTCAAACTCAGACAAGCCACAAAGCCGTCGGTTGCCTTTTTCGGACCTCACCTTCGCCACGTCACGAGCATGCGCTGGTCTCTTCTATACCCGCTTCATATCCTAATCGACGCGCACTGATATTACGGCACCGACACTAGGATACTTTTGCGCCTCCAATCTTCTCACGCAAATTGCGAAGCTATCTGCAAACTCTGGTCCGTAAGCATCCATTGCGTTAAGACAGATTGAAGGGCTGCAGCAGCTTCTAACAAAAGTGATTATAGAGCATCAGACAAAATTATAGCTAGCACTTCCACGAATGTTGGCCTCGAAGAAACAATCGGTTATACTTTGATGCTCCAATAGATCCTCGGGAAAAGAACACCTCCTATGTTGCCGCCCCGCCAGCCTGAGACATCGGAGGACTTTCAGGTCACCATGCCCTGCGGCCTTATGGGAGCGGGGTGCGTTCATTCTACTTCAGGAACGCTGTAGCGCCTTTTATCTTATAAAAGTCCTCAGGAGGATGTGGGGACCAGCATCGTCTACCAGCCCCATCTAAGATGATGTCCTCGACACGCTTTGTCTTGCTCGTCGCAACGTTCCTGTGCTCGCTCTCCATGGCTGCTGCGTCAGGCGTGATTGTACCGCTCTACATTTTCCCCGGGTCTTCACCTGGATGCTCTGCATGGGCGACGCTCATCAACACGTATGTTCCTCTGATTATTGTAACCATGGCATGACCTCATTGCATCGTCCCCAGAATTTCTTCCCACCGCTCTACTTCATTTTTCCTCATCGTCAATCCAGCCAGCGGCCCCGGCGCTCCCAATTCTCAGCCCGATCATCCTACCAGCTACCAGGGCTGCATTCCGAAGCTGAAAGCCTTTTCTAACGTGAAGGTAGTCGGATATGTTCCCACCGGAGCAGGATCACGCGCCGCGTCAGCGGTCAACCAGGACATTGCGACGTACGCTGGATGGTCTGCGGCATTCCGCCCTCAGGGCATCTTCTTCGATGAAATGAACCCGACCCCGAGTCTGCTCTCGACTTATACGGCATTTGCGCAGACGGCCAGGTCCAGTTTCGGAAACGGCTTTGTAAGACCTTCACCGTTGATTCCTGCGATGGTATCACTCATGCTTGGCACGGACCCAGGTCATCCTTAACCCAGGCAGTAATGTTGGATCCATGGGCTACTTTTCGATTGCAGACCAAATTGTTACTTCAGAGAATTTCTTCTCTGCCTTCAGGTTAGTGTCCTGCCCCTTGCTTCGTCGCCAAACGTCCTCTAATGACATTTCAGCCCAAGTCAGTTATCGTTCTCCGCAAGCAGTCCCGCTAACAAGCAGGCGGTCATATTACACGATGCGCCATCTACTCCGCCGTCCGGTCTCATTTCACAGCTCGTAGGGTCTGATGGCATCGGCTCCCTTTACATTACAGACGACACGGAATCACCCAACCCATATGATAGTCTCCCGTCTCAATTTGCGACTTTTGTGACGGAAGTGGCTAATAACTCCTAACAAGGATGCATTGCGCCCGTCACTAGCATATTTCTGAACAACGTGAC
Organism: Bjerkandera adusta; assembly: GCA_027924225.1. Classification (NCBI taxonomy): domain Eukaryota; kingdom Fungi; phylum Basidiomycota; class Agaricomycetes; order Polyporales; family Phanerochaetaceae; genus Bjerkandera; species Bjerkandera adusta. The sequence goes on from BSCZ01003033.1 coordinate 153,233, forward strand.
TTACCGGCCTAAATATGTACTTGATAACTTAGCTCCAGAAGGGAACGATGTTTGTTGACGTCTATTTGTGTCTTAAGGCGCTAGTTATGTCAGACGTCCGACTCGGTAGTCGTGGGTCGAACATACACTTGACTCTTCTCACAACGCAGAAAACTCTCCAGAAAACAGTGGACCCTGAGGAGAAACCATATTTTGACACAGCGCGCATGTGAATCCTGTGAAACACGGGACGCTCACGCCCACTAGTATGCCAGATTTCCACGATTCTGATGGACCGACATCCCACGATCATCCACCAGTCTACCAGGACCGAGGCAATCTCTCAAATGTGGCCGTTCCAGCAAACATACAAACTCTACAGCCCTGACGAAATCCATGGGCGATCGTTTGACTACGTCGTGGTAGGAGGTGCGTTGTCAAGGACGTATAGCGGAAGCGTTGCTAACGTACTCGCAGGCGGTACCGCAGGCTGCGTTCTGGCATCCCGTCTGTCAGAAGACCCTCAGGTCACCGTGCTGCTTCTTGAGCGTGGTCCACTTGTTGACTCCTGGAAATCCCGAGTCCCTCTCCTATCTGTCGACTTCCGCTCCGCGTCCTCTCCGACGTACCAGTGGAAGTCTACGGCTAATTCGGTCTCTGATGAGATTCCTATCTCGAGCATGGTCTCAGGCAAGGCGCTGGGAGGTACTTCGAAAGTAAACGCGCACGTCTACACGCGTTCCACCCCTGGAGAGTACAATGCACTGGAGGCCAGCGGCCGGCAAGGCTGGGGGTGGGACATCGTGCAGCGTTATTTTCAAAGGTCGGAAAACTCCCGGAACCATGGAACAAAAATACATCGAGGGTCTCAAGGTGCGTCTCTTTGCTCGTGCACATAGGAAAATGTTTCTTATGAGATATTGATATTTAGGTCTTTGGGAGAATGGGCAGCTCTCGGAGATCGCATTCGCCCATGTAAAACAGTAAGTGATCGTCTGTGATTTTTCGAACTTTCCATCATCATTTGACTCCTCTAGAGTCCTCTGTGCGGCCGAAGCACTGGGTATTCCGCAGCGAGACGATATCAACGATCCATCCGCGCCACCTTTCACCTGTGGGCTTACCGATCATACGATAGATGCTGGAGGAAGACGTGTCTCGACATTCGATGCGTTCCTTCCTCCAGAGTTGCTCGCCAAGCGCTCGAATCTATTCGTCTGTCCGCAAGCAATAGTGGCACGGCTTGAGCTAAAAGGGAGCGATAGGACCATCAGAGCAACAGGCGTGATTTTCTGTGCCGACACCGGTAGCGATGCTTTGACTGAACACTACGTTACCGCAACATCCGAGATCATCCTTTGCGCAGGAGCTATTGTGACTCCCCAGATATTGATGTTAAGGTACCAACATCTCCAAAACCGAGTCGTACTCTCCAACTGACCCTGCTCTGTCAAGCGGGATAGGTCCCGCCAGTCATTTGAACACCTTTGATAAACCAGTGGTCAAGAGTCTTCCCGGCGTCGGGGCAAATTTAGTGAGTTTCGACTCCGTTCTCTTCAACATCCTTGCTCATCGTCCGTCAAGCAAGATCACTCATGCGTCCCACTCATGTACAAAGTCCCTCGGGCAGACTCGCTGCACGAGATAGAGAATAAACCCCTTGTTGCCGCACGGGAGTTCTTGCGATATCTCATTGCAGGGCGTGGCCTCCTCTTGTCACCCAACCCTCAAATGTTGATCTTTGCTCTCTCAAAATTGCTGAATGAAGACTCGGAGACGCGAGCATCCAGCAAGGATGAAGATAGCCATTCACCTTCCAACATTCCCGACATCGAAATCACTGTGGTCCCATACAACGTCTTCGATGACTCGAAGCTCGCACCCGGGGAGGGCGTCACAACGCTCACATCCATGCTGCTCAAGCCGCAATCATCAGGGACCATCAAACTCGCCTCTCTGGACGCTCGTGACCGCCCCATCTGCGACCTCAATTATCTGCGAGACCCAAACGATTACGTGGTGTTGCGTAAAGCGCTTCGCCTCGGCCTCGCCATCGGCCGCAAATGCCGCGAACAAGGCTACCCCCTCCGCGACTTCATTCTTCCCGACAGCGAGAGCGACGAAGACCTGGACAGGTACATCAGGAAAAACGTCCGTACGACCTTCCATTACTCTTCCACGTGCAAGATGGCACCGGAGTCGGAGGGAGGCGTCGTGGACAACGAACTTCGAGTGTGGGGCGTGCAGGGCCTGCGGATCGCAGACGCTAGTGTGTTCCCTAGTGTCCCTGCCGCGCATCCTCAAGCACCCGTTGTCATGGTCGCGGAGAGGTGCGCAGACTTCATCAAGGCAGCGAGGCAGCATGGGTCTGGTTGGTGATGGTAGTAGACGAGTGCGGGTCGTACTTGGGATTTCTTTTGGTAACAAAGGTGCCGTAATATATGTTTAACAGTTTTGGTTCATTTTCGGTGGTCATTGCATCTTGTCTATTTCAGATCCTACCCCGGGCGCTGATTTTGTATGGAATGGCGTCTCTCATACGTTCGACCGACAAACCTCGCAAAAATCTGGCGCCAGAACATGTTCGATCAGGCAAGCGGGGCGGTCGGGAAGGTAAGGGTTGTGGCGCCCTGGATATCAAGAAACTTCCCTCCGCGTCCTCGGTGCTCGGTTTGTACACCCAGAATTGGCAGCAGTCAGCCCAAAATGCGGGCACCAGACTTGATTAAGTGGTCTTGGCAGACGGAACAGTGTGCTGACAGCGGGGCTTTCATTTTCTGATGTCTCATATTTTCTGAGTCTTATTATTCGGTTCGAGCATGCATGGGAGTAAGTAATCGTTCACGCTTGTTTGACCTCCCGCTGAGCAGCCTTCACAAATCAGATCGCGGTGACGGGTTAAAGCCCTTAGCCGACCTTTCACAGTACGCGCCTCCCTCGAGAACAAAGGGCTCCCAAATTCCGTAGCAGAAATGTATACTAATATCGGGGAGGATCCTTGACTCTCAGTGTCAGGTTCTCATCCGACAGCACTACCGGCCCAACATGTCCCCACGAGTCATCACCGCTGCCGCTCTCCTAACCCTCTGCCTGTACCTCGCCCCGACCTCCGTCGAGGCCGGTTTTAGAGGGTATAGTGGCGTAGCTTGCAACGGCACCAAATTTCCCAACGTTCCCTGCGACGGGACATGCTTTGGTTTTGTCGATTCCCACTCATTCATAGTACGTTACTTGGACCGGCGTCCATTTCTTGGCTATCTACTTATGTCTTAACACCAGGTCGACAGGGACGACTTCGAACACTGTGTCACGATGTACACAAATACCAACTGTCCATCTGGAGCCGAGTCGTTCATCTTTAAGACCCAGCACGGGCAGTGTACGACTGTCAACACAGGAACCTTCATCGGTTCTTTCCGTTGCGCCGCCAGTAACGTTTGCCTCGATTAGTGTGTTTCGGTGCGTATACCCACTGACATAGTGGTATATTATTTGACTTAAAAATCGCACAGGTACTTTGTGAAGTGTATACAGTAACTGCGTAACACAAAAAGACACAATGACAGAATGAGCGTCGAGAATATCCACATGGATACAAATAACCAAGGCTAAGAGTCTGGTTGGTAATCACAATGTCGCAGATGGGCGCGGGTCGAACTTATGTTTCTTTTCGGTAACAAAGGTGCCGTGACACAATCGTGCCGTGCGTTTGACAATTTCAGGTCGTTCAAGGCTGTCTGTGGATCTTTGTATCGACAATTCTGTTCGTAAGTGACCCAGTTTCCTGGGGGGACGGGGATGTTCACACGTTCGACAGGCAACACTCGCCAGAAGTTGACGCTGAAGCGTGGCGTTCATGCTCACGGGGTACACGTCTCACTAATATACATGATCTACGCACTAATACGTAGTGTCGGACTTCCATTCCGAACATAGAGTACTCCCCTCGCCAGTGGCCCTTACAAACGTCCTTCGAGAGTGGACGACGACAGACCAAAGCTGATCCTCAAATCAAACCCATCCAAAGTGCCTTAATACGCCCCATGGAACAGCAAACGATGCTTCTAAATTTAGCGGTACTAAAGTATAAAGTAACACTCAGTGTTCGACCTCATCTGACAGACGCATCATGTTCCCTCGAGCTATTACCGCAACTACAGCCATCTTAATCCTCCGCATGTACCTCTCTCCGGCTTTCGTCGAGGCGGGTTTTAGAGGATATAGTGGCGCAGCCTGCAACGGGACCAGATTCGCCGACGTTCCCTGCGACGGGACATGTTTTGGGTTTGTCAGTTCCAACTCGTTCATAGTAGGTCCCCCGAATCAGCATCCATCGTTGCCATCCGTTGAACGTCTTCTACACAGGTTGATAGAGACGACTTCGAACACTGCGTCACGATGTACACCAACACCAACTGTCCCTCTGGAGCGGAATCGTTTATCTTCAAGACTCAGCATGGACAATGCACAACCGTCAACACCGGGACTTTCATTGGGTCTTTTCGCTGTGCCGCCAGCAACGTCTGTCTCGACTGATATGCTCTGGTACGTGGATCCATTAAATGAGTGATTATGGCTGAGAGATTGTGCAAGCAGGGTTGCGGAATGTACCTTGTATCAGTGTAATTTGGGAAAGGGGTACGCCCTCATAAGTTGTACCATGATAAGTTAGATTCCTACCGATCCCGCAAAGACAAAGAGTCGGTGCGTCCGCCAAATCAAGGTCGGTTACAAAGGCGATGCGAATATCGCTTTGTGTGCAAGAGGATACGGTCGGTTTCTGGGCCAGCGCTCGTCCAGTGGAAAGTGATGCATTCTCTAGATGATACATGTTAGGCAAGATAAATAGTGCGACAAGATGTGAGCAGTGTATGTGATATTGAGTAAGCGAAGGTATTAGGCGTTGGGTGAGGTGTGTGTGTGGTTTAAGGTTGGACGAGCAGTGCGCGGTTCATTCTCACTGGCATCGGTTGCCCAAGAGGATGAAGTCTACGTGAAAAGTTAGCTTACGGGATGTTGTAGCCGAGCTAATCACGACTCACCGATACTGAACTCATGGAGTCTACGCTGCTCCGTGGCTGCGATTTTGATCGCCGTCGTTTGAACACCCTGAGTAGGTTGCGTTTGTGTCGCCTGCCATCGTCTGTCTCCTCAGTTGGTATCGGAGGCATAGGTGGAAGCGGTGGCACGGCTGGTATGGGCTCAGGATCTGCCACCAATCCAAGACCTGTTACGGTTTTGGAAGGCTCTGTCTGGGACTTCTTGAGCCGATTAGGCGTCGACAACGTTCGCAACCTCTTGGGAATGAGTGAGCCCTCGCGGGTTTGGGACTTCGGAGTGTTATTGCGCTTCGGCGTGTCGTTGCCATGATGTCCTCTCGAGACCCATTTTGTCTTGGAGATGATCTCGCGGGCCACGGGAAGAACAGGGACAAGGGGTTGTTGGAACGCCATCTTGACCCACCCTTTCCAATTCTTGCCGGACGGTATGAACTGGTCAACAAGTTCCTCGAACTAAAGATAAAGGGTCAGATGTTATAAAATGATACAACTGGAGAGATGCGTACACTCCATGTTTGATTGCGATACTCCAAGTCGCGAGTGCGGATACGGGCATCTCGGCATAGGAACGAATCCTCTTTCTGGATGCTGAGTAGAAGATGTAGACTGCAATGACGGTTAATTTAAGATCCAAGGGGATAGACCGGGGAGCATACCTTGACACTTTGACCCATACGAAAGTCTTCTGTGATGACCGCGTCTTCATGACCGCAGCATCGTCCGTGATGTCTTGCTTGCGGCCGCTCCTCGTGTCATCCGATGCCTTTGACACTTGACCGGATGAACTGGGCGTTGCTAGAGTTATCAGGGCGTCTGACGATCGTGTCCTCTGCAACCTCGGACTGAAGCCAGGAACCTGGAGGGAATCTGCCGCCGCCTTGCGCAGATCCGTGAAAGACCTGGATGTGGCCGTCTTTCGGAGAGTCGGCACCACCAGCGTGCTGCTTAGTGTGGGCGATGGCAAATCCTCTGACATACGGCGAGGGGGTACCAGCATCGTGCCTGGTTTGGTCGGTGATGTCGAGACGGGGGAGCGAGAGCGGGGACTGAGAACAGGTAGAGGGGATCGAGATGCCACAGGTGATGGAGGCGCTGATGGTGGTAGCTGGAGCTCTTCATCGTCGGGAGTGTCGTCCTTGGGAGACTCGCCAGTGTTGCTTCGCCTTCGAGAGGGCCAGAGATACTCCATGATGCGTCTGCCAACTCTTGCGTCGATCTGCAAACGCATCGGATGCAGAAGCAACTCAAAGTTCTGGTAGATGGTGATCCCTCCAACTGGCGGAAGGACTGTCCAGTCCGCTACACAGAATAGCTTTCGCTGAAGATGCATTAAAATAAGCGCAAATTCTTCACAATATCGATGCGCTGAACTTACCTTGACCAATGGATGGGTCGACGGCTCATCATACTTCGACAGAATCTCAGTCCACTCCGCATCGGCAGCACCATCGAACGCTTGAAGATCGCCAACGGCCAAATTGTTCACAGTAGAGCTATCTTGACGGTTCAACCAACGGAAGTCGATATCGCGTACCGCCAATTTCGCCAAGAGTTGATCGTGTCGGTCTATCATGCGCCACGATATCTCTGAAGACGATGCATGGAGCATCAAGGCACTCTTCTGGGCTGCCTGCCCGTCCGCCTTGTCCTGGGCCAGCTTGATTGCCTCGAAGACATAGTCCAGCTCTTCAGCGAGTAGAAGAATGTGTGCCTCGATCTTCAGCCTTTCGATTTCTCCCGTCTCGCCGCGGCCATACAGCTTCGTTTCCGCTTCTCGCCGAGTCTCCACCGCCAGCCGGAGTCGTGATTGCAGCTTCTCTATCACGTCGGCGGCCGACGCGAGATTCGTGAAGTCGTAGCTGAACAACATCCGCTCGAGCCTGTCAGAACGCATCTTGTGGGCCGCATCGGAGAAGAGAACGAGGTTGGTGACGATGTTGGAGATCGCTTGGAAGTGGCGGTCGTTGGCAGAGACAGTGAAGCGCGGTACGTGTAGACGAATGAGATCCTAGGGTATGTGGTAAGACAACTATTCGTGAAGTATATTTTGGGCACTCACGTTCTGGCTCTGTAAGTGGTTGTGCATGGAATCGTCCACCTCGGTGCTTTTTCGTGCAACGGTGGTGACATTGTTCTGTAGGCGAAGGCGGTTGAACTTGTCGTACTGGAAAGACGCGTCTGTTTGCGGGACGAGTCGATCGAAGTAATTGCTCCCACATCGAAGGTCTATGAGCACTTCCAATGGCACAACAGTTCTGTTGAACTTGTTGATCGCCGATGGTGAGAAGGCTTGCAGGCCGGTAATCGAGGCGAAGTTTCTATGGGGAGCTCATGAGACCATGTTTTATCTGCATTCGAGAAAAGACTGTACCTGCTCATCACCTTGCCGCTGATAGGGTCGTCCGCGTTGGCATCGTCCATGATACGGTACGACTGCATTTTCCCCTGCACAGCGGCAAGAATACAGACAGACTCCGCGCTCGCTTCGCTCCTCAACACGACCTGAGGTTTCAGTAGTAGACAGAAGTGCGACTTCCTCAGCGAGACTCCATCGGACCAACCGCGCATGGGATCCTTGCTCGTGGCGTTCTGGAAGTCTGGTTGCGAGGTGATATCGATAGATGTCCTACCACCACTAGTGTTCTCGCCACCACCCAAGATCTTGCGGACTGCTTGAGCTGCAGCTGCTTGGGCACTGGCAGCAGGTCCCTTGTGTTTGTCCTGTTCGGCATCCTTTTGAAGATCATCTATAGCCGCCAGGGCTTGGTCACGGATAAATTTCACCGCACTGTATTCCAAATCAGTACCGTCAAGGCATGTTGTTGAAGAAAGCCCTACCGTGTGGCCATATGATATTCGAACCCTTTACGTGCTCTTGAGCAGTGGTAGTATTGTAGCATTATCTGGAGCACAAGGTTAGCAAGGCCGGATTATGTCAGTGAGGAATGACGCACATCTCGAATTATATTATCCATGTATAGATTAGGGCAGTGAACTTGATACACATTATCGAACTCGGCCCATTCGTCGGAGGATACCGTTTCGGCGGGCATGTAGTACGTGAGAGGTCCGGATGAGGGCGTGCTGCGGGATTCTGCGTCGACCGTCCGCAGGTGGTTGGCGTAGTCTTCTAGGAGGGATATCATATATTTGTTGTCAACGGTGGGTTTCTGTGGTAGAACAATTAGAAATAGTGGTCATTTGTGCGGTCTCAAATACGAACTTCATCTGGGGAAGCATGCGTGTCTTTGCCGTTCGTGGAACGAGAGCGGAGTTCGTTGATGCGTTTCATAGCGAGGTCCATTTGAATACGAGGGACGGCTACGATTAGATGGGTGACTATCAGTGAGGTGAAGCTACGTGGAGCAATATACTTACATGCTTCCTTTCCCAAGAAACAGACGTGGGTATCTTCGTCACCGAACTTTGTATGCTCGACTCTGTCTTTCATAGTGTTGAGGTACGCTCTCTTGAAGTAGGTGAACCGGGGGCATGATGCTGCGGGGAGGAAATGTAGGGAGGGTGTACCACTCGGGGTCCACTCCCAGTCGACGAAGTCGTCCATATCTATCCAGGGCGATCCGGCCTCAATCTCGGGGATATTTTCCTTGTTGCGGTAGTTGGTTTCTACTCGCGAAGGATCCAATGGCACTCGGGACTTCAGCGGCTCTTGGAAGATTGCGAGCAGGGCACGCAGTTCGATGTCCTTCATGACCACTTCTACTGCATAGAATGGTTTGTGCACGGTGGTTTTCGTAGAGCCGTCCGGAGCAGTGATCGTCGTTTCCTGCGCACGCTGGTGCATGTCGGCCTGGAAGCGTCCTATCATAGCTTTGACTCCTACAAACGGCGTAACACCGTCGGCCCATGCATCTCTACTCTCGTCCATGTAAAGATGAGAGAGGAACAATCGCGGGAACTCGATGCGGTACTTGATCGTAGCTAGGTGTTGTCCGAATTTCGGTGAAAGGGGTCGCTTGTGCTTGTACCTGCGGCCTTGACGAATAGGAAGAGACTTGCCATCGAACAACGTCCACCACGCCCAGAAGTGAGCGAACACGGACGGGGAGAGGTAGATGCTGCTGTACTTGTTGGACCCGCTTTGGAGCGCCGAGGTGAGTGAGATGGACAGATGAATGAAATCAGAGCGGAAGCCGCCATAAGAGTCGTCCGCGCTCTAATAACGGAAGTTAGGCGGGTAGGCAGGAGATAAAGAAGGGCCCTCACGTTCTGCAATGGCTTGTTGATCTTCCTCTCAAGCTTGACTTCGTAATGAGGCTTGAAGTCGAAGAAGCGGCAACTTCGATGGAAAGCATCGCCTTCACAGTGGGGGCAACCGGAAACGCAGGAGCGTTCCAACATGACTCCAACGCCGAATCGAGATCCGGAACCAAACCTCGCGCATATCTTGCGGGCATCCCTTGCCTTGCGCGATCGAACTGTACGAGTGGGCAAGCGCATGTTCTGGTCGTTTGGATCTCGAGGCTTCCAATCCTCGGGGGTCTCCATTTGCTCGGTACTAAATTCACAGTTGAGTTCCATGTTCGACAAGGGCGGAGTGGCGCTTACTTAGGGACGGTGATGAATACGGTTTCGCTGGTCAGCTGTACGAGCTCCTTCTGCTCATTCTCGTGGTTGATGAGAAGCTGCGGGTTTCCTTCCCAGCACAGGGCAAACCCTGCCCCCGATCCGGCAAGACTGTGTGGGTCATGAGAGCCTGAGGAGGTGGTCAGAAACGTAGGAAGCGCAAGAGTCCGTAATGAACATACCTTTCAGATGTAGATGCACCTCTTGTTCGAATGTCATGCGCAGCTTCCAATGGAAGACCAACCTCAACTACTCAAAGTCAGCAACTCCCCGAAGATATCATACCACGTCAACTCACCTTATCCCAGAAACCGATAGGTGGCGAACTGTCCCTCGGAGCGTGCGACAAGGTGTCGACAACACGCATAATGTCTTGGATGACGGGACCATAGCTGACACCCCACGCGAAGTCGGTGACGTTGTCCGTCGTGACACGGATGGTAGGATTTGCGTAAGTTTTGACAGGCATGATGGTCTTCGGCACTGCAACGAAGAGCGGCGACGCTCCGTGGATACCGCGATGCGGCCGCACCACAGCACAATCCACCCATTCCACCGAATTGTCCGTGCCCATTTCCTCCGCAATGACGATGTCGCTGTCGAACGTCAAACCGGCCTGAGTCTTGTCGGAGTGCGCTGGGATGTGCAGCAGTGGCAATGGGTATTCGCGGCAGGTGATACCGAGCGATGAGGCTGAGAACCGGAGATGCAGAGGCACGAGAAGCGAATACTCCATGTCGATGGGCATGCCCCCGCCCTCCTTGAACAAGAACTCCGGCAGCTGGTCAAGAGAGAACGATGGGCCCGAAAGCCGTAGGTTGAGGTCATCGAAGGCAAAGCGTACGAGAGGAGGAAGCGATGGTGGAGGCGTGATAGGCACCAACTCGTCGAGCAAGTTTTCATACAGCGGTCTCTTCGGTGCGAGCTTGATGTTGATATGCTCCTGTCGCAGTACTTGGTCGATCTGGGCCTGCTTGACGCGTGACAGCCAGGACCACGAATGCACTTGCTGTAGGCGGATGCGCGCATCCTCGATGGAGACAGTATGTTCTGGTGTGAACTGGAACTCCGACTGCATGTCGCGGGCCGGCGTTGGAGGGTCTTCCCGTGTAGTGCGCAGGATCGTCGCCACCTTCGCCTCAAACGCATCCTCGCGTTCCATACGCAGCCGCGTAGCGTCGATACCCGTGCGCCAAATCAATCCAAGCTGCGCTTCGAATGCTTCGTCCTCCGCCTCCGCAGTGAGACACCCAAGCTGGATCGTCAGGTTCGGCATGATCTTGGCGTCCTCCGCTTCGGGTGTCGGAGGGTTCGTAAATTCACCGGTAGGGATCATGCGGACGAGGTGCTTCATGCATTTGAGCGTCACGTTGATGTCGAGGATGAGGTCCGCGATAACGTAGTTGAATGGGATGCGCAGACGGCCACAGTCGCCTTTAGCATTGATAGCCACAGGTCGAGCGCGAGGGTCGATCGTGAGGTTCCAGTTGAGTAACCGTGCAAGCTCTTCCCATACAACTCGCGGAGCACCGTCCCTTTCGACGTCGAGTGGTACGGAGAGTAGGATGCTATCCCACCCGGCCGAGATCAGACCACTGTCCGGGCGCCGTGCTAACAATCCAGAGATGCGCATGTACAGCTTCATCCTGAGCGGGAACTTCCACAAGATTTGGATCTTGTCGATGTTGCATGTCACGGTGACAGATATCGTACTGGGCGAAGATGGGGGAGGCGGTGCTGAAAGATCGTGGTTGCGTTGTGGTAGAAGATTCTTGACAGTGTTCACCGCAAGGAGGATGTTGTATGCGTGAGCGAGGTGAATGCTTCCCCAGATGCGCGAGATGGATACTGAGACAGCGCAGAGGTCCCTGTTCTCAGTGACGGGCAAGCCACTGACACGGCGACCTGACAACGCTGCTCCCGCGGACACATGGTCGATGTGGAGGTACTCTTTGGTGCGGTAGTTCTCGGCCACATCGCTGACACCGAAAGGGTCGTCGGCAACGTATCTCGTAGCGACAGCGTCACGAAGTGCTGCATCCCATACGTCGATATCGACAAGTGCCCTTTCGGACTGAGACACTGTAGCGGCGCCAGTGCCTCCTGCTGCCGTAGCCAGAAGCTCCGATGCCAAGGACAATTGCAGACGCATCTGGTTGCGGGGGATGAGGTCGTCCAGAGCAACACAGTGTCGGTCCTGAACAGAACAGTAGTGGAGCCCGATGCCAGTATGGAAAGCGACTCCACGCATGATGTTCATGTCTTCACCCGGGGCGAGGTCTGGTCCGGCGACAAATAGCATGAGCCTGCCAACTGCGAGAGAGAACGATACGCCTGTTGGTAGCGACGATAGAATGTACTTCGGTGGTTTCGCAGGTAGAGATTGGGTGGGGGGCGGCCGGCGATCAACGAATGTCGCAAGAGTCGCCTTCAGGGCTGCCATTGCGTCCGGCTGCCACAACTCGATTGACACGGCTTCGGTGGAACATTGCGAGTACAAGAATGTGGACGGCACGTCAATGGTGACGGCGCCGCCCTCCTGGTCTGCGTACTCTCCAAGAGCGAAGCCCTTTGCGACAAGCTCAATGCTCTCTAGAGACAAAACGGGCTCTCCAGGGTAGACGGATCCGCCTATGGCGCTTGGGGCGTCGTCGATTGAACATTGCATGTCACGATTGATGCTCAAGAACGTGCGGTGAAGCTCAGAACGCGCGTTGATATGCATCTGCAGCCGTGGTCGGTCCGGTTCCGACAGAATCTTGGGGAATCGACTGTCGGGAAGCATCTGGAAGTGGGTGTCGACGGATGCCATGAAGCCGCTAGTCCGCGCCTCCATGGCAAAAGGCGAACTGTGTTCTGACCCAATCAGGCGTACACACACGTCCCCGACATGAAGGCCAAAGGAGATGCGAGGGACTGGTGAAAGCAGTGCTGGTAGAAGAGGATGGGGCTCCACAGGTGCCGAAGGCTTCGAGGGTTTCCGGCTGTTGAGAAGCTGACCCAGGACTTCTAGACGTTCCGTTATCTCGATACTGTGTAGGGATACCTGAGAGATGAGGAAGTGCGAGTTCGCATCGCCCGAGAGGAATGAGGGTCCCTCTAACCATGGGGTAGGCCATTGTGAAATGAGAACATCCGTGTTGAAGGCACCAAGCGCCACGACTCGCAAGTGATCTTGGAACGCTCCTGAGCTAGTGCGGTCTAGTGTGATCTGCTCTACGCCGAGCTGCGCAGAATAGACGTCCGCAATCAAAGGATCACCAGGTGCGCTCGAGCGACCAAACCACTGCTTGTGAAGTGGTGTACGATCAGGGTGACTCAAGCCAATGTTCAGAGTTACTTTCTTCGCGGTTGCGGTGAAAGTCTCAGTATGGTGGTCGTCCCCAATCGATATGCGGTGCATGAAAGTGATACTAGGAACGTTGACGTTTACAGCTTTCAGCATGGATATCTTAGCCTGAGCATTGCTAAGCGTTCATGTCGTCGTAAATGAATGAAAATAACTCACAGCCGCTTTGCGTGCTCGCAGCTTCCTCACTTGATGGTGGTGACGCCACCGGAATTTCACCTACACTCAATGACTTAATAACGTAGAAGACCCGTTTTCATTCATGAAACGTACAGCAAGAACCTCCATGAGAGGAGAGGCAGGCGATAGCGGGGAACTCCATCCAATTCGCGATGCTCTTGGTGATAGTGGTGGACTTGAGATTGGGGTGGTTGTCGGTACACTGATAGCACTGGACAGCGGAGGAATAGTAGCAATTTCGGGCTCCCGACTTCGACGGAGCTCCTTCCACTTCTCCAAGAGTAGCTGCACCACCTCCATATCCACACTAATAGACCCTGTCCCCAAAGAGATGTCCAGACCATGGCTTTCAATCTTCTGTGCCGGATCTAGACGCACAGAGGTTTCGAAGAGCACCTCTGGGACAATGAGGAACGTATGATCGCCTATGATGTCCTTGTAAGCTAACTCAAGACATAGACAGTTCGTGATTGTGGAGACGTACCGAACACCGAGCACTTGAGCTCGTTGACCAACGGCTCCGAGGCAATCCCAGTCACACTTTGAATGCTGAGCGACAGGGACGCAGCGACCTGTGTCGATCCCCACGCCCGGTCCCAAGTCCGACGGAAGCTGTTCTTGATTCTTGTATTCAGGTCCGCTACGCTAGCGAATCGCCTATGGTTTGGCTGCGCCGCAGGAGGGGGCCTGGCATCAGCCACGGAATTATCGAGCTGCGTAAACGCCACGCTTGTGTGGAATTTGGCCGTGCGCACTACTAGCTCGGCACCCGGGATCTCCGGAGATGTGACGGCGGCATCGTCGACCTCGAGATCCAGTACCTGTGTGAGCGCGGGCAGTGCGCGGATTGCGAGGCGCAACGCCCAGACAACCGAGGCCCGCAGGACAGGGCGGGCGTAGGGCTCGAGGGTGCAATACGCGCGCGTCGAGGCAAAACACACCCCCTTCCAGACGCGACGTGCCAGTGGGCTTGGAGCGAGCTGAGACAGCTTAGATTTCGGCGCGGATTGCTGTGTCTGTCTGGATGTCGCCTTGCGTCGCTCTGGTCTCTCGGGCTTTAAAAGCTCGAGCTTGAGCCCCTCCACGCGAATGGAGAACCTGCTTGCTCCGTGCGCATTAGGTCGATGGTAGGACAGTCCGACGCGGTCGACGTGCAGTATTCTGTTTCCTGCACGAAAGTAGATGCCACGTATCGAGCGTAGACTGACACTCTGCACCCGCAGCCGGCGGGAAATGAGCCTGAGGATGGTCGGCCCCAGGAAGGAGCGAAAGAGCATGGAGAACGTGACGACGCGGAGAAGCCATAGTACAATGAGAGCAGAAGTCGAGCCCTGTGGTGTCCAGAGAAAGAATGTGCTGAAAAAGAGCGGAACGGTGGCCAGGTAATGGAGGGGTATCATGGCGGTGTTGAAGCTGGCAGTAATAGTCGTTGGATGGGCGTTATGTTGCAGAGGCGGGTGCCCGGATGGTGATGAGGACCGCCCTGGTAGACGAGTGTGGCGGCGAGACCCGTGGCATGTACCGAGGTCGAAGTACAGGAAAGAGGTCGCTGTTTAGAGGCGGCAGGTGGACGTCGGCCGTACGGCGTCAGTCCGAATCAGGCTGTGCCCGGCGCTGTGATTGACGTCCAAATGCGGTAATCCCTGATGCTCGCCGCGCAAAGCGGAATATTATACCCCAAGCCGTCTTCAATTGAGAGACAAAAACTGATAGCAGAATGCACAAGCATTTTCAAACCCGAAAATCCTCTCGAACACGTTCCAAAATCCGAAGCAGCACAGACGGGGTGCATAGAATTCACCGAAGCGTCGCGCTTTGAAACCCGAGCCAAGCCGATCCTTCCACCATGATTCAGACATAACATACGAGATTAATATACATTGAGACGGAAGTCATACGTGTACAATATGGCTTGAAAGAATAAACTAAGACAACCAGTCCTTGCTTGTATACATGGGACGCCACAACCAGCAAGGCTGAGGATTCCGAACACAGTTGGTGATAGGGATATGACTAAGTAGCGTTCTGAGGCGAAGGCGGCGCCGTAGATCGCCAGGTCGGAGTGATGACACGTTCATGATTTGATTCGCAGACCCCCAGCGTCGTGTCTAGCACTCACGCCCACTTTCAAATGAAACCAACCCGAAGCGAACCTGGACCGCAGTACTTCACTCAGGTACGCTGGAGCACTTGTCGGCACACACGTGAGGTCACAATGATACAGTGATATTGCGGAAAGCGAAGTCTATTCGACACAAAAGCCCAAAACGAATACCACCGGTGGCAAGTACCTGACCGGGGATGACGAATGTACAAGAACAACGACGGCGTAGAGTACTGTAGCACTGTACTGGGATAAATATCAGGTGTACCGAGCAGCGCAGCGCAAACTAGGTAGAGTAGTATCGCAGGGGCATCGATTAGAGGTATCATGCACACGCAGTGTGTGGCAGAAGGTCGTAGCGTAGCGTAAGGCGGTCATGACGGAAGTGTGTGTGAGTGCGCGGAACGATGGAGAATGCATCGGATGCGGATGGAACTAGTGGAGATGGTAGCAACAGTGAAGGATGTGGTTCCGATGGATCAGACCGATGAGATTCTAAAACAATGCAAATGGTGGTGGTGCGGTGTGAGTGTGAGGCATGCATTATGCAAGATGGGAGCAACAGGAGGAGTCGTGGTTCGCCAGGCACTGGTGGGGGAACGGTGGGTATCGTCAAGCGTCATTCGGCGGGTCAACCAGGGCCGGAAATGTCGTGAGGGCATGAGGGGGTGTCGCAAGGAGAGCGTTCGGCATGTCGGGGCAGACGTCACAGGGGGAGGCTGGCGTTCTTTTCCTGGACGAGCACCTGGAGCTCTTTCCTGGATGCCTCGCGCGCTCGTGACTGCGACGACGCACGAATCTTGTCCCGCCAATCCCGAACCCACGCCCAGCGCGACGCACGCTCGTCCGTGCCCATCACCATCTCCCGCTCTGCCGTCGGACTTGTCGAGTGCGAGATTAACGCCCGCAGATGATTTCTCCCGAGGATCGGAGCGAGTGACAAAACCGTAAGGAAAACGAGCTTGAAGATAATTTCCGGCGTGGTCAGGAGCGACTGGACACTCTGAGGCGTTGGTGATGGAGTGGAGGCGACGGTCTGGAGGATGTCCCCAATTTGACACGTAACCGCAGTCCACGGCAGGGACCCGATGAAGCCCCCTAGAAGGCAGTCTTTCATCGCGACGCCACAAACTCCACAGGCGATGTTGATTCCGGACCACGGCACAACGCCGACGAGGCGGAGAATCGAAAGACGAACCCACGGCGCGGACGACTGCGACTTTTCCGAGCTAGAGTTCCCCTCGATCGCGTTGCGCGTCAAATCGAGAGCTCGAGGGAAAATCTTGACGAAAAATGGTGCGAGGGGTGCCGCCAACAAACTAGCGAAGATTGATCCCGCCGTCGTGAGAACGGTAAGAAGGATGGTCGCGAGAGCTGGTGAGAAAAGCGCGCCCGCCAGGACATTCTGGAAGCCGGCATGTAAGTTCGTTGCAAAGGTTCTGAATAGACTCGTAAAAACGCACCCAAAGAACGCTTCCTGGAATTGACCACGCGTGATTCCAAGCGACGACAACGGAAAGGACGCCTATAACGTGTGCCATGGGCGCCACGCCACTTTGGGAGTAGCCATGCAGCTCGCGTCCGAGCTGCGCAAGGTCCGTGAGATTCCGCGGCCAGGTGGTGGTGATTGGAAGCGTCGACATGCAGAAAAGCAACAAAGCGGTGGACAGCGGGAACAGAGCAACGACAAAGAAGACGGGGGTGTGAACCTGAGAGATGCGAACGGTCAACGCTGAGCTCACACGACAGAACGGTTGCCGACGTACTGATGGTGCGCCCTGCCACCATGATGTGGATTTAGCAGCGGGCTTCTCCGAATACGCCTCGCTGAAGGTCCCCACCGTAGGCGAGGAAATAGGGAGGAGAGAGTCCTCTGTGCTGAGGCTCGTCCGACTATGCCGGGGCGAGGACGGGGTAGACGAGTAAGGCGACTCCCTGTTCGCCGCATGGATGAGGTCCATGAAGCGCGAGTAGAGCTCGATGAACGTGGCCTTCGCGAGCAGCTTGTGGGTGGACGCGGAGGAGGGGATGTCGAGAGAGAGGGAGGGCACGTCCTTGGACATGTTGGGCGTGTTGGCTGGGGAGGTAAGGGGCGCGAGGTCAGAATTAGACCTGCGGCGACCGAGCGAGTTGAGAGTGAGGGGTGGGCGGAGACTGGTTGAGGAGGCGCGGTGTCGGTTAAAGGATGGGGGAGCGAGGCTTGCCATCCTGCGGATGAAAAGGAGAGAGGATGGTGAGCTTGGGAGGCTGACCGGAACTGTCGCGTCCACTTTACAAGCAGCACGGCATCCCACGGCAGGCCCTCCGCACGGGCGGCAAACGGGTCAGTTCGCTTACGCACTGCCCCCAAAAGGCAGCTAGCGCCATTTTTCACACTCCGGCCGCGGCCGAGCAGGACACGTCTCGGTCAGCCACGCTCAGTCAGCCTCAGTCCTCCCTCCTCCTCCGCGAACCGCGTCCGCGCACGCCGCGTGGCTGAGGGCGCTGACCCCCGGCCCATGACACTCTCGCCATTCCAGCCCGTCGTCGCTGCCCCAACACCGATAAATCCAGCTGCCCATGTCGTGCGCACGCGACCCCTCCGGCGGCCCCTCCGACGCCCAGACCCGCACATCCCTTCTGTTGCCAGCCCGGGTCTCCCAGCATCACTGTCGGCATCTCTCCAGGACGCACATGTCATCGATGCGCAGATGCTGCGTGTAATTTGGGCAGGCCGCGCACGGTTCACAGGCCCGCGTACGAGAACTGCGCGAACTGCGGGGATAGCATGGCACTAGCGTCGGATAGAAAATGCATAGAGTTACAGCAGTGCATAGCGTCATGAAATCGCCAGGCCCAATCAACCGCAGCGGGAATAACTGCAGAAACACAACAACGACAACGTCCACCAATACTACTAAGGAGTAGCTTAGTGACCTTGCCTCCTGCTCTCCTGGATGATGTTGCTGAGCTCCTCGAGTTTGCGCTTTGAGCGCAGAAGCGTGCCCAACTGTACACATATTAGCACCTGGATAGTTGGTAGCTTGGATGGAACGTACCCGCTTCTTGGTCAGCTTGCGAGCCTTCTTGTCCTGAAAACCAGAAATGCGCGCGTCTAGTGTCCGGTCAAAGTCAAAGTACACTGGCAAACGCACCTTGGAGTTCCTCAACAACTCCATAACCCGACGCTCGTATGGCGTGAATCCAGCGACCTCCCGGACGACGGAGCGGACGAATTGTGTGCGGGTGGAAAGCGCACCCTTGCGGTGGCTGGGCTTGACCCGCTTCTCGAGGGGGGTGGTGGGGTGGCCTTTGGAGAGTCCGACACGGAGGTCTGTTCAACGAAAAACCACACAAATCGAGGGTCAGCATTCCGTCGGGGACAGGGCCATAGCTTCGGGATGCAAACGCACTTGAACGGGCCATTTTGCTGAGTCTTGAGGAGCCTTGCTTGTACTAACCTGCACGACGACGGACTCGGATTCGGAGAGGCAGGCACGTGACAATATTGGTGGCTTGGATCTGTACAGCTGGTCCTGACGTAAGCAGTTTCTCCCACGATCTTGATCTCGTGGGGCGCTTATGCAACTTACCCTCGGAAGCTCTGGTGGGTGATCGCAACGTCGCGTCCATGGTCGGATGACCGATGACAGAATCCGTAAATCTGAAATGAAATGTCCACGCGCTCGCGCCAAGTACACGGACAAGAATTAGCGAAACCAGGAAAACAGACAGTCATAATGTACATCTACAACTCATGCAACCACCCTGGACGGTGTCCATTGACGGACTACCTTCACCCGCGCAGCGGTGTTTGGTTGCAGCTTTGCAGAAGTGCTAACTGGGCTCAACGGGTCGTGGGGTGTGCGCGGTGGCGCGCTCGACGGTGGCGAGGTTGGCGGTGTCTGGCGTGGGACCTCACGACCATGCACCCGCCCCGCACTGGGAGACTGTCCAGGGTTGTCAGCCTCTTCCTCCTCTTCCTCCTCTTCATCGTCATCGTCATCATCATTGGCATCCTGGGTTTCACACTTAGTCCAGCCAGACAGGAAATCGACAACGGGGGTACTCACAGCGTCGAAATCCTCCATTGGTCGGTCTTCATCCTCCCGCTCATCATCCTCGTAATCATCATCCTCATCCTCATAAAATCTGCCGCGCCAGTCCACCATATCCAGCTCCTGTGGTTCTTCTGGGCGAAGGCGCATCCAGCCCATTCTAGGTCCACATTTGGCCAGTTCGCTGACCTTGAAGCCGTAAATCCGAGGCGCGTATACCTTGCCTTCGGCCCTCTTCTGTCCGCCGTGTGCTATCGGATTAACGAAAGGTGGCTGCTCTGGTAGCTCTTCTTGTGAGGTGCGAGGAGACTGCAGGGCAGGTGGGAGGGGCTTCCAGAACGGTGCTGGTGCAAGTTCACGGTAACTGAGGAAGAAGAGATGGGGGAACGTCGTGCCAAAGAAAGCACCTGCGGAACATGTCGTGAGTCGTGCAAGCAGAATTGATCGTAAGTCAGATCCATACCATCGACCCCCTGGAAGCGGCTGCTTGGTGGCGTGTAAATGTCGTTACAATTTGGGCAATACAACTTGACGGTGTCGTATCCAGGAAGGTCAGACCTCCCACACGGGACCACATGTGTGCCCTTGCAGAAGACGCGTGGACACGACCCAAACGAACCACTCTCGTACTTGTCGATCTAAAGGGAACATGAGCGCTGCGGGAAGGGTGGCGGATCCTAAACCAACTAACCATGGCTTGCAGTCCGACTCTTGTTATAATGAAGCGTTGGTGTATCAATCCGTAAAGGAGTTCCGCGGAAGCTTCCACAATCGAAACATCGGGTATTTTGGACGTGTCTTCGTCTGAACACGGGTGAGACCCTAGGAGACGAGCCAAGGTATCGACGGTGCGTACCTGGTTCCACATCAAGCACCATCTCCATGGCCTCCCTCCAAAACGGAACCATCGCGTTGAGGCCAGTGAGATTGAAGTCATCTTCGATGAAATCCTCATGAACTTCACAGAAGTACTCATGTCCAGGCAGTGAGCAGAACCAGCTGATCCAGGTCAGGGTAGACGTCGGCGTCGACGAGCCTGCAAACGAGCCACGCAATCAGCGTAAACTCCACTTCTCCCGAGCGTGAGCAGGGGAACGACGGATGGACACGCACTGTAGTTTTCATCCTGTGCCTCCTGCATGACCTCGTCCCCCTCGCCTATGCCACTCGCGTCTTCTTCGTCGTAGTCGCCCTGTTGAGCGGGTTGAAAGTACTGTTCTTCCTCAGGCCGTCGCGACATGGGTGGGGGCTGTGGACAATGTTAACGACTTCGCAATACAGAAACGGGTCTGCATACGCCAACAACGTGGTCGCCACGAGGGAGAAAGGAGAACTTGCCTGATCGGGACGCCCATGTAAAACCCGCTCACTCATTCGGACGGCCTCGCGCGGAGCGACACATCCTCCCTGACCATACAAACAACACGTGAATTAGAGTATACTACAGATAATTTCCGAGGAAGCGGCAGAAGAGCGTAGATCTAAGGCTGTCTTCATGCGTAAACACATGTTACAGTTTGGCTAACATGTCCGGCCCAGTACGATGACCCTAGGATAACCAACAGCAAGCATTGGCAAACCGTCCAGCTCAGAACAACATAGAACCAAGCTCTTCCGGCCCTCAAAGCCGCTACTTCCGTCGCGAAAGTGCTGACGGTGGTGAGACACCCGCAGTATCCGTCAATGAGACCCTGCAGGACTGCACATCCGTTCGGACTGGGGGGCGTCCGGGTACTCTGCAAGACGTGGAACGTGCCGATCAAAGCCGTCCCGACGGTATTGGCTGTGAATGTACCCAGAGGAAAGAGGTTCAATCGAGGGTTGAGAGTGAGAGACAGAAGGTAGCGCGAAAGTGTCCCCGGGAACGAGAAGAGTATCGCGGCAGTTGCTTGGTGTCTGAAGCTGGGGGACATGCGGAAGTAGGCGGGGAATGCTGCAGCGTAGACTAGGACAGACACGCCTGTGAGCGTGTTTCGCAACCACGTCGGGGGTGGAGGAAATCTTGGAATGTATCTTCCCAAGACTGCGGCGAGGTGAGCGCCGAATGACACAGCAGATAAGGATATGGCGAGTGTGAACAGTGTCTTTCCCAAGCCGTCAATGACCTAGCGGAACGTTAATGCAATACAATACGCGGACGGAGCAAACACGTACGTCGCGGAACCAATCGCGGTGATCATGGGTGGGATTCAGCCAGGACATGAAGACGTCCAACTGCCAACTTGAAAAAGTTGTCAAAGAGCCACAGAAACCTGTGGTTATCGCTGTATATAGTGGACCATAGCTATGCTTGGTTGAGCACGGTGGATAATGGTCAGGTACAAGCGAGGGACGTACAATTGGCCAATCGGCTCTTTCAAGCCCACCGCAAAACCCATGACCAGACAGCCCGCAGCTTGAGCCCATGCCAATGGGAAGATTTCCCTTCCATCGTAGGTCGTAAGAGCGAGAAGGCCGACTCGTGCAAGCGCGCCGAATATCGACGCGGGCATGAGGAGAGCGAGGACATGGGGGGACAGTGGGTGGTAGACTTTTGAGGCGGGTAGCTTCTCCTCTGCGCTGGGAGGCCTGTCTATAGATGCCAGGGATCGAGCATCGTCCATGGACGCTCGCCGCTCGAGCTCAGTGCTGACATGACTCCGGGCCCGTATGAGAGACGGGGGCTTTCTGCTGCTAGGGGTGGCTTTTTCCTCGCCAGAGCTGGTTTGGATCGTCTGAGCCTCACTCCGCGGGGACATCACGCCGTATCGCGGGGTAGGAGGTCGGCAGTGCCACCAGGGCTCACGAGGAGAGATGGTGGAGCGGCGAACATGTCGGATGAGTGCAAAAGACGGAAAGCGCTCCTCTTGTTCTAATTTTGGAACGATTTGCTCAAACTCTTCAAAATTAAATTCTGTGCCTGCAGAACATGGAAGCAGCTCAATGCTGCGGGGTACCTTCATATGCGTTTCTCTGGCACCGTCACATCTGCTCACAGAACATACAGATTCGTGGGAAAACGGGTTTTATTGCGATGAAATGTACGAAGGAGCGAAGCTCTCACTCTACAGCTCAAAAGAGCAAAGTGCGAGCATTATAACCCTCATCCACTTGGGAGAGCAGTCTTGGTCCGGCCATTTAGCTGAACAGCGTCATCCTAGCTGACTGCCTGGGTAAGAATAGGACCGTGGTTGTAAGATGAGAGAGCAGCGCACGCAGAAAACGGAGTTATAGCCGCCACTTTAGGGCAGGGCGCCGGGCACTTCGGCGAGCGCGGTGTGGCTGAAACTGCCTGCACGGAACGACCTGACAATAAGCAGAGAGCTGGATGCGCGCGCGAGACGTCCACGCCGAACACGCAGCGTCTAGGGTCCAGGTGCGTGATATGATATGACCGTGTCGGTCACGGATAGCTAGGCAATCCTACTTAAATGCTCGATGGTGCCTTCAGGCAGGCGCACCGCAGCACCCGACTTCCCATGCCCCCAACGACTGCCCTCCCAACCTTTTACTGGCTGGTGTTCGGCTGCTATGAGCCATTATTGTCCGTTGGCGGTAGCATAGGAGCGCTCCTCTATCCTGAACAGGTGCGTTCGTGGTTTGCTCGCTTCGCGCCGGGGCTCATTCGGCCCTCCTGTCACTAGACGTACCAGCAACAGGCACCATGGCCGCACGGCACACTCCCGCCGAGCCCGCTGCCTCGAGCCACCATGGTGACCTTGCTTCAGCTGGCGCATACAGTCGGGCTTCTGGGCTCCATCAACTTCTTCGTGCTCGGAGCAGCGCGCAAGCACCTCTGGTCTCAGCCAGCACTGCAGGAGAAGATAGTCCGAGCACTCCTAATCCCACTACTG
The DNA here is from genome assembly GCA_027924225.1 of Bjerkandera adusta. Classification (NCBI taxonomy): domain Eukaryota; kingdom Fungi; phylum Basidiomycota; class Agaricomycetes; order Polyporales; family Phanerochaetaceae; genus Bjerkandera; species Bjerkandera adusta. Next base: position 176,362 of record BSCZ01003033.1, read on the forward strand.
TTTGGCGATTTTCTACACATCGCTATCACGCTGTGGGCTATAGGGGAGGACAGGTGGAGAGTGCAGCAATGGGGGGGCATTCTTTGGGTTACCATCGTGTCGGGCTTCACGCTCATGATTCCTAGAATTACATGGCATTTAGGAGTGGGGAGATACGTAGCGGAGAGAGACGGACGACAGGAAAAGGCATCCTAATCATTTCACATCGCATACCATGGACACTACACGCATCATTGGGACAACGGGGATCTATAGAGGGACAGGATATTAGTACTAGTGACGACTAATAGAAGTGTAATTCCCGTCATATTAGATCAAGGAGAACTCATGGTGAGCCACTCTCTCACTAGGAGCGTACGAGGGCTCTCTCAACCACTTTTTCAAATCATCCGGGAAAACACAGGCAACAGAGGGAGATACTCACCGTTACTACGACCGTGTGGCTTTCGAGGGCTGTGCAGCCACTTCCGCGTTGTCTGTTGGCGGCCGTCGCGCAAGTCGTCTCCGATGGTCCCACCAGTCCAGTACCCACGTCTGAATCAAGCCGAACGCGGCAGACGTCGCCCAGTAGAGTTGTATGCTCTGCCAAGGCCCATTAACGCGCCGCAATATAAAAGTTGACACGAGGCACTCACCCCAGGGACTAGTGCAGCGAACAATATGCGTCCCACGGCAGCAATGCGAAGCGTAGATTGGAAAATCCTCTTCGGTTCAACAACGGTCTCCCCGGCAGCGCGTCGTTTCGCAGTCCACTCGGCGACCTGCTGTTCCCGGAGTCGGGCTTCGGGTGTCATGAACCACCGGGACGCGTCGACATTGGCAAAAGTGATAACACCAAGGATAATTGGCAATGTTACTGTTGGGTCCGCATGCGATAGTGATGTGAGGGTGAAAAACGCCTCCGAGTCGAGGACAGTAGGTGGTACAGACGCTCTCCCGAAAACCATGGAAAGACCGACAAAGAGAGGTAGCTGCGTGACGGGAGGAATAAGCATGGTAGGCAACACCGAACAATTGTTTTCTTTGCATAGCTCTTTCTGCCGAGCCTTCAGCTGTAATTGAAAGTGAGCTTTCGTCTCTAGTTGAGAGGAACCCGACATACCAGAGGTTTCGCCCGCTTCGCATGCTCAATTTGCGCCTCTTCGCGAGTTCCCTTGAAGCCCTCGCGCTTCATGTCCTGGTGAACCCTCTGAAATATCGCCGGACGCTCCTTCATGAGCTGGGGAACGACAACCTCCTCAGTCTTCCATTGCCGCTTCTTCGCCTACGGAAGAGTCAGTGACAAACCGGCAACGAGCAGCAGTACACGCACCCATATTGAAAACGGAACGGTCAAAAACAACCGGGTGGCGACGGTGAGAAGGATGATGGTGCCAGAGTACGGAGGGATGGCCTCAGGGAACGGAAGAGCGAGCGCGAGGTCTAAAAATCCGTCTGATGCACGCTGCACGGCTTCCGTCACCAACGTGCGCTGGGAGTTGGGCCGTGGGTTAATATGTGGCCGCCCTTGAAAACGGAAGGCATGTCGTGAGGCAACCCGAGAGGTAAGTCGATGCGAGAGCAGCATGAACCCAGTTTCGGAGTTTGTGCAAGCTACGTCTCACGGGCGCCAACACGACCACGAATTTCTGTCTCTCCGAGCGCGTTACACTCCTTCAATTCGTCACTCATCCTGACGGGACATTGTTATACAACAGAATGGGATGCGATTTATGCTGTGCCCTAGCCAAAGCTGCATATCGTGTTGCGAGAAGGAAATCATGGATGGTGCTACAGGCAAACATAAATCATAGCGCTCCCAAGCATCGGCCCTGCCAGCCCTAGCTCTCCAGCCCTCTACCATAGGACTCCAGTAATTAGAAGACCAACTGGTGCGGGAACTGGCCCTTCGACAGACCCCAGCTCGCCCGGAGGTATTTCGAGAGGTACTCGGTCTTCTTTACGGCAGCGACGATGGCAGAGTCAACCGCCTTCTGGTCGGCGGCCTTCGACTCTGGGAACGCCTCCTTCTTGGGCTTTCCGTCGGCGAAGAACTCTTCTTCTGCTGAGGTCTTGCTCTTCGATGCGGACTTAGCGAAGTACGCGTCGTTGACCTTCTCGTCAACCTGTGACACTGTGAGATTTTATAATACGCTACATTTAGGTGCATACGTACGGAGAACTCGCCGAGTTCGACCTTAGTGGAGGTCGCAACGACGTAGGCCTGGTTGACCCGACGGAGGGGGACACCGTTGACCTTGTATGGGCCGGTAACGAGCAACAAGCCGCTCTCGAGCTGCTTGAGGAACACTACGCGCTTGCCCCGGAAGCGACCAGCGAGGAGGATGAGGACGGTGCCGGGTGTGATGGTTGAGCGGAGGGTGGCGGACGAGGGGTGCTTGCGAGACTTCTTCGGCTGGCGAACGTCCTCAGCGGGGTAGAATCGTGACGCCTTCTGGGTGGGGACAAGACGCGTGCTACCGTTGTTAGCACCGCCGACCTGAACCTCCGTAGTGGGTGCGACCTCAGCAGCGGCCGGCTTTTCTGACTTTTTGAGACCCTTGAAGAGGCCACGGCGGGCGTAGACCGCGGAACGCGAGAGCCGTCCAACACCGGGGGCGATATCCTTGCTGCGGGCCATCTGTAGGAGAGAGTATGAGTACGTCGAAGGGCGAGCTCACTATGTCAGGCGAAGCGCATCATCCGCACGGCGACCATCCCATCCAGCCCCAAACTTCTAATTCTCTCGTTCCTCGACCGGACAGCATTATCCCAGACCTCTCCCGCCTGCATTCTACGCCCAAACAGCAAGGAAGGATGCTCACTGCGTTGATCTTGAGGGTTTGCTGGATGTGTTGACGGCCTCGGCTGCCTCCAATGGATGAGCGTGACGCCGACTCGCGTGACGCCTGTGACAACTGGTGACCCGCCGGCGTCACTCTGGGACGGTTACCCCGGCCCGGGCCAACGTGCGCTCAATTCCTCTTGAGCAGCGACCACATTGCAGCCAAACCCGTCCTCGGTTTCAGAATGACCATCGAACCCATCCAAGGTGAATGAGTCGTCAAATTCTCATATGAGACGGTTGAAACTCACTTTGACCCCATCCAAGACGACGACCGTTGTGTCATTTTCCTCGATGTCGATAATACACTTTATTCTGCGAGCTCGAAGATCTCACAGGCTATGGGAGAGCGCATACACGGTACGTGCTCGAGGAATCTTTCACATTATTTGTTTCTAACCACTCTTCAGCTTACTTCCTTACCCTTGGCCTCGACGATGAACGTGCATCGGAGCTACACCACAAGTATTACACTCAGTATGGACTTGCGCTCAGAGGCTTAGTCGAGCACCATGAGATCGGTAAGGTATCCAGATCCTATATAAAACCGTTTACCGCATGCATTAAACCTCGTCCGTAGATCCCTTAGATTTTGACAAGAAATGTGACGGGTCCCTGCCGCTGGAGAAGATGATTCACCCCGACCCCGCACTGCGCAAACTCCTCCAAGACATAGACCGCAGTAAAGCCCGCGTGTGGGCACTAACAAACGCTTACCATACGGTGAGAGTGCTCACTCTCTGGTCGCGTCTTCGCCGCTCAAGCAACATATACAGCACGCCGGTCGTGTTCTTCGCATACTGGGCGTCGACGATCTCATCGACGACATCGTGTTCTGCGACTACTCGAATCCAAACTTTTCGTGCAAGCCAGAGCCGCAGTTCTATCACAATGTATGCTCTATTCTGTCCCTATTGTCACGCCACTCATTTCATTCTGTGTCATAGGCTTTGCAGAAAGCTGGACTATCCGATCCTTCGAAGTGTTATTTCATCGATGACAGTAGGAGCAACGTGGCGGCCGCTTTGCGCCTCGGATGGGGCCATTGTGTGCATTTTTGCGAGCAAGGATTGGATACCATGGAGGGAGGTAAACACAAGCAAATCGGTGCGGATGGCCAGGAGGCCTTGAAGGACGCCGTTGTCATTGGCACTTTGGAGGAGCTGCGGACTGTTTGGAGCGAACTGTTCAAACAAGATGTCTAGTCTCGCTAGTATACATAAGTGTACAGCATGTAAACTACAAGAATATATCGATGGCTGTAGTATAGATACAATGTATAGATACGGATGCTTGAATGTGCGCAATGTACATGCTCGGAAGGATTAGTTGGCTAGAATAACATAAGAGTGACGACATTCGCAGACTCGGTGACCTCTAGAATGACGCCGTCGAGCCCGAGAAGTTCTACGGATATGTGAGTACTGGAGTGCTCGAACAATACAGATGCACATACGTGTATTAGACCCGGGTAGCGTGAGAGCATCTTCTTCGTCGGTTCTGTCGAGACGCATTGTTGGAGGTGTTTCTCCAGGGCTTAGAAAGTGGGTGATATCCTCGTACTAGGCGAAAATAAGATATTGAGTGCACAGAAGAAACGAGAGAAGTCTTACGCGATCATAAAACCATTTGCGAGGTGGCGTGTCTAAAGTTATCTGCGTGAGTAAGGGTTTCGAACGGGGTTCGTAGAAGCGCACCATCCTCATCGTCTTCTGGTTGGCCTTCTATAGCCCAAGGGCAACGCTTGTATCGCTGGAACAAAGGGGTGCCAGGCTATCCAAAGTTCACTGAATGAACACATGGACGAAGATTCGGACGTACAATATTTGTATGGAGGATGATCTTCTTGACAATGTGCGTGGTCCCTGAGATGAGGAAGTCTATCCCATACTGGAAATAATTATAGAAGTCTGCGAGATTTCTCAGTTCACGGTATATGTGCTCCAAGGATTGACGTACATCCAGTGTCTGTTTCAGGATCCTCCTCCTTAGATTTGGCATGGATCGTCATCCTGTCATCTTCTCTGTAGTGAACACGTATTGGTGGCCCCAGCTCGCACGTCAAATCTTGAGCAGTCGTAACTCCGAGCCGCACTTTCACAGCCGGTACAGATGCCGAATAGAAATTGAGGGTGACTCCTTCGTGTACCTATCAATTTCGGTTTGCATGGACCTGGGCAATTATGTGGTGGGACATACTTTGACTATTGCGCTCTCGAGGTCGCCAGCCATGATGGGACACTCCTGGACCTCGGAAAGAACGTCACCTAACTCTCCGTTCGGGTTCTTCTGTGATATTATAACCCGCTTCACCTCTTGCGACTTATCCTCGGGATGAGGTGACGCGGCTCTGAGGGGCTCTCCCCTGCCGTCGTCCTCGAAGCTAAACCATACCCCCGGGTAGCGTAGGTCGTCGCCGACATACGTCGGCCCAAACGCTCTACTGACGCCAACTCTCCTGAGGATTTCGTTTGGCGACGATAGGACAACGTTCTTGTACCGTAATGTGACTGGTGGATGCGGGTCTTGGAGACGCTTCAGACAGATGGTATGCAGCCTCTGATGTCCCCCTGAGAAAAGTAGGTCGAAATGCGGACGCAGGTGCAATATAACTGGAGAAGTAGGAATATCGGGGTCGTACTTGACGTCGACCTGGGGAAATGAGTGTGGGTCGTTGCGGAGAAAGTCCAGGACGGTCCAAAGGGACATGCCTGCACACGTGAGTCGTGTCTTCAATAATAGAGTTGAAGCTGCATACCGAGTTCAAAGCGTCCCAGCCCTTCCCCCGGTCTGATCTCGACATCTAGCTGCGGGAACATTGTGCGTGGTTGACTCGTGGTGGTGGTTAGAGTCGAGGGAGACTCATCCCCTTCCGGAGCAAAGGCGCCTCTATAGACGCCCGAGCAACGCGCCTACTTCGACGCGACGCGACGCGTTCAGACTCTCACTTCTACCATCACCATTCTCAGAGTTGCCAAAACGCTGACCCACTACTTCAATTTTCCTCCAACAAATTGGGATTCTGACAATGGCAGACCCTCGTCAAAGAATTATCATCAAGGTCCTTGTCTAGGCATACTTCAACTCTTCCGTGCTGACCCTCCCTCAGGTCTTCCGGAAATACAGCCACTCACTCGGTCCGGAAGCTTTAGAGTTCATTGAAGAAGTTTTAGATAGACATGATATTGCCCCTCAAGACATCGAGTTCTCGGTGGAATGGATAGCAAAAGAGTACAATCGGCAGGATGGTATGTTGTGTCATTCATCTTACTATTCTAGCCGTACATGACTCGTGATCTAGATGCACAAATGAAAGTATCTCTCGATGTTCTGCAGCGTGTCTACGACGCGTTTCAGAATGATGGTGGACAAGCTGGCGAGGAAGACTTCCTTGATCCCGAAAGCCACCTACACTTCATTGACGCTTATGAGATGCCTCTATGGAATTGGTCAACCGAACGAAGTGCGTTTGAAAGGCGCGCACCTTTACTCTGACTTTATTGAACATGCCCTAATTCTGCCGTAGGAGTCCCGGTTCGCTAACTATGTCTGGCACGCCCGACTCCCGAATTGAGGCTGTCCGTAACAGACTCAACATAATCAAACAAACTGTGATGCGGAACGACCACTTCTCCCCCTCAACAATCGCTGCACGAGATCGAGAGAATCTTCTCACAGTAAATTAGTTGAAACATTTGCCGAATATGCTGATCCTCACCTTCCCGCAGCTACGATCCACAAAGCAATTACTCGGCCGAGCTGGACAAAGATTCCTATTGTTCGGTATGCTGACTCATTCAAAGGAGGGCAAACTATGTCTGGAGGACGAGGACGGGTTTGTGGAATTGGATTTCTCACAACTTGTGGGTACTGTGCCCGGTCAACGTGTTCGGAAACTGAAGTATCGCAGGACCAACCCAGCGAGGGCTTGTTCACAGAAGGATGTTTTGCTCTGGTGGAGGGTGATTACACCGAAGAGGCGAATCTCGTCGTCATTGCCATCGGCCATCCTCCATGCGAAAACCGAGAAGCGGCGAGATCCATATACGGCCACATCGACTTTCTTGGCAAAGGCGCTACCACTCTTGCCGAAGATGTAAGTTTGCCGTCTTGGTGGCGTTCATCCGCTTTCTTACCTTCAAGTTACGCATAGAATCAACTTGCAACTCGTCTACGCGAAGACCTGCCGGATCTGCGCTTCTTCGTACTGTCGGACGTTTGGCTAGATCACCCAGACACTCTCAATGGTCTCAAAAAACTCTTCGACAATTGCATCGAAAACGAGTTTATTCCGCAGATAATCGTGCTTTGCGGCAATTTTAGCTCAAAAGGCATTGCGCAGGGAAACGCTAGGGAGATACGAAGGTATCAAGGTAGGGAAATAGTTTGATTCTGTAGCGGAAGATTCTGACCGAGAAGGGTTTAGACGGGTTCGACTCACTCGCCGATGTCATTTCATCATACCCAGCAATAACTCGTAAAACGCACTTCGTGCTGGTGCCTGGCCCTCGAGACCTCACAATCAACTCTATACTCCCGCGAAAACCACTTCTTACCCCCTTCACGTCGCGCCTCAAGTCAAGGGTACCGAAAGTTCACTTTGCGACGAATCCCTGCCGCATCAAGTTTTGCGAACAGGAACTCGTGGTGTTCAGAGAGGACCTGATGGCGCGGATGCTGAGGAACCTGGTCGGGGTCAAACCAAATGTGCGGGAAGACGACTTGAAGCGCTATGTGAGCCCTACTTACTCTCACGCTCGGGATGATAGGCTCAAAGACGTCCCAGCTGGTGCAATCCATCCTGGACCAAAGCCACCTGATACCGCTGACTGCTTCCATTCATCCAACCCTTTCTGAATTTGACCACACGCTTCGTCTGTACCCGTTGCCAACTGCGGTCAGTTTATATCTCCGTCGGCTGGACGCATCTTATATCTATTTAGGTTGTCTTAGCCGACAAGTATGATCGCTACCAAATGACATACGAAGGCTGCCACGTATTCAACCCTGGCAGTTTCCTTGGAAATTCGTTTGGTTTTTCCGCGTACATCCCTGCGCGCAGAGAGTCGGAGGAATGGTAGGAATTCTCACGTCTTGTGATAACGCGTGCAGCTAACGCGTTCATTGTCCCAGCGTCCTCGGGATGGATATTGACGACTGAATGTCTGCTATCAAGGGGCGCGGTCTGTTTAAATGTCCGCTCACTGTGATCCGGTCATGTACGCTACTGATATACGCCCGGTCGCGTGCCCTTGAGCTATAAGAATGCCTGGTGTGCGTGTTCATCGTAAAACGCCTGCCACGTTCGCTTCACAGCGGGTTCTCTTTTTGATTTGCGTCATCCCGCACCGCACCAATGCTGCACGCAGCTCTAAGCTCGCTGGTGAGCATCGAACTACATTTTCTGCTTTACATGTATTAACAGAGGGTTCAACAGCTCACCAGCGCATTTTTGTACACCCATGAGCCTCGAGGCGATGTCCTCTTACTTGTAGCCGTCCTTGGCTACCTCCTCTTAGCATTCCAACAATATGCTTTCACTGGGTTGCTCTGGAGCTCTGTCATACATGCCGCAGCACTCGTTGGTGTGCATGTGGGCACGCTCGCATTGACCACTATTCTCTACAGACTTTCTCCCTTCCACCCCTTGGCATCATTCCCAGGGCCTATTCTCAACAAGATGACCAGCATCCCGTTAGCGGTCGTCGCAGGGCGAGGGATCCGTCACCTTGTCGTTGACGACCTGCACAAGAAGTACGGCACATTCGTTCGCACCGGTATTTGTCCTTTGTCTCCACACTACACTCGCACATTCTCATTATCTTCAGGTCCGAACAAGATATCTATCAACTCTCTTGACGCGGTCAATCAAATATACGCCTCAGCACAAGCATTCAACAAGAGCGAGAATTACAGACCTGGGCGCAGCCATGATAATACGCTGTTCTTCATGCGTGATCGCACGATGCACAATCATCGAAGACGTATTTGGGCGGGCGCGTTCACTTCAGCTGCGTGCGTACGAATGAGTGATTAGTTGATTCTTATTCACGTTGCCACAGGCTTCAAGAAGGCGCTGGGATTTTGAATGACAGGACTGAGCAGCTTGTGGAGTGCGTTTCTAGAAGGCGAAATGAATCGGGCGTGGTCAACTTGAAAAGCTGTCTCGATCATTGGTCGATTGATTACATGGTGTGTGCCCTAGCCATGACCGTGATATCGTCTGCTAACCGGTTTAATGCAGGGAGATATCACCTTCGGTGGAACCAGTCAGATTGTGCGAGCATCATCCGAGGCTCGAATTGCTGGATGACTGACATTGTCGGACAGGAATTTATGCGAGACGGCGACTCCGAAAACGTCGCTCAGAATGCGCAGGATGCCATAGTGCTTTTCGAGACGTGCGTACCAGTGCATAGCTCAAATGACGAGGCCCTGAACGGTCGTCCAGTCTAGGAGAGCTTCCGTCGTTGCTGGATATAGCGTCGCGTTTACCTGTCAACGAGAGCTACATGGCGATGGAGAGGCTGGCGGCGAAGCTGTTGGTGAAACGCACCCAACTCGCGCCGAAGAATGACCTGGACATGTGCTCCTTTTTCGTAAGCTACTCGATTGAATTTGACACTGCCAGTGTGCTTATCTACGCGTTTTCAGCTCGCCCAGCGTGAAGATAGCACGCATCCCCCGCTGAAAGGAGAGGATCTCAACGCAGAAACTGTCTTTGCAATGGAAGCAGGCCAGTTTGATTAAATCTACCTCGACACCATTATTCTGAACCAGTCCTACAGGCTCTGACACAACAGCAGCTGTCCTGACTATCATACTCTTCTACCTCCTCTCGGACCGCAGCGTTTATGACAAGCTCACAAAATACCTGGACGAGATGTTTCCGCTCGGAGAGATCGCCGCGGACGACCACCAGTCGCTTTTGGACCACCCGTATCTGGAGGCCGTCGTGAACGAAGGCCTCAGAATGTCGACTCCATTCCCCGGGTTTCCTCGCGTGGTGCCATCGGAGGGCGCAGTGATCGAGGGCCGCTACGTTCCCGGTGGAACTATCGTTGGTGTCCCCATTTACTCGCAACAAATGAGCCCCGAGAATTTCTCGCCGCTTCCGATGGAGTTCAAGCCCGAGAGATGGTTGGACGGTGGGCTGGGGCCAGACACTGTTACGTGCACCCAGGCGTTGGTGTGCTTCCTCTTCGGTGAGTGTTTTGATTTTATGAGAAGTTTGAGGGAAAGCTGTACGTTCGTGCAGGTCCGTTTGGATGCCTGGGGAGACCACTGGCGTATAGGCAGCTGAGCGTTGTGATCGCGCATATGCTCTTGGCGTACGACCTGACGTTCGCCCCGTCCTTCGATCCAAGATTATTCAAGAAGGGCTGGTTGAACATGCGCACGAACATATTGAAGTACCCGCTCACTGTGAAAGCTGAGAAGAGACATGTAAAATAAAGGTGTGACCACTGTGCCTGAGCTGCAGGGACAATGTACGCACGTCTGAAATGCTGCCTGTGAACTACTTGTTTCGTTGAACGTAGTCTCCCAACTGAGTACGATGACGCGGGGCGGCTGACCCGTGGGCCATCGCGTGGTCAGGGAGAGTGACATACATAGGGGCCGATAGACGCCGAAGCTCCAGACTGCGATAATTTGTGCATTTGCTGGTGTGCCTCGCATGCTGCTCCACAAGTCCGACAATGAAATACGGCTCTCCCTCTCACCACGACCAGCTCGCCGTCCCCCACGTCCCCGCCGCTCTTTTCCGGCTCGCCTCGCGCGACAACACGCCCCTGAATGCCCTCCGTCCGTGTTAAACGCGGGCAGTATGCCTTCCTCGACGATGCCGACGCCCCGCTGACCCTCCCCGCGACTCGCCCTCGGTCGCGTTCCATCGCGGGGGTATTCAGCCCTCCAGCACCTGGCACGCCCGCCCCGGTGCCAGATTCCCGGGGGGAGAGGCCCCGCTCACACACCATCGACGGCGCCGCCCCTCCCCAGGTCGGTGCATCGAGGCCTCCGCCCCCTCGCACACTGCGCAGACCGCCGAGCAAAATCCACGACCATATTCTTGGGATCCAGCGCAGCCCCTCCCCAGCGTTCCAGCGCATCCAAGTCGACGCCAAACGTGCTCGGGCCAACTCTTCAGCTGACGGTGGCAGCGCGGTCCGGCGCAGCGAGGATGGCACCGACGTTATCTCGCTCTCGGGTTCCAACGAGAATATCGTGTACCACGGTGACGGCGGCCACCCTGGGCGTATCGGGAGTGCTCTTAGCTTGCCCGAGGATGAACGGCAGGCGCTGCATCACCATGATGAGATTGTGGACCACCTCGATGTCATTGGTGCGTGATAATATTTATCCCGCCGTAGTACGCCGTACTGAACTCTATTCATGCCCGTGCAGACCCCGCGGTTGCCACTGTGTCGACGTTAACCAATGCTGCGAATGCTATCGTCATGTACGCCTCTATCTCGCCAGATGGTCCCCCTTTCACTGACCCAAGACATTTTTACAGTCCCCCTCTGTCATTTTATTCTCGCAAGCCCACAATCGTACTACCTGATTTCCCAAAACGAAAATCGGCCGCTGGAGATGCTGAAAACGGTCAGCTACATGAAGACAACCTGGACAGACACGTCGAGGATGTGCTATCAAAGCGGGACCAGTTCCGTCGTATAATGTCGGGTGTTTGGGCCTTCATGAAGACTCGTAAGCGTCACGGTTGTTTCATACACTGCATCAGCTAATCCAATTTATTTAGCAATGGGTGTAAGTGGTGCTAGGGACGCATTTGTGGGACCACATTAAATTTTCATCTTCAGGTCCTTGTCTCCATCTACGGATTCATGATCGGTGAGCAAATCTTAGGATTGTTTAGATTATATTGAGCTGACAAGCACTAGTCTTTTGGGGGACTGGAATCGTCTTCTTCCTTGCGAAGTTCATCAATCTTCACAACGAGAACAACCAAGGCTTCTGGGTGGAGGTTTGCCAGCAAGTGGAAACCGGTCAGTGAAGACCCCTTCTCAACGCTTGAATTTTCTCACACCACTTTGCAGGCTTATTCACTGCGACAAGTATCGGCCTAATTCCTTTCCGAGCGTTAGACACCTGGCGTACGTCCATGTAGAAATCTGGACCGCTGACATGCACTCACTTTCTGGCATACTAGGTATTTGGAGAATATGGCGATGGAAGAGAATCACAACCCAACGCCGTCGGAAAGCCGGCTTACCTCAATTGTATGACGTGGACGACCTACCAGATCCGCTTTACGACGAGAATTATGTCCATGTTCTGACAGAGGAAGAGCAAGCCGATTTGCACTACCGTTCGTGATCCGTCTCCCTTGGCATCGTTCGATATTGAAGAGCCCTTGTTTTACAGAGCAGCACAAGTTCATGGACTCTCAAACTTGGTATCGTCCGCATGGAACTTCAACGCATCGGGCCTTCCCTATATCGTGAGTCGATATCACAGATGCGAATGTCGACCGGTCATCTTAATTTCTTTCGAAGGCTTGCGCTGTGGATCATGGTCATGAACGATCTCAACTCGTTTTGGCAGTGTCTGCTTAGCGGTACGATGTGGGGTTTGGATCGGTAAGACACTATCTACCCGTTGTCAGCACCACACACTCACCATCTTTTACTTAGTTTCGCTCGTCCAGCATGGACTACCGCAACAACCCTTCCATTCGCATTCGTGCGTAATATCTGTCATCATCACTCCATGTTTTAACTCACCTTTCCCGTAGGTTTGTGGCATTCTGGCTGGCGTCTTTATCTGGTGGGGCGGCAAGAAGACACGACGTCACGAACAAGTTGAGCAGCGCCTGCGCGCCGCTTTGGCCATGGAGAAACCTGGCGCATATGCCACTGGTTCTGTGGAGCCGAAAGGCGATGCTACCGAGCCATCAGGCACCGCCGAATCTACACCAACGCTAGCTGGTCGCGCTCCTCCCCGATGCAAAGACTTTGCAGAAGGCGAGGAAGGCGAGCGCAGAGACGGGGATGCGCAGGACAGAGGCGAGAAGGGTGGATTGGAGAGCATCTACGAAGACGTCGCCACTGTGCCCGAGGACGAGAAGGCATCAGCCAGGAGAAGGGCGTCCGTTGGCGGACTCTCATCTGCCTCGAATTCAGCAGCATCCATGGCGATTGAGGATCAGATGGTCGTGCCACCTGCAGACGTCGTACACGCTGGATCGCATTCCTCATAGCCTGGGCTTTCTTTTTACGACCTTTGATGAACATACACGTTCACGTCCGGACGAGGTTGTGTGTATTGTTCCGTGTACTCATATTGTGGACCCGTCTGGATACCCTACGCTTTGCCCTTTGCTTGTATCAGCCCTCTTTGCTACATCATAGAACATACCTAAATTGCGAACAGGAGGTTATTTTCTGTTAGTCAACTCAAACCAAGAAAGAATGAACCGACAGAGGAATGACGAAAGGGGAAACTGTTTAGGTTGTCTCCTACGCCATGGCGCTTGCGAGGGTGGCCACCTTGGGACGCTTCGTCCCTCCATCGTCGCTGTACCACGACGTCCATTCACAGATAACGCCAATGTCTACAAGGACAGTGACTGCAACACGAACTGCTACCTCCTCCGATCGTGGAGAATCGAACAGAGGCGGCTCTCGAGGTAACTTCCGCGGCCGTGGTGGTACGCGGGGGCGCGGTGGTCCGCCAGGTGACCGACACCAACAGGGCCAACGACTCGGGGGCGATACCACGCAGGCCCCGAGGCCACGTCTCACACATTGTAAGTATCCCAATATACCGTACATTCCCTCACATTGATACCAACTTGTTTAGTTTTGGCCTTGCCAATCGTATGTACCACCCGCCAATCTTATGCAGGACAATGGTCTCATCGTCCTAGGGCCACCACGCAGACCTGCGCAGGCGCATGTCCGCATTCACACGTGCGCTCCTCCAGAGCAGACCCGCTATCCCCGGGCTCGACGAATCCATCGTCATCCCCGCGCGCCGACTACACCTCACCCTCGGCGTCATGTCTCTCGCCGAGGGTCCGCAGGATTCGGGAAGACACACCCTTGCAGAAGCACAGGCCCTCCTGAACGAGCTGCGCCCGCGCATCCTCGCGTTGCTCGCGGACGACGGGTGCGACGGGAGGCTCCGGGTGGCGCTGCACCGCGTCAATATCATGCCGCCCGAGCGCGGGGACGTCGAGCGGGCGCACGTTATGTGGGCGGGGCCGCCGCTCGAGCGGGTGGACTGTGACGCAGAAACCTTGAAGTTGAAGCGTGTGTGCCGTATGCGACTTCCTCGAGCGTGTCTAGCGTGATAATATTCTAACATCTGGAGATAGAATTTGTTCATGCAGAGTTTCTTAGGGCTGGTCTTGTCGTGGACGAAAGACGACCGCTCAAGGTAAGCTTATAGTAGAATACTTTCGCTTTGATAAAGAGCTGATGGATTTTGATACGTAGCTCCATTGCACGGTGCTCAACACGACGTACCGGAGGCCCCGTGCAAGAGAGAGGGTGCCGTTCTCGTACGCCGCTGTGCTCGCGTCCCCAGCATTTCAGTCAATCAAGCAGGCGGGGGAAAGTGTCAGTGGTACGGATACCAGGACACCGCGAATCCACACATTGGCGAGTGTGGCGCAGGGGGCGGCGGGGCAGACACGACGGGCCCCCGTGAAAGTCAACCTCGGTGCTTGGACCGTGGACGAGATCCAAATCTGCGAGATGGGAAGCTGGGGTCCCGAAGGCGAATACGTCCGCGCCGGTGGGATATCTCTCACGTAGCTGCCGACGTCGACATTCGCGAAAATCACACATGTTTTATACTTGTACAATGTACAGCTTGGATTGCAATGTATCGAATACAATATTGATTGATGCTCTTCTTCATGTGTCTTCCTGGATTGTTGAAACCCGACGACACCCAACCACCCTCTCCAGCGACCAGCGCACCTCGGCACCCGAAGGCACCGAGGCAGGCCCCGGCTGTCCACGCATCGCGAGCGAGAACACCCCAACCCATCCGCCGGCCACATTGGCAACATGGCCCATATAAACAAATAAAACTTCGCCAACAACTCAACCCTAGGTCAAACGATACAGAGCGTCGGTTCGATGGAAGCGGCGGCTCTCATAAGTTAACCGTAACGCGGGCGCTGTTGAAGCGCAAGGCGTACGCAATTAAGCGTAGGTCTGACGGGCCCAGCGTGCGGCGTTGACGAGGTTGACGAGCGAAGCTGTGAACGATAGTCAGTTATCCGCGCAGTAGGACATAGAAATATAATGCGTACCCTCGGTCTCCTTCCAGCCACGGGTCTTGAGACCGCAGTCGGGGTTGATGACGAGCAGGTCGGGGGAGAGGATCTGGAGCATCGCGGCGATGCGGTCCTTGATCTCCTGCTCGGAGGGGACACGAGGGGAGTGGATGTCGTAGACACCAGGCCCGATCTGGTTGGAGTAACCGTAGTGCTTGAAGGTGTTGAGGAGCTTCATGTCGCTCTTCGACGCCTCGATGGAGATGACATCGGCATCGAGGTCCTGGATCGACGTAAAGATGTCGTCGAAGTCGGAGTAGCAGAAGTGCGAGTGGGTCTGGAGAGCGTCGGTGACACCGGCGGTCGCGAGCTTGAACGAGGGGAGGGCCCACGACAGGTAGGCGTCCCAGTCAGTCTTGCGGAGGGGCAGACCCTCACGGAGAGCGGGCTCATCGACCTGAACGGCGCTGATGCCGGCGTTCTCGAGGTCGACAACCTCATCACGGAGAGCAAGAGCGAGCTGCTTGCACTGGACCTCACGAGAGACATCCGCGCGAGGGAAGGACCAGTTGAGGATGGTGACGGGACCAGTCAACATACCCTTCATGGGGCGGGTGGTCAAGCTCTGAGCATACCTGCTCCACTCGACGGTGATGGGGCCAGGGCGGCTGACATCGGAGACCAGGATGGGAGGGCGGACGTAGCGAGAGCCGTAGCTCTGAACCCAGCCGTTCTGGGTGAAGACGAAGCCGTGGAGGCGCTCGCCGAAGTATTGCACCATGTCGTTGCGCTCGGGCTCGCCGTGGACAAGGACATCGAGGCCGATCCTCTCCTGGAACTCGACAACGCTCTGGATCTCCTTCTTGATGAACTCGTTGTACTGCTCCTCAGTGATCTCCTTCTTGCCGAGCTTAGCACGGGCAGTACGGATCTCCTTGGTTTGCTGTAGGAATGAGATTAATAAATATGTCAATAGCATTGCAACGGGCATGACGTACCGGGAAAGAACCAATGGTGGTGGTGGGGAACTTGGGGAGCTTGAGCTTCTCCTTCTGGACCTCCTTGCGGACGGCGAAGGGGCTCCTGCGGTTAAGCATGTCGGGGGTGATAGCAGCGACACGCTTCCTGACGGCATCGTCGGAGTTGCGCTCGAAAGCACGACGAGCAGCGATGGAGGTCTTGTTGGCCTCGTACGCCGCAGCGACCTTGGCGTCCTGAGAGCCGGAGAGGATGGACGCAATCACAGCAACCTCGCTAGCCTTCTCGAGGGCGAACGAGAACCAGTCCTTCTGCTCAGCGGTAAGCTTGTTCTCGGCCGCGAGGGTGACGGGGGTGTGGAGGAGGGACGAAGAGGTGGCAACAACGACACGCTCAGCACCGAGAACACTGATAGCCTGCTGGCCGAGCTTCACGGCTGCGGCAATATCAGCCTTCCAAATGTTACGGCCAGAGACAACGCCGAGAGAGAGGACGAGGTTGGTGGGCTTGACGGCCTCAAGGACGGGGACGAGCTGTTCGGGGGCACGGTCCAGGTCGATGTGGAGACCGGCGACGCCCAGCTTGGGGACGATGTTGACATTGCTCTCGAGACGGCCGTAGTAGGTGGTAAGCATGATCGAGGGGGCAACGGGGACGAGCTGGCTGTACGCGGAGATGAACGCGCCCTCGTGGTTGGCAGCGACATCGAGAACGAGGAGGGGCTCATCGACCTGGACCCAGTCAGCACCAGCGGCCTTGAGCTCGGACAGGAGCTGCTTGTAGACAGGGAGGAGCTTGGGGAGGAGGGAGATGGGCTGGAAGCCAGGCTGGGCCTCCTTGGCAGCCTTACCGAGGACGAGGAAAGAGACGGGGCCGAGAACGACGGGGCGGGTAGAGACACCGGCGGCCTTGGCCTCCTTGAACTCCTCAACTGCCTTGTTGAAAAGCAGCTTGAACTCGGTCGCCTCCGAGAACTCAGGGACGACAAAGTGGTAGTTCGAGTCGAACCTGGGTACAGACGATCATTCAATCATCACCCCGATAGATGGATAAGACAAAGACGCGTACCACTTCTTCATCTCGGAAGCAGGGACATCGACACCATCGGCCTGACGGCCACGGCCCATAGCGAAGTAGACATCAAGGGGGGAAAGGTTGTGGCCGAGGTAACGCTTGGGGATCACGTTGAAAGCGGCAGAGTGGTCGAGAACGTGGTCATAGAGGGAGAAGTCACCGCTAAATCAAGAGGTCAGAGGCACGTTCCATCGATATAGCTTTGCGCATGATACACACCTGGGGACAAGCGTGACGCCGCGCTCCTTGAGGCTGGTCCAGCTGGTCTTCCTGACATCAGCAGCGGCCTTGGTGAGGTCGTCTGCGGAGATCTTGCCCGCCCAGTAAGCCTCGACGGCCTTTTTGATTTCACGGTTTGCACCTGGACGCAAAGCGCAAGTGAGTATGGTGGCGTCGTCGAGTGGCAGAGGCTGCACGCACCGATGCGGGGGAAACCAAGGACACTGGAAGAGACCATGGCGAGACGTGAGAGGGGGAGAGAGGAGATGGTGGGGGAGAAAAAAGAGGGGACGTGAGATGGGGTCGCGCTGGTACGATAGGATTTATACGAAGTTTTTGACACGTGCGCGTAGCGCCGGGCGTTTTGATCGATAGGAATCTATGAGCGTGTCTTGCGTGCTTGTTACTCTTTCTCACTCCCGACTTGTACTGTGAAAGCCTCAGTGTGTCCTCCCCGACTTCGCGTTACCGGCTATCGTCTGCTGAGAAGTGCTATTAGCGGGACCCGGGTGTCCAGAGGCCCACTTTCTCTACCGTGTGCGTCTTTAGCTCCGCCACACTGGTTAGGTCGCGTTTATCAGGCTTCCTGTTGCACAATTTGACTCCGTCGATTTACCACTTACTGCGGCCGCCTCCTGACACGCTCTAAGGGCTTACTCCGACGAGCGTCGAAAGAACGGCGGTAAAGGCCGACGCAAACTGAAGGAACCGGCGAAGCGTTCGCAGCGAGGTGATCAAATTTTTGATTACTGCAGGCTGCAGCGCGTTCGTACATGTTGTGGCTTTGGTGGCGCCCCCATGATCTACGCCCGTGTATCTCTGACAGCAGCGGGATCGGAGTCGGGTGACACGTTGCAGCGCTGTGCGCGATAACCTGCCTCGTTGATTTCACAGACGACGAGCAAAGGCGTTTAGCCGGTCTCACGCCCGCTGCGAGCGTGGCGCCTTTCGAGACGAACGTTCCCTGGCTCGTCTGGTTCCGACGCTTCGCTGTCCCAGTTCTCGTTCTCTGAAACCGACATAATGGCCCCCAGGGCGCGGGCGGAGAAACGGCGGGGCAATATACAGGGAGTACTCGATCCAGGGGCTAGGCAGTGGCATTGGGAGGGGGAGAAAGAATTACAGCGGCGCGGGGCCGTGGCGTCCGAACGTCCGGGGTCAACGCAAGTCAATGGCACTCTTACTGGGTCAGCTCTCGTTCCTTACATCCGTGGCGCAGCATAAGAAAGCATTCGTACGGGAGTCAGTGTCAAGATAACGGGAGATGCTAGTGGGTTATAGTGGCCGAGTAACCAATGAGAGCCCGCGGAAGCTCCTATCACCAGCATCGATGGCAAGTTCCAACCGTCGCTGCTCATGCGTACGCCTAGAACTCGCCGCCTTCACCTGCCAGGATCATGGGGGCCCGGTCCGGCACTGTCCGCCGTGCCCCTCAAAAGGCCCGCTAGGCGAAGCAGACGACCGCCCTGAACCTGCTCTGCACCATGTCCAAGACCGATAACCCCTCCTTCGTCCTCCAGGGCATCGAAAAGGTCTCCTTTGAAGACCGCCCCGTCCCAGACAGTGCGTGTGGCGCCGAGATCTGCGCTCGATAGACTATTGATCCCCGTGCAGTCCTCGATGACGAGGTCCTCGTGGAGGTCAAGAAGACCGGTGAGTACTGCTACAGTCATTCGGCCACGATCAGACCCTTACCCCATAATATATAGGCATCTGCGGTTCCGACGTAGGTCTCTTCGCACAATTACCCCGCGATCAGCGATCTCAGACTTCCCCAGGTTCACTATCTCGTCCATGGGCGCATCGGTCAATTCATCGTCGAAAAGCCTATGGTGTGTCTCGCCCCGTCCATTCTACCTTAACTTCTGGCGCTCATGTTTGTGACCAGGTCCTTGGCCATGAATCCGCCGGAATAGTCGCAAAGGGTGCATATTATTCTACCTATTTGTGACAAGGACTGCGCTCATCTCGTTTAATTCAGTCGGAAAGAAGGTCAAGCACGTCAAGGCTGGTGACCGTGTTGCGATGGAGCCTGGTGCTACCTGCCGTGTCTGTGAGGACTGCAAACGGGGACGGTACGAGGTACGTACCACCACTCCACTTTTAACCCGACACATTTTAATCCACCAAATTCAGCTTTGCCCAGACATCGTGTTCGCTGCGACTCCCCCATACGACGGCACCCTCGCGCGGTACTACCGTCTCCCCGGAGACCTTACCTACAAGCTCCCCGATAACCTCACCTTAGAGGATGGCGCCATGATGGAGCCTCTCTCCGTCGGAATCCACTCCGTCGCCAACATCGGCCAATTCCGCGCCAACCAATCTATCGTCGTGTTTGGTGCCGGCCCGGTCGGTCTGCTGTGCATGGCCGTCGCGAAAGCCCTCGGCGCGTCCCGCGTCATTGCCGTCGACATTGTCCCCTCACGCCTTGAGTTCGCCAAGGCATACGCGGCGACAGAGACGTACCTCCCCGTCAAGCCCATCGAGGGCGAGACAAAGATGCGTTACTCCGAGAGGAACGCACAGGCGATGAAGGAGCAGCTCGGTATCGAGGAGCGTGGGAAGACCGCCATCGACCTCGTCGTCGATGCGAGCGGTGCGGAGGTATCGATCCAAACTGGTATCATCATCGCGAGGCAGGGCGGTTCCTTCGTCCAGGTGCGTCTCTTGGTTCAAGCTTCGCTTTCGTATCGTGCTGATAGTCTGGTAGGTTGGAATGGGCGCGCCCGAGATCGTCGTCCCCATCACAACACTGCTGACCAAGGAGGTCACCTTCAAGGGCTCATTCCGCTACGGAGTACGTCCCATCTTCCTAGACCATCTTCATCGTTGCTCATACCTCGTGACAGCCCGGCGATTACGAGCTCGGTATCGCGCTTGCCGCCCAGGGAAAGATCGACCTCAAGCCACTAATCACCCACCGCTTCACCTTCGACCAGGCTCCAGAGGCGTTCGACATCAACAGGAAGGGAAAGAGCCCAGACGGCAAGGCCGTCATCAAGGCGATCATCTCTGGTCCTGACGTCAAGGTCGACGACTACTAGGGCTCTTCCAAAATGTGCAAAAAATAGTAATGCTACATTGGACTTCGAAAACATGTAATTGTAACAAGTATCAAACAAATCTTTCTCACGAATGAAATGGCCCTGAGCGAAAATGAAAGGAGGCGCCCGCCTTTGTGGCGTTCTGATAGACGCCAAAGGTAATTAACGCGTCAACGCCGCTTGTGACTTGCCACGACGCGCCCTTATCATCCGAGCACCTCCACCGACTTCGGAGGTGTTGTCGCGTACTTATAGGTTTTTGACCGTATCACACTCTACTGCAGGAGCGAAACATGAAGTTCAACACGCGAAACGCGTACTATTTACGCGTCTCCAGCAACACCATTCTACCTCTCTACGTGGGTGTTACTTGAGCCCGTGCCGTCCTCGGTGACTAAAGAGGCGTGGCGAACAGCTTTACTTAGATGAACAGCACACATCCTGGATGTCAGAACGCGTGCTTCAACATGTTCTCGCTGACCTTCGACCTCTGTACGTCGTCATCTCGCTCGATCCTATACGCATCGTGCTTGACGTCTAGACGTGGTAGGATCATTCCGAAGCTTATAGCTGAGGACGCTGTACAATTAGGTCCTGGAGGATCATCTAACGCGAAGAAAGGCACTCTGGATGTTCATCGTGGAGGTACGTGGCTTCCTGGCGATGCCATATCCATTCGCTGACATATGTTCGTGAAGACACCTACCAGTTCGGTTACTTCTTGAGAAACGCCGAGCCTCATGCGGTGCTGATCAAGGTACACAATGTTTGCTGCACCCCGAAGAAGTGGTGACGCTCACTCTTTGCCGTCTAGACACGGAGGTTCACTGCTGCGCCACCAAAACCCAAACACGCACCCAAGCTCCAGGAAGCGGGAGCTGCAGTAGAGGACGCCCCTAATAAAAGAGGGCGAGGCTCGCGCAAAGGGAAAGAACCTGCAAAGAAAAAGCAAAACACCGGCAAGGCCAGGGCAAAAGGGAAATCCAAAGCAAAGCAGAAGGCTATGCAATTTGAAAGCGACGAGGAGGAGGCGATCGATATTCCGACAGACGAGGACGCGGACGACGCAGTCGACAGAGAACCGGCTGCAGCTTCTGAGGTCGCGCCGAGGCGGTCAACAAGGAAGAGGAATGTCGTCACTGGTGGTTATCAGGAAGATGCGAGCGATGGCGGAGACGGGGATGTTCCTCACGATCCAAAAGAGACAGCGGATGAAGATATTGAGATGGCCGAACATGAAGCACGGGTACCTTCTGAGATGGCGAACGATGCCGGTATGGATGACGCGGGCCTCATAGCAATGGATCAATCCGAAAATGCGACGCCAGCTCCCGTAAAAGTGAAGTCTGAGCAACCCGAGCCAACCATCCCACGGCCTGACTCACCCATCGCCGTCGACTCCGAACCACCCGCCCCGCCCCTCCCAACCAACCCTCAGGCCGGGCCCGACACTATCCTCGTAGACTCAGACGAAGAAGAAAAGCCCAAGCCGATCATGAAACTCAAATACCAGGGGTTCTCTATCGGCGGCCGCTGCCTCTGTGTCATCGTCGAGCCGTACCCTCCGCTTCCCAAAGCAGCGCGTGCACTGTCACTCGCGCCGACTGGCCTTGCCGGTCCGCGGGCACCAAGTATCGCACCGGCGGACTTCATACTCAGCGGACATCAACGCGGGAAGACGCCGCTGTTCTTGCCCGAAGATGACGACAGAGAAACAACGCCCGCACCATGGCAAGGTCGTATGCATCCGTCTGTTTCGCGAGCTCAAGAGGCACAGGATGAGGCGGACGATGAAGACGACGGAGGCATGCTTGCATATAGTCAGATTCTGCAGTCTGTTGGGGAGTACGCCACAGGAGCAGCCGAGGATGATGATGACATTGAGGGTGCGGTGTTCTTTGGCGATGCAGACGAGAACAGGGAGCTATGAGGCATGCGTCGCAGTATCTAGTGTCTACACAATTATATGCGCTTTGCACTACGCTCGACCCAACTCCTTCAAAATTTCAACTTTCCTCGACTCGGAAACCTGTCTGAACCCCGCGTTCTCCATCTCGAAGAGACCGTGGCCGCCCGACAAGGATCGGAGTCGATTCGAGTAGTCCAGCATCTGGCTGAGCGGCGCCACCGCGTGGACTGCACGTCGCATTGAAGCCGAGCCGCCTTTCTGCGCCGATGCGGAAGGTGACAGGACCTCTGGTGGTATGTAAACGCCGTCGTCGGGGTATGGCCCGACGTCTTGTTCCCCATCCGTGACACCTACAGAGCTCGACGCGAGGTCGAGCACTTCGCCGCCATGCTCAGTCAGATCCTTCACCACCTTCCCCAGCGTCTCCTCGTTGACCGTGATCTTGAGGTGGATGTAGGGCTCCATCAGAGGGCCCATGCCCGCTTGTTTAAGCTGTTCCCGCAGGAGGACAGCGCTCCCTCCCGCCAGGACAGTCGCCGGGACGTCAAGGGGGTACCGATAGTTCTTGACTTGGACGCGAATGCGAGAGAGGGGAAGTGCTGTGTGAGGCGAGCTCGAAAGCGAGTTCGATAGACCCCGGGAGATGTTCGCCATAGGGTCAGCCTGGTTGCCGAAGGAGTCGGGCAGAGGCATAGGCTTGCCGCGTTTGTCGAGCACGATGTTCCCGTCCCACAAGGGGTCCCCGGCCTCGTCCTCTTGCAGCGCACGAAGATCGAGATCCACCGATACCTGAATATGCTTTCCCGCGATTTCCGTTGTCCAGGGCGCCGGGGGGTCGATGGGGAGAGAGCCGAAGCCTTCACGATAGCCCACACGGCGTCGGCCGAACTCGAAGGCAACATTCCACTCATCGCGGAGGCGGCTCTCCACAATCTCAAGATGTAGGGAGCCCATTCCGTGTACGAGAAGTTGGCCTTCATGCGTCTCGACCCTGACGGAAGGGTCAGTCCGTGCCAGCGCCATCAATGCATCCTGCACGGGCTGCAAGTCCGCGTGCGACTGGGGAATTACGGATGTTGACACCACGGCTGGCGGCGGAACGATATTTGGCAATGTGTTGTCTTCAGCTTCTTTCTGTGTCGCTACCAAGGTGTCGCCAGTTCGTGTGAATCTGCAACCGATGATGACACCAACCGAGCCAAACGGAAGGGCCTCGACTTCTTCTGTGCGCGAGGCATAGAGCAATTGCAGTTTCGATATCCTCTCGCGCTGAGAACGGGTTGCATTCCATATAGCACTATTTGCCTTCAGAGTTCCTGTAGCAATCGTCATGAGTTCGGACAAATGAGCTGAGTGCGATGTACGAACCTGAGTAAACCCGAACGAAGGTCATCCAACCTTTGCGCTTGTCCCAAACCACTTTCCATGCGAGCATTCGTAGCGGTGCGTTTCGCTGTAACGCCTGGTCGAGAACGTCCGTGGGACTGGGAAGTAAAGCTCCGACGTAATTCATCACCAGGTCGGTACCGACGTGTTTGAATGCGGACCCGCAAAGAACTGGAAGAATGTCATTTCGCAAAGTCGCCGCCCTCAGCTCAGGCAGAATTTGCTCAGTAGGGACCGTAAGATATGCCGAGGGTTCCGAAGGGAGACCAAGGAGGGTTTCCATCAAGGGCTCCGAGAACATAGACAAGTTGTCGAGGAGCGTAGTGCGCGCTGAGACCAGATGCGGTAGTATGGGGTGTCCCGCAGGGAAGATATCCGTCTTCTGCAGGTCATCGACGTTCGTTGGCAACGGATATCGGGATATTTCGCCGTCCTCGTTCCATCTCCAAACTTCCCAGTTCACAAGGTCGACCAAGCCCTGGACGCCGGGTTCCGCACGAGCATAGTCGCTAGGGTCGAATGATGCCACTGGAAGGGTTAGGACCATGGGTTTCTCGTGTAGACGATGCGAGAGCAGAGATAGGACTGAGGACCGGAATGAGGCTCCTGCTCGGTCGAGCTTGTTCAGGAACATGATTCTGGAACGGACGCCATACCTGCGGGAAAAAAAACAAGACAATGAGGACACGGTGCGCGCTGTGAGACAATAGTCTCACCTCGGCGTGGTGCTCACCTATCTAGCTGACGCCACACCCCTTTAGTTTGAGCTTCCACGCCCTCAACCGAGTCGATGAGGACAACGGCACCGTCGATGACCCTACTGGCACTCTCGACTTCCATCCCAAAGTCTGCATGCCCGGGAGTGTCGATGAGGTTGAACGTCCAATCTTGCCACTTGACAGGAATACTGGCAGATTGAATAGTGATCCCTCTCTCGCGTTCCGCAGGAAGGAAGTCGGTGGTTGTACTCCCTGTGTCGACAGAGCCAGCTTCGGACAGGTACGAAGATTTGAGGAGGATAGACTCGGTCAGGGTAGTCTTCCCAGAGTCTGTGAAATAGTCAGTCATCGAGCATATATCATTGAATAATCCAGACATACCAATATGCGCCACGAGGGCCATATTTCGAAATTTTGTCGGGTCATGCTGGGCGGGCGTCGTCAGTCGCCGTGAGAGGACATGGTGGGCTGATTTCGGGAGTTCAAGAGGGATTCTCCAGGAGCCCAATCTCCTCAACATGACCCGCTTGCGTGCGGAGGAAGTGAAGGTCGTGCACAAGCCACAATGCGCGGTACGCGCTCACAGCTAACAAGGCCAAACAAGCACCTTGCCTCTACCCGTCTTTATTGTTAGACATGGACCTCATAACACGACGGCCATGCACGGCACAGACACCGTGCCCTCCTTCGAGGGCCCCGAAGACGTTATCCGCCGACGAGCAGCCCAAGCTCAGCAGAACTCGCTAGAGACGGTGCCAACCGTCCCCGTGCAGAGGGCCGGCGGTCTCGTTCCAAATACACCCCTCGCCGCATCCACCATCTCCTTCCTGCTAGGGTCTATATTCACCGTTGGGTTCTCAATATTCGTATCCGGCGGCCTCGGCTATTGGTGGGCTACACCACAGCTGGGCTTCTTCATAGCAACTTGGGCGGGGTTCCACTGGGGCGAATTCGCAGTCACCGCAGGATGGAATAGGGAGAAATGCAGCGTCGATTGTGAGGTTCACGCGTCATATACTTCGACTAGTGTATTAACATTGCCTTCTAGCGTTTTTACTAGAGAACGGTGCGATGTACCACATTGCGCACGGCACCGCTCTATGCGAGTATCTCATTACTCTCTGGTTTCGGCCGGCTTGGAAGACCCACTCATACGCGACTGAGATCGGTACGTTATTGTTCAGCCCCCTCTACGAAGTGTTGACTGAAACACGCGCAGGGATCGTGTTCGTTATTATCGGACAAGCCTTGCGGTCAATGGCTATGATACACGCTGCCACAAACTTCTCTCACGCAATAGCGTGGAAGAAGCTGGAGACGCATAAGCTCGTCACAGATGGCATATACGCGTGCGTCGTGCTTGTTATTTCATTCGGAACTTCTTGTTCACTGTCTTCAAATAGATGGTTCCGTCATCCCTCTTATACAGGGTTCTTCTATTGGGCACTCGGCACGCAGTTGGTCTTGCAGAACACTGTCAGTTTCCTATTCTTCCTTGTGGTTCTGTGGCGCTTCTTCAGTGCTAGGATACGAGGTACGCTTATACGTTTGAAGTGACGAGCTCTACTAAACAACACGCTTCAGTGGAAGAGCAGGCTCTAATCCGCTTCTTTGGACAAGAGTACATCGAGTACAAAGCCAGAGTCGGAACCAAGATACCTTTCATACCCTAATTAAGCTTATTATGTTCTGGACTCGGTTGCTTTTGAATATCACACACTGGTGCCCAACACGCGCATGATCGTAGTCATATGATGGCAAAGCATAGTGGTAAGGACATGCGACATGCGAAAGTTTTGAGTGAAAATACAGCTGCCAACACCACCGACAGAAAACGGAGAGAAAGAGTGATCAAGCATCCTGCTCGATGGTCGCCTTCTCCGAAACGTAGATACCGTCCAAGAATTTACGGATATCCTTGTTCCGTACCCTGCAGATACCGTGAATGGACGCCGCTGGACATACGATGAGTATCGGCCGGAATTGGCAAGGAAGTGCGACGCACCTGATTGTGAGACGTTCTGGACGTCGTTACCCTCAAGGATGAGCTCATCCTTCTGCGCCTTCGACTCGCTGACAACAACACCGTCAAGCATGTCGACGTGCCGTACGATCTGATTGTGTCGCGTAAGTAGACGGTAGGCGCAAGTTTTTTGGTATGCCTCACCTTCTCGCCCAGGAAGTTACGGATCTCGAGCTTGTTGCCACTCTCCTGAATGATGCAGTTGATGGGGAAATGGGCGTATACTGCGCGCATCTTGTATTGGAAGCCCTAGAATATGAAGCGTGCTCAGACCTGCGACCACTCTTCGCAAAATGAGTCGGCGGACCTTCGTGACACCAATGATCATGTTGTTGATAAGGCTCTTCAGTGTGTTCAACACGGCGACGTGCTTCCTGCCTCCCTGCCAGACTGCGAGTGTGACGCGGGTGGTCTGGCCCTTGATCAACCGGATGTCGACGTTGGCATGTCTGAGGTTCTTGGTGAGGGAACCGCGGGGGCCCTTGACGGAGACCAGACGGGCCTTGACGGTAACTTCAACGCCCTCTGGGACGGTGAGCTCTTCGGTCTTGAGGATGTCCCGCATCTTGGGAGAGGAGGAATGTCAGTGATACTGTAACAAGTCCGATGAGCATCCAAGTCGAGCCGGTCCAATCCATCCTATTCCACCCCTTCGCAACCTCTCTACGCGTCCCAAATTTCTCCTGCAGCACCGAAACCTCCTTCCCGACGATATACGGGCATAAATTCGGTACTCACGGCTAGTTATGGGTCTTGAGGTCGACGGCGGCGTTGGTGGATGGTTTGGCGGGCGGGCGGCACGCGGCGGGTCTGCTGCCTGCCTAATTAGGGAATATCTAGGCAGGAGTCTGGCACGGCTGGGGCCGTGAGCCGAATGTGGCATCACGGAGTTTGAATTGGACCGCCCCGGCCCATTTGTCAGCGGGAGACGAGCGCAACGTTTTTCGCTACTTGACCATCGACCACCGTCTTCCCTGCGTTTGGTGCTCTCCCCCGTCCGTTCTTGCCTGCGAGCTATCGTAAGAGCTTTTGTAGAAAGCGACATAAAGAACAGCCTGTCTCCCCCCTCGACCGACCCCCGCCGCATTTGAAGCAGAGTCGCACTCTGAGAACGTCTGTCGTGCTCCTGTTGAGTATCGTGGACCGACGATGTCTTTGTACCAGAGCCAGGCGTACGCCCACATGGGCTATCCTACCCCTCCGGCCTATCCTCAGCAACCCCTCCCTCCCCCGAACTACTATCCACCTCCGCCGCAACCGGTTTACTACGCCGACCCCAACCATTTCCGTCGGGATTATGCGGCGCGACTCGCGCAACTGACCGTAAATTCCAGGCCTATCATACAGTCTTTGTCTATGCTTGCCCAGGAGTATGTCCGTTTCGCCGACATAGTCGTTCAGTGCATCGAGCAGCACATTCGGAGGGTGAGTCATCCTGTTCCCACTGTTACGGCCACCACCCCTATCCCCCTTGCTATGTGTGGCACTGTGGCCTCTGCCGGTGCTTCCTCGCCTCCCTCTGCCTCGACTTGTAGTACTTGCATGTAACATAGCTAGTCATCTGCGGCATCAGGAAAATCACGCGGGTCTTGTGGGTTCAGCGGGCGGCATCGGACGGCCGCAGCGTTTGCAACCAACGACTCAGACGTCTGACGGCAGGCGTACTGCTGTGTGCACAGGCGTGTACTCCTCGTATTGTCTGCCCCCTTCTCCTTCTTCGCCCTCCCGTTCTTTCCCTTTCCCGTTGAATTCCCTCTTTAGTATGTCGTTCCATGGATGGCTGACTAATCGTCGCTTGTCTGGCGGTAATCACCTTAGGTTCCTCACTGGATGAAGCTCCCCGCGTTTTACCTTCTCGACGCAATATCAAAGAACGTCTACGAGCCCTACGCCCGCCATTTCATCCCCGTCGTCGTCCGCCTATTCCTCGACACCTATGAGCAGGTCGACCCGAGCACCCGCAGTAAGATGGAGGAGATGCTCCTCACTTGGCGCACAGGAGCGCCTAACAGGACTCAATTGTTTGGCGTGGTACCACAGACGGCGATTGAGCGGCACATTTGGCCTGACTCCACTCAAGAGGTGCGTGGTCTTCGTCTCATATGTCGTTTCGACGCTAACGCCACCTCACAGCCCTCTGGAAAAGTCGGACAGCCGTCAATATCGGCCGCACAAGTGTTGAGCGAGCTCGAGTTTGTCCTTAGCGCTAAGCAGCGTGCCCTGCAAACCAACCCATACGAGAAGCAAACACAGAACCATGTGTCTGTGCTATATCAGGTACGTTCCGCTCCGTCTTCGACAACCGCAAACGCTTACGATGTCTATTCTCAGCTTCGCAACTTGGTGCAAGCCGGTGTGTCGCAGGAGGAACTCGGACAGATTCTAACACAACTTAGAACTATGGCTCCCGCACCCCCGCCTGCGCCTGTAGCACCTTTACCACCTGTAGCTCCAGTATCACAAGCATATCCTCCGGCGTCATATCCGCCTTCTGGCGCTCAGTCTAGCTATCCTGCGGCACAGCCACCGTACCCTCCGGCAACCTATGCCTCGTCAGCCGAGCCGCCCAATGCTCCCGTTCAAGCAGCTCCCGTCGCTCAGTCAAGTTCTGGTGCCTCGACGTCCGCTCCTTCGATCCCGGTGAATGTATCATCTCTTTTCAGCGCGCTTGTCAAGGCCGGTGTCGTCTCTGCCTCCGCCTCGTCCACACCAACTGGCGCTGGCGCGACCGTAACTGAACAATCGACAAACGCTTCCTTGGAGGCAAAGGCTGCACAGGACTATCGCCGTGCCATCTTGGCCGTTGGCATCCGATTGACTGCCACGGACATCGCGAGGTGCGTCAACTCCCACGGCTTCCTTGATGCCGTTTGTACTCATCATATCTCCAGACACCGCCCGCCAGTATCGAAGTTTCTGTACGATAACCTTGCCGGTCAATGTAAGCAGTGCGGGATACGGTTCCGCGGTGATGCAGACGGCAAGAAGCGACTAGAAGCCCACTTGGATATGCACTTCGCTCAGAACAGGAAGGCTAGTCAGGCTGCAGGACGTGGTTACAGTCGCGGCTGGTTTGTTCCCATCGATGTACGTTTGTTTTTCTCGTTCTTGTCGTGTTGTATACTGACGCGCGTCGTTGTTCAGGATTGGTTGCATGATGGTGCTGTGGATGTTAAGGGCAAAGGGCGCGCTGATCGTGTCTCAATGAAAGGTGTTACTGCCGAAGAGGCTGCGAGGCGTGATGCTGACTTGCGCACGATGTTCGTCGTCGTACCTCCTGGAGACGAAGCGAAGCCTGTCTCGTGTCCGATATGTAAGGAGACCCTCAAGTCCGAGTTCCTCGAGGACGACGAGGAGTGGGTGTGGAGGAACGCTGTTAAGAAAGACGATAGAGTATGTTTTCGCAGTTTCTATTTCTACTGGACGTGGTCACTGACGAATACGTGACAGATATACCATGCGACGTGTCATTCAGAGGCGATATCGACGAAGTCGAGTCTGGTCACCCGTCTGCGCACTGAGATGTCCTCTAGTCGGAGCCGTTCCCGGACGCCTGAGGTCGCGCGGTCGCCGCCAAGAGAGGACATGAAGCTCCAGTCCCAGTCGCCGCCAACCACACCAACACGTGGGACGAAGCGCAAAGCAGAAGACGACGAGCCGCGGGTCAAGACTGAAGGAGGTTCAACACCGCCGTCGAAGAAGCTCGCCCTCTCGCCATGACATCCCGTCCAACTTATTCCCTCTCCCGATCGTCGACACATCTCATCATAATAGACGGACACGGACGGCACACACTTTCATCGCACGAGCATATTTTATTCGTCATGTATTCTGTAGTCGGTTCGGTCCCTCTGCGCATTTGTACTACCCTACACCACATTCGCAAATTCATCGCATTGTCTGACACGGACGGTCTTTCCTGCGCGGCTCTCGGACACATGTTCCACTGGGGGCGAGGATCCCCCCTTCGCGAAGTTCGACGCTAGTTACTAACGTGAGTGTGGGGGTTTCGCCGTATCTCCAACGTGCGTGCGTCGTACGATACGGTGCGCACTACGCAAGGTTCGGCGCACCACTCAGGCCAGACGAACGAAGGGCGCACGCACGAAGTTTTTGGGTTCGGGTCCACGAGACCAGTGATACCAAGGCACGCGCCTCGGGCGAACCGTCCATTGCACGTCACTCTCAGTCAATCAGGGCCGCTCTGGGTCGTGCAGCAGCAGCCCGCCCCTACTCGCGCGCGCCGCTCAGCGTGTCATTGTCACCCTGGTGGCGTACTGCTGAGCCCCACCCACCTGAATCCTCATCCTCCCTGTCTCTCAGATCTCCACTCGCAGGAATCACCAAGGAACACAATTATATTTCAGACACCGCGGTGGTGCTGTGCCTGGGTTCTGCGACGGGCCTGGGAGTAGCGTGGCATGGCATGGCGTTTGGAATCTCGATGGCACGATGCGTGGAGGGAAACTGATAAGGGCAGAATTTGAGCATGGACGCCTTGGTGCACTCTTGGTGTTCTCTTGGGTGTTGTTCCCTCGGTGGGCTGTACGTTACGATACGGGGAAGGGGCGAAAAATGGCCTATGGATTAGTATGGAAGGCACAACTACACCGCCTTTGGGCCTCCCCGGAGTGCGGAAGCGCATGCGCGCAGCAAAGGTGCGATCGAAGGACTCCTTGCACTCCGGGGCCGGAACGGCCTGGTTAATTCACGTAGACCCTACGCAACTGCTCCAACCCCGCGCAGTTTTAGGCTCCACCATGACCGTCTGTCGACCAACCTTGCAATTTCACCCGGCGGCTTCAGGTTCAGGTTCAGTCATGTGTGGCAGACAGTGCGCAGCAGCATGCAGCAGACAGGGTCACGATATGGAGGAAAGCAGCAATGCAAATAGTTTATACAACTTGTAATTTGGCAGACTGGGACGCGAGTGTATGGGGGGATTGAATATGATGATGGTTAAGTTGGAGAATAGAATTTAGCTATAACGACACTTCGTACAATGAGGGGATGAAGGAGCAAACGAAGCGGCGGCGGAGAGTGTAATAGCGGTAAAGTTCGAAGTGTAAGCTAGGACAGTTCTACAGCGTGAAGACTAAAGTCCTGTGAGCCCGTGAGTCCTCGCATCAACGAAGGGCTACGAAAAGAGTGAACGTGCGAGACGGCCGTCCACCGGAGAGGGCGCTCCCATTGCGTTTCTGGGGGCGATGCGCACACGCCGTCTGCAGATGCAGGTTTGGCGTGTATGGGCATGCCCCATACGCGGAAGCACCCCTCGGCGCGCGGCATGGCGCACACAGGGCTGGCAAATATGTGGGGGTATCTTGTGTTATTACTTCATGTTCGGTATGTCCCAAGAGAAGCCTCGCTTCGGTCTTGCACCATCAAGCGGGGAACCTAGTCCCTCCTCGACGCGTGGTATCTCTCAAGTCCTCCCCTTGCCCCCCAAGTCCCGATAACCGTCCGTACGCTCCACCCAAGCAAAGGCGAGCTCAAGGACGAGTCCCTTCACTCCAGGCCGACTAGACCTCGCACACCGGAGACATCGCCCGCGAGCGAGGCCTCCGATGGCCCTAGCAGGCCGTTTCCGATGATGTGGAGGCTCGTGAATGACCAGGCACAGGGAGGTCGAATGCGTGACTGTTCGTTCCAAACACGTCTTCTTCTTCGTCGCGGTATCGTGACTTATCAGGAGGGTATGCTGAGTCCCTCGATGTCCGCCGGGGCGGATGCGCTCGTGACAGGCTGCTGGCCAGCCCTCGATCGGTGGGCATTTCGATGCCCTGTGATGGTGTGAAGATTGCAGGAAGGAAGAACAGCACGCCGCGGCTGCGTCGTGGTCTTCGCAATCGGGATGGAGTACCTGGGGTCTCTTGGTTGGAGTAAAAATAAGACATGACGCCGTGGGCGGCGCGTCTCACAGCACCGGCTACTGCATGTCCAGGTTGCGGTGATGAGAATGACGCCTCGGATATCGATGGACTTGGCGGTACGGCAAGGGATAGCGGGAGTAGGTGGACGTCATCTTCGTCATCGGAGGTGAGCGAAATGGGGGATGAGGGCGGCATTGGCGTATTCGCGGTCGACGAGGGGATAGCAAACCAGCCCAAGTCGAGATACCAGCGGTGATTCCGCTTCTTCCAGCGAGGCATCATCACATCGTATCCGCTAATGCGTCCCAGGCTGTACCTTCTCTGTCGCGTGTGGGGGACCAGTGCCAGCCTGACCAGCCCGACAACGAGAACGAGCAGCCCCACCCACATAAGGATCTTGCCCCAGTTGCCCAAAAAGCCGATGAACGCCGCATCATCCGCGTGCCAGCTGCTTCCGTAGTAGTGGCTGAAGAATGTATGCGGTGCTTCCTCCGGCTGCGCGTTCTTACCGTACAGCGACTTGGGCAGGATGCGAACTTCGCCTCCGGGGTTTTCTTCGTTGGCAGGATGCGACGAGGTCCAGGAGCCGTACTGTGTCGATAGGAACATGGGACCGGTTGAAAACATGACGGTCGGATAGTTTAATACCCAGGAGAGGTCGAATGCGATGAGGTTGCGGATGACCTGGGCCATGAACGGGTGGTTCTTTTCAGCAAACATGAGATCGTTTGAGACGCCGACGGGGATGGTGCGCGGAAGGATGACGGGGAAAGTGAGCAGAGAGTCCATGGGGCGCTGGCAGCCAATATCGAGGTCCATGTAGACGCCACCGTAGTGATAGAGGATGAAGTAGCGGATGGCATCTGCGCGCTGGATGGGATAGGTATAGCCGTCGAATGTGTCCAGGAACCAGGGGTACTCTGTCGCGATGAACTCGCGCGAGCTTGCGTCTGTCCAGAGCATGTACTCGCTGGAGGAAGCGGGGTGCGGTCGTCAGGGGTTGCGCACGAGAGCGACGGAAAGGACAAGACTCACTAGTCAGGCATCATATCCCGACAGTGCTGCGAGATTTTGACCCATTTCTTGGGGAGAGTTTCGGACTTCCAGGTCTGGTGAATTATGCGTGGGACGCGCTCGACCTTGCCGTGCTGGGAGGCATTCCAGCGGGAGTCGTCGAAGGGAGCGTCGAGTTCATCTTCGGTAATGTAGGCTGCGAGGTCGATGTTGAGGTAGTAGGAGATGGAGGAGAGGACGACGACGGTGCCGATGAGGAGTGCGGCGAGGAGACAGAGACAAGTGTAGACCGTTCGACGGCGGACCATAACGAGGACTGGGGATAAAGGAAAGGACAGACGATGGGGCGAATAGCCGTATAAGAAAGTGCGACAAGAGGGCTCTTGCCAGAGGAGGACCATCCGCGTGCCCTGTTTACCCTCCCCGAGACGCCGCACGCCCTGCCTTTTCCGGCGCCCCATCAGATCCCGGCTGTGCTGATCAGAGCCCGCCTCGGCGCCTGCCGTCTGAGGGCCCCGCTGGGCGCTGGCGGCTGCGCAACCACACCACAGAGCCCCCGTGGCTAATGCTCGCAGCTGAGCCCGCAGAGTAATCCAGCCTAGCTATACACCGCCAGCCACACACACACGGGCCCCGCCAGCCTGCTGCGCCCCCTGCCTCCTCCTCGCTCGCCGTCGCCGTAGACACACACACATATCATCATCATCCCGGCCGCGCGGGCCCCGTATCTACGCAGCCACACAAAATGTAATCGCACAGACGTTGCACACCCGCCGCCGGCCGCCTCAGCTTAGCTCCCCGTCGGTCGCAGCGGCGCGTTGAACACCTCCGCGACGTGCGGCCCCAGCTCCCGCAGCGACAGCACCACCAGCTCGTCCCCAAACTGCCGCCCCACGTCCCCCAACGCGTCAAGCGCATTGTCCCATGCCTTCCGCGGCCAGTCTTGGCCCCGGCGCCAGCCGCGTTCCTCGTTCCTGCGCAGTAGGAACCGTCCCAGCGGCGGCTCGCTCTTCTGCAGCTGCTTCTTCGTCCCCAGGTACTCCAGGCAATCCCGGACCGTCCACAGCTCAAACGCTTTCTGCCGATGCGCGGGCGCGTGCAGCGAGTGTACCGGCGGGCCCGCCTCTCCGGCTTGGTGGCGCACCCGAGACGCCAGCTCTTTGAGCACGATGCTGAAGTGGTCGATTATCTGCAGGTGTAGCCCGTCGAGCGCGTGGCTAGGCACCCATGCATCTCTTGGTACTGCTGTATCGTCTTTGATTACAGGCTTTCCGTCGTCTGAATCAATTTCCATGCCATCGTCTGAACCATCCTCTTCGACTGGTTCGTCAGGAGCCTCTGTTCTTGCCAATCGCGTCGGCCTTTCAGCGCGTGGCGGGCGGTATTTCGCTACATTTTCGTGTCCGCGAAAGAACTGCGGTATTTCAGCAGCGCGGTCCGGCCATATAGCCTTTGCAAGTTGGCTGCTCGAGTTGGCATGCTTCACGACCGCTGCGCCACATGTCATGAGTATTTCGTGTGCGCTCCGGGATGAAACCACAGCTGACGCACCACAGCCCTCCTTCAGGCAGTCTATAGTCAGGTTTTTGTCATTCGTATAGAGATGGACCTCGCCCTTGCACTGATAATACAGCGCGCAGTCAAGGATGGCAATGTCCGCGGCGCGAAGCCTCTCGTATTCGGACAACTCGATGCCGTATTTCTCATCACGTTTCTGGACCCGCCACGTCCGTTTCTCCTTCACTTTCTGCAGCAGCAGCGTCGACGCAGTACGCGCGAACCACGACTGACTACCCTTCTTAAGCCTGCACACGCGCGCGCCCATCAGTCAATTTCGCCAATTTCGCCCCTCCGACGATCTGCGGGGAAGAGGAGCGGGCCACACGCACCCATCAAGTTCGCTGAGCACGACGTCGGGAACGACAATCTTCATTGGAGCCGCGAGGCGCTCCAGGTCCTCGCTGAAACAGCGCAGGACGTCCAGGTTGTGTATCAGCACATTGGTGTCGAGCACGAGATATTTCATCTCGGGGTCTGCCTCGGCAGCGTCCTGCGGTGCATTGATACGTCAGGGGATGGCGAAGATGCAGCCTCGGCACGTCTACGCACGAGCATCTCGACATCGTTCGCAATGTCGGATATCTTGACGAGGGTGTCATCGCGCGATGCCACTGGAACAACCGGTGTTGCGAACATTAAATATGGAGCGTGCCGATGGGACAGATCACAACGAACACTCACTCCCATCAGGATATGCACCATGTCCAGATGGATGATAATGCTGGGCAGGAATGTAGTTAGTGGCCGACATAATCGGGGACGCACCTGTTGTGCAATGTCTGAGCGTATTTCTACGCGTGCTTTGTTCTCTCGGTGGCGTTCCACGCCGTGCGATCTGTGTAAATTGGAGAGGGAGACGGAGTTGGATTCGGTGGTGGTGGCGGAACGACGCCAAGATGGGATCCGCCAATCACAGAGGGGGATGTGCCATTCGGAGCCGCCCAGGCCGTCAATTATTGCAGCGCCGACGGCGACGGACCGCCAGCCTCCGGGGCCGAGATACTTGCTCGCGCAGGGACGACTCCGAAGCCGATCCCAACATATCCCGATTCCGACATACGCCACACCCAAGTCGAGTCCTCTTCCAGACCGTCACCTGCCCTGACACACTGCCCCGGCCGGGAACCCAAACACAAAACTTCCAAGTAATGCAGCAAAAATAACACCATTTGTAACAAAAGACTGCGCACTAGGCCAAATTTTCCATAAATCTCTGCGACTTTTCTCTCTCCGTTCCTTCTCTTTCATCTTCTCTCCTTCATCTTCGAAAACACGGCTTTAGTGTAGGGCACAATTACCGACCTTCTGGACAGTGTTTCCAGAACCGTGAAAACAGGTGCCACATAGTCGCACAGTCTTTATCCTCGTCCGTACCTGGCTAAGCCGCCGATCGAGGTCTTCCATCCGCCCTAGCGCACGCGCTTTTCGGACCCCATACACACGACCCGCCGGACGCGCAGCGGACACAGTTGCCAACGCCACGGATCCGGAAGGCGAACGGTCAGACCAAGTGTGTGATGTAAAGTCCATTGGAAAGCGACGAATTGCGGGATAACTTGCTACTACATTAGTGCTAACAGGGATAAATAATCGAAGTATGCTGTATCCAAGAAGGGTGTGGCTCCTTTTTGTTGTTGTGCGTTTGGTTGAGGAGCAGACGAGTTTATGATGAGCGTTGGGCGGCGACGGACTTCATCGTTCTTGAGAGGACGAACATGGCGGCTGCGCCGACGACGTACGTGAACGCTGGCCCGAATGTCCAGTATGACATGCACGCTGCAACCAAACCGTCGTCAGTCATCTCAATATTACACTAAAATCTTGGAAAACGTACCCAATAGTGGCCCAATTGCACGCCCAAGCTGGCCAGACGAGCGGAACCGACCGAGCGCTTTGCCCTTGGCCAGCTCAGGATGCTCCTCTTTCGCCTTCCCAGTGTCCGCATCGACGCCGTCGTCGCACTGGAGCGACGCGAACGCGGTGAGCGAGTTGACGACCGTCGCGGACGTGAACGCCATGCACACGGACGCGGCGCGCATGATGTTCACCGCGAGCGCGCGGTTGTTCGTGATCGTGAGCGGGACAAGGGTGAGCAGCACGAGGCCCACGGCGCAGCTCGACACGCCGCGTTGTGCCATCGCGCCCTCGCCGACCTTCGACATCGACCGGCGGACGTATCCGCCTTGCAGGAGTGCACTGATGATGCCTATCGAGCCAATCAGGGCGCCGTTCTGCTTGTTTCCCCAGTCAAACACTATTGCGAAGTATTTAGTTGTCCGTACGCGTAATTATAGACGGATCTGCTTACGATCGAAAGTGAGGAACGTCAACGTGAACTCCACACCGGAGAACAGGCCGAGGAACAAGAAGTGCAGGTTGCGTAGTTTGCCTAGCGTCTTGAGCCTCTGCTCGACGGAGAACTTCTTCACTGGTGCGGTATGTCCATTCGCCTTGCCGTTCGTCTGCTTCGCTGCGCCATTGCCATTGCCATTGCCATTCGTCTGCGCTTTCTCTGGCTTCGCCGCCTGCACACGCTTGCCTCTCGTCTCCGGAAGCGCGACAATAAGGAAGATGGTTTCAAGCACAAGCAACACGAGCGTGATAATCGCGGGTGTCGCGTAGACGTTGAGTTCAAACCCGGATGCGGTGATAGACGACGGGATGGGCTTCGAGGCGAAGTAAGCACCGATTGGGGGCCCGATGCAGAAGCAGATGGCGAACGCGATGCCGACGTGTGCGAGCGCCTTGGACCGCTCAGCTGGTGTGGTTATGTCGGAGAGAATGGCACTGGTACACAAACAAGGTTAGTTATAGGCTCGAAACGGGGATCATGCATTGGAGAACTCGCGGGCCAAGCCCTCCGACATGGAATCGGAAAGACACAACGGTCCCAAGTCGCCTCCGGGATCAGGTCCGCAGTGCCTTCCAAGCTGCCAGTCTCCGCGTTGCCTGACAAACGCATCGAAAAAAAATCAACTCACATGGCAAGCTGGACGTTTCCTTCACTCAGGCCGCCGATAACCCTGGAAAGCATGTACGACGCGAAGGACGTTGATTGTATCCATCTGTCGCGACAACAACCGTTAGAGCTGCGGAGCCGGTAACACGAGATGGCGGCAGACTACGTACACCAGTGCAGATAGAATGTTGCCCAGCATTGTGATCAGAAGGACGCGCTTCCGGCCGTATTTGTCGCTCAGCGAGCCGATGTGCGGGGAGATGAACCTGTGCAGGCGGTTAGACGAGCCCTAGAGTAGGTGCGTGGGTGGGGGACGTACCATTGTAGTGCTCTACAGACCAATGCGTGTTGACCCGTTAACCATCCGCCCTGTGTATCGTCAAGAGGTACTCACGAGAAGACGGAGCCCATAAGACCGCCTGCCGGACTTGTTAGGACGCGAATGGGGATCACGGAGGGGACGTACCTAGCAGGACGATATCCCATTTCTTCGGATTCGACGTTGGCGTGTAGAAGAAGCTTCGTACCGTCGAAACCGCGTAAAGCGTGCGCGCAAGGAACCCCGTGGGGTCTCCGGATTCACGCTACCCTCCTAGTGAGCCACAGAGCCTTTCCGCGAACACCAGGAATGCGCGCACCTTTGCATACCACTCGATTATCCGCGGAAAGAGAGGAAGTGGGATGGTAAACGCTATGGCATCAAAATAGGTCGGTGGTCCAGCTCGCGTGGCATATCAGCCAGGGACGCACCAAAGAGGTCCAAGACCAAAGACAAGAACACGATCCGTTCGACGCTGAATCCCGCCATGGTGGGCCTTTCGCCTCAGAGGCAGCGCAGAGAGCAGAGTACGATGTGGACGAGAGCAAAGTGAGTGAATACGCGAGGAGCCGCCGCACAGGTCCAGGAGGACAGGTCGAGACTTGCAGTAATCGCGATGACAACACCGTCCGCGGGGCGATTCGAAGCGTCAGGGACAGACAACAGAGAACAGGGACAGGGCGGACGCGCGAGGCCTCGTCGCCGGGGCCGACGTTTTATACAGTGCCCATCCTGCGCCTGGTGTGAATTCCGAGTGTGAGGCTACCGGGCTCTCTGCGTTCTCCGGGCGCGCTTTCCCACGCAGCGCCGCCGCCAGAACAAAGGCCTACGTGGTGATGCTCACGACCAGCGAAACGGAGACGTGTTCATGCGCAGAGTAGGACTGCCGACGTTCGCCTTACCCACGGGCCACCGTCGAATGGGAGGCCGTGGATTCCCCCACTCAATGGCAGTTCTCAGCCCTGTACGTGTTCGAGGCTGGCGTGAAATGATTGGGAGGATCTCTGCTAGATGGGGAATTGCCGTGCACCGACGGTACGTAGCCAGAAATTATCCCATGTTGTGGCAAAGACGCTGTGAACACTGTGGGTATGAGCTGGCTCGGTGAGAGTGGCGTACGGGGGTCCTGACATATACTGATCATGGGTTCACTAGGGAAGATTCATTTATGTTTCTTCCGAAATTGTGGCAAATGACGTCGGAACACTGGCTCAGAAACTCATCCAGATAGCGGTGAAAGTCATGAATACATTGATTGAGAATGTCTACCACCCAATACATAGCGGGTGGGAATCAGAGAAATTGTACATGAGGACCCAACGAGTGTGTATATTCGATTCTACAACGAGACGATGGTATACGGAATTGGCGAATTATGTTGGGCGTATGATACTGGCATGCATTGCGTCGTGAAGGAGGTCCATGATTGCGGGATGGGGAATAAAGATGATCTATGAAGCGTGTGCTGGTGCGGGGACGGGGATGGCGAGCTTGCGGTGCTCAGCATCCTCCTTTTCTTGCTCCTCGAGGATCATAGCCCACGAATGGTCGACCTGCTATAGATCGAAGAAGTGTCAGCTCCTGTTACAGAGTGAGATCCAAATAGTTCAACTTACGCGTGTCTCGAACGCCTTCTCCCTCTGGGAGTGTGTGAGGACACCAGCGCCGACGAGGACACCGACAGTGAGGCCCTGTGCCCACATACGGGCCTGGACAATCTTCTGCGGCATCGTCTGGTGGCGGTTGGCCATGACGATCGCGCCCGCGACGGCCATGGAGGCGGCCCAGCTGCCAAGGATAACCTTGTACTGGTTGTGCATCGCCCATGCCTTGAACTTCTGCCCAGTCGACATGTGCTCCCACTCCCTCTCCTGCTCGGTCTTAACACGCTCAATCTCGCGCATGCCGGCGCCCGTCCATGTCGACTCGTCAAACTCGACACCACGGCGCTCGGCCTGGATGGCGTAGCACGGGAGCACGATGAGGATGACGGCGAGGGTCTTGAGCTGCACAGGCATGGCGCGGAAGGCTGGCCACTTGCGCTGGGCGAGGTAGCCTGCTGGGAGGGCGATGGCGAGACCGCCCATGAAACCCTCGACGGCGCCGCGGACGGTCGCGTTGTGGTGGCCCTCGAGCTCTTCCTGGGTAGCGAACTGCGGACCGGGTATTAGTTCCCCGCACTGCTGAATAGCCGAGAGTACACACCTTCATGGTAGTTGATTCAGAAAACGGCGGATCGGATGTAGTTTACGGGCTCGGAGGAGAGCTCAAATGTGTTGTGGTGGTGGTGGGAGGAGGAGGAGAGTTGAGGCGGGTTGTTGGTAGTTAACCAGAGTAAGGGAGCTCGGTGGGCAGAGAGTGGTCTACACTTTATAGGTGGATGGCAAAGGGCGAGATGTTCCATATTCGATGCGGCTGAAGCAGGGCGCTGTAAGCACGGAGTAATTTGGCGGTCTGGAGCTATGGAAATCTGTAAGCTGCGGGTCCAGCCGGGTTCCCTTCCGACGCAGGACGAATTGTCTCCTGCCTACTCTCCTCCACCAAAATAAACACAGAAAATTCACCCCACAGTGAGCACTCAATTCCCCACACACTCTACAATTTTCGTGAGCCCACCGAGCACAGAAAATCGCATATGTTCATCGCGAAACCAGCGGGCGTCGGCAAGGACCGCGCTTTAGGCGCCGTGCTTAGGAAGGCTTGCATAAGACGCGCCCAAATCGGGAAACTAGATCGACGGGTGGCGTTGATCGCATCAAGTCTACCCCGGAACGCTTCGCAAGAGCGGAACCACTTGGACATCCCGCAAAGGCTAATTCACAGCACAACTTCGCCCGTACCATCCCAACATCGTCTCCAGACGCCACCAAGCCTACAACCCGAATGCGTACGCCCCCGCCTCGGTTTTTGTCTAACATTCCCAACTAACAATTACTCGTCTCACTCGCCGCACAAAAATAACTCGGCTTGCTGTAATTTGACATGCTTGTGTGGCGTCCAGGATCCTGAACGTTTTGTTGGCGTGCGAGGTTCGTAATAGGCTGCCGCTCGTTTTCCTATACGCTGTCACTTATGGCTTCAGGTCTGGATCACATACCGCACATCTCGGCCATTGATGGTCTCACTTTGCCCACTGGTCACCGGGCTGACTGGGGGATAGGTCCGTCGGTCGCTCTATGTGCCTTGCGCGGTCGCAACAACTAGAGACAACCAGCCGAACCTCCACCAGCCTCGTCCGAGGCACATTCGGAATGCTGCTGCACCGGCTGCTAACGGCGGGCGTGGTATTCGGATATCGTTAGACGCGTCGGGAGGCGGGTGGGGTATAGCCGGATCGTGTCGGGGAGGCGTCTCTCTGCTCGTGGGAGCGCTATTTGTGGTGGCGGAAACTGCCCACGACCCGGTTTCATGACGATCTGTGTCCACGATGAGCGTGTGTGGCCGTGCAGAACACTGCGACCTACCAACGCACAAAGCTCGCGGCATCTTCGCGGTGTTCTATTTGTGTGTA
The DNA here is from genome assembly GCA_027924225.1 of Bjerkandera adusta. Taxonomy (NCBI): domain Eukaryota; kingdom Fungi; phylum Basidiomycota; class Agaricomycetes; order Polyporales; family Phanerochaetaceae; genus Bjerkandera; species Bjerkandera adusta. The sequence continues at coordinate 218,033 of BSCZ01003033.1, forward strand.
CCTACGAGCTTGCTGTCGCGCACCCGGGTCCCGTTGTCACTAATGCGTATACATATAAGCTCACGTATACAACCTGGCTGACGATCCTTTTGTCTTCGTTGAATGTGAGTGTATTTGCGAGGACTGTCGCAGGAGGTGTGGCGCTCGAGCATAATTCCTGAGCTGTAAAAGTAGAAGTGGCGTGGACTATCTGCCTACTAATTGATATGAAAAGTGTACGATACGACTTAAACTCCTCTCAGGCATCTGGGTTTGTGCTAAAACTAAATCTCACTGGTCATCAGTGAATGAAAGCCGGCCGTCGACGATTGAGGCGCATCAGTGCGTAGTAAAGGGCACGCTGCAAATATAATCGACTTCTGCTATTTTTGCGGACTCAGGCTACGTCTACTATTTTGGTAATCACCCGGCCAACCTCTGCAAAATTTGACGACTTCTACTACTGTGGTCAACAGGCAGACTAGTTCTGCTTCCACTACGGTCATCCCGAACGCGACACATTTAGCGCCCAATACGACCTGACCACGACCATCAAGTACTGAGGCCTGAGATTTGTTGCAGACATACAAACAAATCGCAGCACGCCGGACGCAAGTTAAGATGCTGAGCTCATTCGTATCGTCCCCCACGATCGACCTCTCGTCGCCCTCAAAGGCGCGTTCCCGCACGACAACTCGCGCACCCCCTCCAATTGTGCAAACGCAAGACCTCGCGGCAACGACTCTCGCGCGCACCGCTGTCGCGCTCGAATATGGCTCGCTGCGTGTACCAGGTCACTGTCCTCTCGGGATGTACATAACACCCTCGCCAGAGAGCCTCCTCGTCTGGGACGCCGTGTTCTTCGTGCACCAAGGTGCGTCCTCCTCTCCCTCTCCTTCGAAGAACGGAGTTCATAGCGACGCCAGTCAGGCTACTACACCGACTCGATCCTCAAGTTCCGCGTCACCTTCCCGGGGGACTACCCTGAGCGCGCGCCGGTCGTGCAATTCCTCACAGACGTCTTCCACCCGCTCGTATCACAGCAAACCGGCACGTTCAACCTCGCGCCGCGGTTCCGGCCCTGGAGGTGCGTCCTACCCCCCTCCTTCCCCGCGCGTGTGATTGGCGTTTTGACGTGGGGGTGGGCACAGGCCGAAGGAACACCATATCTTCGACGTGTTGCACTGGGTCAAGGCCGCGTTCAAGAAGCACGCGCTGGATGATATCCAGGAGGCAGACTGTCTGAACAAAGAGGCGTTCCGGTGCGTCCTATCTCCGCTTTGCTGTACCTCCGTCCGTGGCTGATGTTGCGGCAGACTGTATGTCCACTCTAGCTCTTCTTGTTGGTGTTAGAAGATTGACGAAGCGCAGATACCACGACACAACGTCGTCTTTTGCGGCACTCGCTACCCAGTCGTCCATGCTCTCCCAGTCTGCGTCGGCCCTTTTCGACAAGGACCATCCGTCGATGGCGGGCAAGGGCACACACGGCATGCTATTCAAGGAGCTCAAACCCGAGCAACTGTCCGCCATGCGAGCCAAGCTCGGACTTAGAGAGTGGGAAGACCCCGTGCTGCCGCAGGGCGGCGCGGGGGAGGCTGCGTGACACTGTGCATGATAGTGGTGCTCGGGTATCCTTGGATTATATGCTGTACGTACGACTACTCCGTGTTATGGTACATGCTGTCGGTGTACGCTGTGCATTACGCGACGTCTAACCGTGATACTGCAGGTTCGCAGGGGTGGATGTATGATAGGCTACGTGGTGCTGTGTAATCAATGGTGTTCGTGAAGTCATAAAGTCCGAGTATGTGTATGTAGGGTGGTGGGGGTGTCCGAAGTGAGGTAGTGCATGGTTGCGTTAAGACGCCGTCTTGGCACCGACGGCTTCAAACTCATCAGGGGAGCCCTCGATTGGACTCGAGCTGAGCGGGACGATCGTCTCATATGGCGTTTCCCGATCTGTGTCCTCGTCCTGTGTACCGTCAGCTATCCCTCCACAAGACACCAAAGGTGGCAACTCACCTCGACGACGCGCCCGAAATGCTTCGACAGCTTCTCGATGACGAGACTGTACGGGATATGTTGCGTAAGCTTCCGGCGGGACTGGACGTTGAGCGAATGCCGCGCGTCGAGGGCCGAGTCGAGGACGTTGGACGAGTGCGCGCCCTCGCTCAGCGAGAGCCGGATCGAATACTCCTTGTCCGACTTGCCCCGTCCATGGTTCCGCTCGTACAGCTCGAAGGTAATATGTGACTAGCCAACTCTGTGTCAGACACTGCTATAAAGACCAATTTAGATAAAACACATACGCAGTAGTCCAACTCGGGGATACGACGGTTGACGATGGGGAGGCCAGATTGTAGGACGAGGTTGACAAGCGTGTGGATGTGGCTCTCTTTCGTGAAGTAAAGCGTAAGCGAGCACTCTTCGTTGTTCCGCGCGTTCTCAAGATCGCCTACGACGTTGCGCAGGAGGGGTAGCGAGGTCAGGATACCAATCTCCTCCCTGAAAATCCACGTGTCAGCGGAATGTACGGGATGCCATAATCGTTGGGACGTACTTCTCCTCAGGCTCAATGCCGTACTCCTGTGGGGCGACAAGGTCGAACAGCGCCTTCGCACGACTGTACAGTTCGTGCAATCGCCTGTCCTGAGGCTGCTGGTCTCCTGAATCCAGGCCGTGTTCGTGGAATATAGAGAAGAGGAATGTACGGTGGTGCAGAGCGCAGTATTTGATAGTGTCGTAAAGTTCTGAGACCTACAAGGATAGGAGTGAGTGATGAACTGTGGGAGTGTTCGTGCCTGAGGTACTTACTCGAGACGGGTCGAACTTCTCCTGCTTGACGTCGCAAAAATCTTCAAACAACTTCTCCCAGCGTTCACGGAACAGCCAGGGTTCGTCACCACAGCACCTTCGGAGGGTATCGTATGATTGATAGGCCCGTGAGACCGAAGAGCTACTCACCATCGTTCCTGGATCTTATCAACGTCCATCGTCTCCCAGTTCCGGTGCATGATCTCTCGGAAAGACGAGAGCAGGTCGATGACCTCCTTCACGACCTCGACCGGCTCCTTCTTCATGCTCTTCGGCCACGTCAGCTCGGGACGCTTCTCGGGCTCCCCAGGACGCAGCAGAATCTTGAGCCGCTTCTTGACGTCGTCCATGAGGTCCTTGGCCGCGTTCGAGTCATCGAGGAGGTCCTTGCGGATGATGAGCTTCGGCGCGATGCGGCTGCTCAAGGAGAACTGCGACGACTCCCGCTTCTTCGCGGGCGTCTGCGAGCTCGTCACGGCTGGGCTTCCGCCGACGTCGATGGAGGAGCGCGAGGCAGGCGTGTGGATGGCGCTCGAGTTGTACCCGCTGCCATCCTTGTGCGTGTCAAACAGCGCAGCGGCGAAAATCTCCGCCGAGGCGACGACGCGGCGTTCGGAGGAGGTGTATATCTAGTGCGATCCGCACGGCGATGAGAGAATGGTGAAAGGAGGTTTGCGAGACCCCACACCTTGACGTTCCTCAAAACTTCCTTGTCTAGGGAGGAGACCCGTTAGTATTCCGAGTCGATGAGACAAGGTTGCGTGCATACTCATTATGGAGATGTCCTTCTTCATGTTCTCCCCGAGGTCGCGCGATTGATACCTCGCCGAATGCGTGAACTAACAACGTGCCTTGTTGGCGTTCACCTTCTATCTCATGTCACAAGTGGACTCACCTCTCCTCCCCATTTGAACACCAGAGTCAGCTTCGTCAAATTCCTCTTCTGTCCAGGCTGTTTCTTGGAGTAGACTGGCTTCAACTGCGCTTTCGTTCCCGGTAGCTCGATCTTGCTGAAGAGCGCATTGTTCAACTGCGTCAGTTTGGCGAGATCATCGCCGTCCGCACCGAGGCCTTTGGCTTCCTCGACAGCGGTGGCAATGAGGCTTAATTGCTGACGCTCGCGCAGGATGATTTCTTCTTTCTCGCCGTTCAGCAGCCGCACGAACGGCTGGGTCCAACGTTCGCCGATAGGGAAATTGAACTTGAGCTTCTGCTTGGGCGTGCGGTCCGCGTGACGAAAGACCGTCACGTTTGCCTTGAGGAGCCATGTCGGCGCTTCCGCAGTGGTGGACTCGGTTGTGCCGATTGGACGTTCCGGAGAAGACGAAACTTGGGTACAGAGCTGGGCGAGGATCTCTGCTGCCTTGTCTGGATGGGCAGAAGAGTCACGCATGAGCGGGGAATGAAGGAGGAATTGACCGCGACGCACCATAATAGGTTTCGTTACCTTTCACGAAGCTCCATCCGTTCACATCAATCACTAGGCTCTTCCCACCATTGTCACATCTCAACATGTCGAATCCGCACACCATCTGGCCAAAGCCTTCGCTAATTTTGGCTGCCCATGCTTTTTCAACATCGCTGAGCTGCGTGATGAACCTGGGGATGCGTGTACACCGATCCGTATTGGGCGTTACGGGGGACATACGGAAGACATGGTGATGGAGTGAGAGACGGAGCAGAAGGGGCGTCATAGGAGTACGCACCGAATTTCCTTGCCCTCAGTGTTACGCCGTACGACACCGTCAACGACGGGTGACTTGCGCGTCTCCGCATGGGTATAATCCTTGCCTACAGTGTAGACCTTGATATCTTCGGAATTGTCTACGTCTATAAATTGCTCGTAGATATAAGAGCCGTCCGTGCGCGGATGACTGAGCGCTGGATCGATCTCGCTCGATTTGTTTCCAACCTGAGGAAGGGTAAGGGTTTTGATGAGACAAGGTTTTCAGGAGATAGGGCCGTAAGCTACTTTACGGAAAAGTCTGCGCCCATGTCCACCAGGGAAATAGATGTAGACGTTATGGTCCTCGCCGCTTACAGGCTTTTCTACGAACGGTTTGCGCATAACTTGTCCGTCAATGATGATAGAGTCCCCATCCTCGGTGAGGGATACTTCAGGGGTAACCTGGAAGCCTCCGAGGTTGAGACCGATACGTTTCTTCATGAGTTGTCGTAAGTCTTCGTCCACTTTTGGACCACCGTCACGCGAGACCTCGAGTCTCCGGGGAGTTGGTACGCCTAGGTGGTCTAAAATAGCACCGACGAGTCGGCGGTCCCAAAGAAGGGCTTGTGGGGGGAGGTCATTAATGCAGAGGGGTTGTCGCAGCTTGACGTAGGATATCGCTTTATCTAAAGGGAAGTCGGTAGAGAAAAAGGAGATGAGGACGTCGCATCTAGGCCAGTTCTCGACGTCTGGTGCAAATGGTCAATAGGGGCCACACTGAGACTTTTCCCGGACTCGCCTTCGTCGAGTATGACTTTGTCTCCGAACACTTTAACATCGATAGCGCCTCTGGCACGTTCAACGAGCCGGGTGAGTATCTCGCGCATGGCCTTCGACCGTGCCTTGACGTCCATGGCGCATACACCGAGGACCACAGGCGGTCGGGCGGGGTCTGTGGTGGCTGAGATGTCCGAATGAGATCCATTCGGCGAAGGCGTCGATGACCTGTTCGTGAGCCTCGAGCGGGACCTCGGAGAGGACGGCGAGGGCTCAGACGACTTGAAGAGAGACATTCTTGACCTGGAATTGCGCTCCATGTGGGAAGAGGTTGCGCTTGCGCCGCTGCTGGGGTCTCTGCGGTGGCCGCTGCTTTTCGAATGGGAGTGGAAGTGACTGGAGAAATTGAACATGATGAGCGAAACTGTCGTGGTCGAGCGCAGAAACTTATATGCCCTCTGCCGCAGGCCGCGTGCAGGAGCAGTGGAAAGACGATTACCTTTGCCTGAAGGATAGGTCGTGTGCCAATAATTGTGGAGAAGGGACGCCCGGGACCCCGGCGGTTTACGGCGGTGGCATCAGTCGTGATGGCTGCCCAAAGCGGGTGCGGCAATTGTGCCTTCGCGACTATTAGTCGCGGTTTCGTCAGCGGCAGTGAGGCATTTTATGAACAAGCTTCCCCGGTTTATATGGCCTGTCATGCCCCGTTGCTGTACTCGGACAAATCCAGCCACTTTCTCCCTTTCTCGACCGGAACTCAACCTCGGCAGAAGCTATGTCTCCCCCCATATATTCCCGCAGGCCGTCTGCGAGGCCGCTGCCGTCCCTCCAGTCCCGCAGGAGCATCTACGATATGTCTTCTGCAAGCGACGAGGCTATCACCACGCTCCTCGTCGCGAACCTCCACTGTAGCAGGTACGTAAACGCGTATGTCTCGCCGCAGACCGCCTGCCCAACGCTTTTCAGCTGTGTGAAGACCATCCAGGACGCCCTCGGGTCTCTCTCGACTTCCCCCACGGCCGTTGACGTGTCAATCGTTACCCAGACGGTGACCGTCCGCCACCCTATCACGCTAAGCCCATCGGAAATCAAGACCACTCTCGATGAGGTTGGTTTCGACATCGTCGACACACCCACCGCCGATCACCACCCTCCGCCACTTCCCACTAGTATCTCGCGCCTCCCGCCCCACATCGCCCGCAAGCGCCTCAAACATATCCAACAATGCCCCCAGTGTCAGCAAGAACAAAGTCACGCCACTGCCGCCGATGATGGGCGGGACAAGCTCGGCGAAGATACTCTCGTTCCTCAACAACATGTCGCCGAGTCATCCGACAAAGAAAAGTTGGAAATATCTTTGGAAGGGCGTACCGATATATCCTCAGCTTCTACCCCCGTATTCCCGACTGTCGCTTCACCGTCGGGGCCTTTTCATGTCACGCTCTCCGTCGGCGGCATGACGTGCGCGTCGTGCTCGAACACGTTAACCGAAATCTTGACCGGCCTGCCTGGCGTCTCCGAGGTGTCTGTTCACCTGTTGTCTAACGCCGCAAGCGTGTTTGTTGACAAAGAAGAGCGCGTCCAGGAAGTCATTGGCGCGATAGAAGGCGCAGGCTACGACGCCGAGGTCGTCTCCGTCGACGCGGCTCCATCCCCCGGTCATGGCTCCGAAGTTTCTCGGACCTCCCCCGAAGGCCCGTATCAGCTCACCCTCTCAGTTGGTGGTATGACGTGTGCGTCGTGCACGAACACGGTCACATCGTTAACCTCGGCCATCCCGGGCGTGTCTGAAGTCGTTGTAAACCTCATTGGTAAATCTGCGACTGCGATCCTCACGCACAAAGAGCTTGCGGAGCAAGTCGTACAGGTCATTGAGGACGCTGGGTTTGAGGCTGAAGTCGTTGAGTTGCAATCCATCCATGGCGACCAGGTTCAGCGGGTCGGCCAGCGTACGATCACTCTTCAGGTGGAGGGGATGTTCTGCCCGTAAGTTATCTCCGATAATCACGAGAATATTGACAACTAACATTAGGATGCAGCCACTGTCCGCAGAAAGTCATGGATATGCTCGCTCCCCTTGGCGCACGTGTCGTAATAGAGAAGCCCTTGCGGTCTCATACGGACCCCCTTCTTACTCTATCCTACACGCCTTCACCTCCTGACTTCACTATCCGCACCATACTTGATACTATCAACACCGCCACAAACGCTCTATCTCGTCCCTTCACTGCGACGATCTATCACCCTCCAAGCCTCGAGGATAGAGCCCGCCGGATGCAAGCTCGCGAACAACGCGCGCTTCTGTGGCGTCTGGCATTCTCCTTCATCGTCGCAATTCCAACATTCATAATCGGGATCGTGTACATGAGCCTTGTACCAAGCTCTAACATGACAAGAATGTGGTGGATGCGTCCGCTTTGGGCTGGGAACGCTTCCCGAGCCGAGTGGGCCATGTTCCTCCTTGCAACTCCCGTCATGTTCTACAGCGCTGGAATCTTCCACCAACGTAGCCTGAAGGAGATATGGTCCCTATGGAGGAGAAGCAGCCGGGTCCCCGTGTGGAAGAGATTCGTTCGGTTCGGAAGTATGAACCTTCTTGTCTCAACGGGTGTGTCAGTGGCATACTTCGCCTCAGTGGCTCTTCTTGCCCTCGCTGCGTCGGAGGAGCCATCACCTACTGGCGAAGGCGACTCGACAACTTATTTCGACTCGGTAGTTTTATTGACCATGTTCCTGTTAGCTGGTGAGTGTCTGGGTCCAGGGGGCGTGAGGATTTACTCATCAGGTTATGTCTAGGACGCTTTCTCGAAGCCTACAGCAAGGCACACACCGCGGATGCTATTACAGCTTTGGGTAAACTCCGCCCTGCTGTAGCCCTCCTTCTCGCAATCCCGAAGTCCGCGGGCCAAGCGATGTCCCCCAAAGTGTCGTACAGTCTATCGAGCGATCCAGAGAAAGGGTCAGAAGATGGGATTAATGGGTCCGAGATGGAGGCGACATTTCCCACGTCGTTCACTCGCATTCCGGTTGATCAGCTCGAAATTGGGGATGTTGTCCGTGTACAACATGGCGCTACACCCCCGGCAGACGGCACGCTGGTGAACGTAGAGGGCGAGTGTGCCTTATTCGACGAGAGCTCGCTCACCGGGGAAAGCCGTCCCGTCAAGAAGAAAATTGGCGACAGCGTCTTCGTCGGGACAATCAATAAGGGCGTCGTCGTGGATGTCAAGGTGGAAGCCATCGGCGGGGAGACCATGTACGCTTTCCTTACATCCCAACTTCGCAGCTAACCCTGATAATTGGGCGTTAGGCTCGATCATGTAGTCAAAGTGGTCCGCGAGGGACAGACCCGCCGGGCGCCGATTGAACGTGTGGCAGATTTACTCACAGGGTACTTTGTCCCCGTTGTCACGGCCCTTGCTATCATTACGTGGATAGTATGGCTAGCATTGGGCCTGAGCGGGGCGCTGCCACGCGACTATCTCGACAGACCTGTCGGGGGATGGAGTAAGTCCTGTCATTTCTCACATGTTACGGCAAGTTAAACCATTTGCAGTCGTTTGGTCCCTCGAGTTTGCAATCGCCGTCTTCGTGGTTGCCTGCCCATGCGGGATAGGCTTGGCCGCCCCAACAGCTCTCCTCGTGGGATCAGGTCTCGCAGCGAAGTACGGCATCCTCGTCCGCGGCGGGGGTGAGGCGTTCCAGGAAGCAGCGCAGCTAGACCTCGTGGTATTTGACAAGACTGGAACCTTAACTGAAGGCGGTGATCCTCGGGTCGTCGACGCCGACCTAGCTCTGGCAGAACGGGCTGGCTGGCTCCCCGCCGCAGTCCTTGGCGTTGCCTCTGAACTCGAATCCGCCAGTTCCCACCCCCTTGCTACCGCTATCCGGGCCTACTGCGCAGAAAACAACGCCTCTCCTCAACTCGGCGCGGCCTTCGCAGAAACGGCGGGCCGTGGTGTCAAGGCCGACTTCCGTCTTCTCGATTGCGAGGCTATCATCGGGAATGAGGCGTGGCTGGAGGAGCACGACACGGTGATCGACGGTGCCCTGGAGAGTCGGTTGGCGTCATGGAAGGCTGAGGGTTTTTCGGTCGTCCTACTGGCTCTGCGTCGACATGCGGAAGGCAGCGTTTTTCAACCCTGTGCGGCGTTCGCAGTCGCGGACCCTCTGCGGCCGGAGGCCGCGGCGGTCGTATCCCACCTCCAGGAGCAGGGCATCAGAACTTGGATGATTTCGGGCGACAATCCTATCACGGCTCGTGCGGTCGCCCGAAGGGTTGGTATTCCGGAGACGAACGTAATCGCAGGCGTGCTCCCGCACGAAAAGGTGTGCATGCGCACTACTCCCACCTTCGGCACGGTTCCTGATATTGCTGTGGCTGCAGGCACAGAGGATTCAATGGCTCCAGCAGGTCGGCATGAAGCGTGCTCTCCCTGCGTGGAGGCGCTGGGTTGCGCCGAAGAGACTCAACGCGCGCTGCGTCGTGGCAATGGTGGGAGATGGTATTAACGATGCCCCGGTACGCCGCTCTTACTCACCGTGTATCCGCCATTATTCTGATAAGCCGTCCAGGCCCTAAGTGCCGCTGATGTTGGCATAGCCATTGGATCCGGAAGTATGTTAATATTCTTCCTCTCGTGCCGCCAGCTGACTCAGGCCGTCTGTTTGTCAGGCGATGTCGCGATTTCGAGCGCGTCGTTCATCCTGGTATCGTCGCATCTCCAAAGCCTGCTAACCCTTCTGGACCTCTCCCGACGGGTATTCAATCGGGTCAAGTTCAATTTCGTACGTGCTATGTTCCCAAGGCGTGCTTCACCGCTCATTCATCTTGTCGTATAGCTTTGGGCTAGTATCTATAATCTCATCGCTTTGCCCATTGCGGCTGGCGTTGTGTATCCCGCCGCTCATCACCCTCGGTTGGATCCGGTAAGTGCTCCGCTTTGCGTTCATTACCGCGTTTTTAACTATCTCTCTTCCAGGTCTGGGCGTCGCTGGCGATGGCGCTGTCGTCTGTCTCCGTCGTCTGTAGTTCCCTGCTTTTGAAATTGTATAAGGAACCCAAGTTGTGATGTCAGACCAAGTCGTCATCGTGACCTTACGTTCTTATTGCTATCCACACGTAATTAATCTCTGAGATGTAATTCTACCCTTGTCGCCGTGTAATTTGACCTTGTGCGAAGCACAATCGTGTCCACTCGAGTGTCGTAACCGTTCTCACCGCCGATTCACATCGCGCCAAGTTTCACAGCCAACGTCCGCGAAAGTACGAGCACGTTCGAGAACCCTTTCATTCCCGCCGACCGGCAGCGTCATCTGCGTGATCGTCGAGGACGATCGCACCCAGGCGGATGCAGAGTCGAGTACCACATCGATAACATTCAACGAACAACGACGTACGGGGCTCCAATACAGGCCACGTCACACAGCACGTACAGGGCTGGGGAGCCTGTCTGGGCACGGCACGCGCACGGCACGTCCCATACGGGCCAGATCCCGGCGATACCTCTGCACAAAAGAGAGCGGCATGCGCGCGGAACACGGACATGAACGCGCTGCGCTCGACTCGTTCCGCGGCGCCGTGCTAGTGCGCTAGAGGCTCGCCCCACAGGCGACGGCCCACCCGCTGACAGAAGGCAATACCGAGCCACCAGAGCCTCTCGAAGCCTCTCCGCCGACCCCACCCGCGACGCCCCCCGCCTCGAGACCGTGAGAGCCTCGCACACGCCCCGCGCCGTCCCTCCGGGGAGAGCCTTCAGGCCTTGCTCTGTGCCTGCGTCTGCGCCTGAGCCTGAGTTTGTTCGCGACGCGCCTTGTAAAAATCGGAAAAGGAGAGCCGGACGCCGAGGAACCGACAGTCGAGGTCGGCGTGCCCTTGCAGGCCCTGCACGATCGTCTGCGCCCGCTCAGAAAACGCGGATCCGTGGGTGTGCAGCCGCTCCAGGACGTCGGGCAGCGCGTCCGGTTTGGGCGTCGCCCTTCCCGAGCCAGTGAACACGCCTCGCGCCTCGTCCCGTAGACCGTCGCGTCGCGAGGATTCTGTGAGACAGTAGTTGTAGAAGTCGTCCTGAACGCATGGTTGAATATCATCTCAGAGGTGAAACTCAGAGCAGAGTGACGTACCGTTGCATCGCGGAAATGGAGGACGGTTGTGAAGAGCTCGCGAACCTGGTTCAAAAGATTTTCCTCGCGTCCAGCCTTGGGACTGAGAAGGAGAACCTTCTTGACCATACGGTCAAGATACGACCGGTGTGCATCTATCAGCGCGTCAAGGTCACCCTCCTTCTTGCTCACAAACTCGAGCATAATCTTCCACGAGCACTCGATCACCTCGAGTTGGCAATACGCGTATATCTGGCGTACGAAGTGGATCATCTCCGCGAGCGCAATGCGCACTTGGTGCCACTCGTAGTTCAGCTCTGCCGGGCGCGCACTGTCAGCATGAGCGGCAGGCAGCGGAGTGAAATCGACCCACCGGGGACGCGTAGGAATGTCCGAGCAGCGCCTGCGACTTGCATCCAACCTTTGCTTAGTGTGCTCTCGATGCGCTTAATCTTCCAGAGGTGATTGAAGAGCTTTAGATACTTGATCATCGCTTCCGTGTCGAGCACGGTATCGATCGGCGCGTCGACCTTGTACTCGAGGGTAAAGACATCCCAACCGATCTCTCCGTGGGAGTACTCGAGCATCCGAGCATCGAGGCGGCGTACGACATCTGGCGGATCGTTCTGTGCGCTCGTTTGACGGATCGCGGTCTCCAGGGTGGCTGTCAGGTTATGACGGTAGAGTGTGTTGGCTGGCTTGCTCAGGCTCGGACTGGAAGTTGTCAGCACGAGGTCGGGCCCAGGGGCAGTGTGGCAACTCACCCCAGAGATTCCATGAGTTGATCGGCAAAGTCCCCATGTCCGAGCAGGAGGTATTGCTTGAGCGCTTCGAGGTGGTGCAGGAGACCGTACTTCTCGAAGAATATGTCGAATAGGCGGCGACTTGCGATCTGGTAAGCGGTATCGATGGACCGCTCTAGTCCCGCAATGTCACTGTATTTCAACGCTGGGGCGGTGCGTGAGCCCTGAGACTGACAGACCAGAGGAGAAACTAGCTTACTGCCGCCGGTGTTGCTCAGCTTCTCCCGCGTGGCCACCCAATCGCTATCCTGGCAGCTGTATCGAATGAAGTTAAGACTCTTCCCCGTCGAAAAGATCTGTGGTAGGAGTCGGCCGTGGAACACCATGGATCATACGAGCACGACCACGTACCTTGCGGCCAAACGCTTCTCCGACGAACGACGGGAGCATGTCCTTGCGGAAGCGATACTTGCTTTCCCAAAGCTTCAGGCCGCCGTCGCGCTCCCCCGAGATGTCCTCGGCTTCTCCGCCCAGGCCGCCAAAGCCGCCGTCGCCGGCGAGCTGACCGCCGGAAGACTGTTGTACGTATTGGACGTGTGCAAGTTCGGGGTCAACTGCAACGAAGAACTCCGAGAAAGGATCGTTGAGCTCCCCTGAGAAGAGCCATTTGTGGAGCGTGGCAAAGAATGGATTGGAGACCTGCCACGAGTGTCAATCAAATAGACAAACGTGACAGCGGAAGTGGTCTCACTTCCTCGAGCAGCTGGTCTGTGAACTTCCGCACGAACGGGTCGCCGTTGTCGGCATAGCCGTGTATGAGATTCACCAGAGCTCCGCCGTGTGCGCCTGAGACACGGGAATTGGGTGAAGTAGTCCGCGGACGCTATGAGAAGCAACTGACCTCGAGCTCCTTCCACGCACACGCTCATCATTCTCATCCGTAGTCGCCACTCTTGAATCCACACATCGAGACGCTTCAGAGTCAATCCACTTTCCTCTATCTGTGGGTCGGTTCCCTGGCTCGTCGTACCGTCCGCAGAGTCCTCCGAGCTTGCGCCGGACGACATCTGGGATTCGAGGACGGCGATAAGCCTGTAGTACTCCGTCAGCTGAGTCTGAAGGTGATGACAGAGGCTTTGTTCAATCATTCCGATGCCAGGTTTTCCTTCGCGTTCCCTGACGAAGCTGTCCACGCGCATATACAAATACCCTACTTCTGCGAGACGGAGAATGAGGGCCTTCGTCGGGGCTGGAATGATGCACCTCTAGCCGGGACAAGTCAATACAGTACGATATGATGAAAGGGGTACCGACCATATCATCCCTAAACACAAGTTGATTTGAATCGGGATCTTTGATAGAGGCAAAATGGACATATTTTCCCGAGATTCCTTGTAGCAAATAGAGCGTGTCCCGTAGAATGAGCGTTTCCGACATATGGGGTCTATCTGTAGATACGATGAGATTAAAAAAGCAATTATGGGGGCTGACACACCAATCTTTTGACGATAGTCGCGAAGAATCTCGGCTCTTGACTTGCCTCTCGGGAATTTGGTACCCGCAGACGGCGGTTCCACGGGAGTAGTTGTCCCTGAAGCAACGCGTGATGCGCGACGAGGCTGAGGGGGTGGAGCTAACGAAGGTAGACCAGAAGAGCTGCGAGCAGACGGCCCAGGTGATGTGCCCAGTGCTTGCAAAAACGACAAGGAAGCATGTTTTCTAGACAGAACAGGCTATTGCACGGCGGTAAATGAAGCTTACCACGCATCGCACGCAACAGACAGCTTACCTGTTCGAGCAGCCGAGACAATAGGTTAGAAAATCTCAGGGCGGGTACACCGTTGGGCGAATTCCGCAGTACTGGCGCGGTGAAGGTCAACGATTACGGGCGCCTGGATTCTTGAAGGACTTACAGTGTCGTTTGATCGATTCCGCAAGGTGGCCGATGTCTGTTTCGGTACTCTGACCTATATGGCTTTCTCGACGTGTCAGAATTGGCAATGGAATGTATAGAGCTTTGCATCGCGTAAACTGAACGCGAAACGCGTTGCAGCCAAGACGCGTCGCGGTAGCAGTCGGTAGCAGTTTATTCACCTATTTATAATTTCATCGCAATGAGCAATTAGCTCGTCTCGCAGAGCTGTGTCGTGTCTTGCATGAGGGACGAGGGAGCACACGAGAGCCTCGAGGTTGGCTGCCATGTTGCAGGGAGGATCTTCTGATACACGGCGATGTGAGGGGCTTTACCACGCTTGCCGGGGTATCGGAAGGGGTTACTGAAGTTGTAAATGAACTGTGTGATGGATCTCTGGTCATTACTTGTCATTGTTTGCGTGTCTTTGGAAACGAGGGCTCACCGCGTAACAAGCAAGGTACAAACTAGGGTAGGCGCCGGTCGACACGCGTGTAATACATGTCCGGGACTTATCGATCGTTAATTGACTTATTATTTTTGGCACATGGGTTATCAAATTAGCTCGTGTGTGAGCAGCTTGCTCTCAACCTTCGCTGACAGAAATCCCAGGCGCAGTCTCCGACTCTTTTCGATCCACCCTCCGCTCAACCCAAGCAAAGATCCACGCGCGCATCAACCGCGGCGCGGCAAGCAGCCTGTTGCCGATCATAGGGCCTGTCTCTCGGGCTGCTGCCGGACGCTGGTCTCCGAGGCAGTCTGGTGGCGTCGTCGCAGGGTCAGGCTTCACTTCGTCTGCCACGAAGATTTGTTTCCGCGACGGCAACTGCCAGTTCTCGTATGTAACCGTCGTACACGCAGAGCACGTTGCAGGAGCGAGTCCGAAAGCGGCTCCGAGGCTCAGGCTCGCGCAGGGACAGCGGGCCCTTCCATCAGACACACCAGCGGTAGGCCAGATAAACGAGCTTACAAGTCCGGTCAATCTTGCTTCGTCGTATCTCCTCGGACTCTGATCGCACGCCAGCCGCACTCTCTGTGTCAGTTGTACACTACTCCCTTTCCTGACAGCTCGGACCTCGCTTGCATCCTCTTGGGCTGAACCCAAATCCATAACGGTATCCCTTACAATCATCGGTGACCCGGCCTACAAATTCAGCAGCGTCCCCATGCTTCCTATATAGCCCCTCCCTCGCAGCCCTTGCTGCTGTGCAACATCCTACCAGCTCAACTTCCCCCTCCTCAACATCGCCCTTCTTGCTCCGAACATGCGGTGGGCCCCGAAACGCACACTTGAACAATGTCAGTCTCTGCCGTTGTTCAAATTACTTTGACGTTGACATTGAGCTGTCTCTAGGCGACGCCATCCTGTGCGGCCCTGGCATGCCACATGAGATGGAGACGCAGGTCGTCGATGGCCGTGTACAACGGGTGTACAAGAATATTTGGCCGTCCCTGCGTAACTTCTGGATCTGGGCGGCGGCGGAGTACGGAGACAAGACATACATCGTGTACGAAGACGAGCGAATTTCATACAGCGACACAATGAATCGCTCGCTTTGCGCCGCCGCCGTCTTTGCAGAGAAGTACGGCGTGTGTAAAGGCGACAGGGTCGCCATCTGCTCCCGGAACCTCCCAGAGTATCTCGTGGCGTGGTGGGCGTGCCACCTTCTCGGCGCCGTTGCGGTGCTCGTCAATGCGTATGCCGCCGTCTAACATGCTATGCTTTCGCGCGTCTGATAAACTTGCAGGTGGTTGCCCTTTGACCCGCTAATGCACTGCTTGGTACACACGAGTTGCAAACTCGTCCTGTTGGACCGAGAGCGCATGGAGCGAGTTGCACATGGCCTACCGCGGCTGCGAGCTGCGGGGGTCTCTGCGTTCGTGGTCTTTGACGCTCCGGCCCGCGACGCGAAGCGTGCTGGGATGCACACCTGGACAGACGCGATGGGCTTCTGTCCTCCTTACTACGATTCGTTGCTCCATGACGATCGGCAAATCGCGCCTGAAGACGATGCGACGATTATATTCACTTCGGGAACGTGAGTAGTTCAAGAACACAGGTCACGAATGCCTTTCCAAGCTCATTCGTTCCACCAGTACGGGCCTACCAAAAGGAGTCCTCTCTACCCAGCGTCAGTTCCTGACGAACACTCGCAATGTGAAACAGTTCTTACGAGTTAGGCGATTGTGGCTAACCACTATCACAGGCTATTGTCGCGACAAGTCGGGCGCATCTACGAGCTGGGGGTAATCTCCCTATCGCGGAGCAAGGTCCTCAAAGAGGCATGTTGATTTCTGTACCCTTTTTCCATGTGACAGGAACAACCAGCCTATCGGTAAAATACCAGCCCCCTTCTCTCAGCTTCTCTTTCGCTGAACTCTCTGTTCTAGATGCTCGCAACTTCGGGGGGTCTCAGGATAGTACTTATGAGGAAGTGGGACCCGGCGGAAGGTTCGTGGAGTTATCTTCCATCAGGATAGGTTATTTTAACCGGTAGCTTAGCCGTCAGGTAGTGAATACAAAACTGCCGTATGACCGTCGTACTGACCTCTCATCGTCAGATTGATCAAGGCCGAGAACATTAGAGTCGCTGGAGGGTGCGTTTCGTGTATGTTTCGGAACACGGCCGAAATGACGAAGTCTTCTCAGGGTGCCGTCGATGGTAGCGGATCTTGTCGATAGCGCACTTGCGGGGAACGAGCTCAAGCTTGACACGCTTCTGTTTGGCGGCTCAGCTGCACCGCAGCTGCTTCCGAAGCGGGCCAAGACCGCGTTCCCGACCACGGTATTGTATGTATGACGCAATGAGCGCAGTGTTATCGTACTCACCGCGTTCTCTCCGCAGAAGTCAGGCCTACGGAATGACGGAGACAAACTCAATCGCCTTGGGTATAGCGGGGGGAGACTACGAAGCCCGCCCAACCAGTGCGTACGTAATATGCCTTCTGACACGATTTTCTGCGGCATGACATTCGGGTTTTTCTCACACCCAGGGGTCTACCATGCCCCGTAAACGATCTGCTGATTGTGCGCGACGGTACCTCTGTGCCTGCTGGCGAGGTGGGCGAGATATGGCTGTGAGTTCTTCTATCTGGCTTTCTGCGCTATCCGCGGAACCGTCAGCTGATACCGTGCCGATGTCAGGCGTGGTCCGAACGTCATGAAGGAATATTGGGGAGACAAAGGTACGCCTCAATGCCCGCTACGGCAACGCGTTGCCCGCATTGCGTTGCTCACCTGTGTGTGCCACAGCGGCCACCGCAAAGACTATCACCCGGGACGGTTGGATTCGGACAGGAGACCTGGGTACGGTCGACCAAGAAGGTTTTCTATACGTGAGCGACAGGAGTGCGTCATGCTGTCTATATCGGCGCCCCGTTCACCCTAGCTAACGTTACCCTCACAGTCAAGGACATGATCATCCGCGGCGGAGAGAATATCGTCAGTACTTTAGTTCCTATCAGTCCATCCGAATTTTCTGACGCGCGCCACAGGCCTCGGTGTCTGTTGAGGACGCGCTATATTACGATGAGCGGCTCGCCGAAATTGCAGCCGTCGGCGTGCCCGATGACAAACTCGGCGAACTTGTCGCTGCCGTCGTCTCCACCAAGCCAGCGTTCCATGGGCGAGTTAAAGAGTCGGAGCTGCTCGAGCTAGCTCGATCGAAGTCTGTCGACCCTGTTTCGATGCGCGCACGCTATTTTAACTCACATACGATACAGACTGCCCTACTTTGCTGTGCCTGCATTGATCATCATTCAGGACAAGCCGTTCGGTAGGCACATAATTATGGTTATGACACCCTCATTACTAAAAATTTGTAACAGAACTGACACCTTCCGCGAAGATCATGAAGGGACCTCTGAGGAAGCAGGCCGCTGCTGAGTGGGAGGCTAGGAAGAAGCAGGCACATGTTGCGCGATTGTGATCCGCGGGTGGATCGGGATATAGAGAGTTGCATTTTTTGATTATTGCTGGACTGAACAGTATGTCGCCGTGAGCCGCGATTGACTCGCCCCGCCGTAGCGTACGATCTAATATATAATTTCCATCTTGCATTGACCCCGAAGCTTTGGTCTGGCAAATCACCAGGCTGCATGACACTATCAAATTCGGGCTCGGTAAAATGTGAAATGGACGCGCAGATAAATTGTTCCCGTCTCAATTCAATAACGAGGTCTCGGTTGGCCCAGCAACTTGTCCCAGCTGACCGAAACAACAATTCATAACTTCCGTAACAAGTGGGCAAAAGTGACCCAGACCCCGAACACTTCCAACCGTCGTTAGCGCTCACTGTGCCAAGACCGCACCGCGTCCTCGACGCTAGTATGTTCGAAATCCTTTTGCGCAAGTAGATACCGGGACTTTTTTATGCGTCATGTTTGGTTTGTCTTCAGGGTGTGTCGTTATATCTCAGCGTGGGTATAATTGGTAGTTTGTGCATGCTTACTTCGAACACAAGTCAAAACTCGGACATGCGAAGCCCTGTTAGGTACGGTTATGGTGGAATATACACATGGTCTTCCAGCTTACATTAAATGAAATTTCTCAGTGGGAGACGGCGGTACATGTAGCAACCTGTTACACACGATTATGTTCTTCTTGCCCAAACCAGTCTGTCTCGGACGAACTGTGATAACCATTAAGCGCCTGTGTCAGAAAGTTGACGCAACTCTCAGTCGGGCAACGACCTCGGTGCTCTCCCCACCACTCAGCCCAGCGCGGGCCCTGCACACTCTCACTTTCGCCACCATCCTCGGCGTTGTACGCCACTTCCACAAATCCACGCTCATCGCCGCGTACAACCCACTGACTTCACGACTTCACGACCCACTCACGACCACAATCACCGTACCCCATGGACCGCACCAATTCCTTCTCCGGAGGCCAGCGCCCGACTCCGCCCAACACTGCAGCCCCATTCGCGTACCAGCAGCGACTCCTCGAGCGGACGTCCTCGCGCGGCGGGGGCTCTCTTTCGCGCGCGAATTCGGCGACTGCGACCGCAATCCTGAGCAATCCGACAGGCACGCGTCGCTACACGCCATCGCACCGCTCCGTTGCTAGTCTCGATGGATTCAGAGGCAAGGCGGAGGAACGTTTGCGAACGGAGGCCATTTTAGAAGGACGATCTGCGTCTCCAGATACGAGATTTGATCCTCCACCGGAGAGTCCTAGTCCTTCGAAGTCGACGGAGGGGGTGAGGGGAAGGTACGCCGAGTTGCTCGCGAATGCCCACTCTCGCAGGAACGACACTGGAGAATACGACCGTACGCCCACGGCGCTGAAGCGGCGGACCCTCCCCGAACCAATTATTGCCTCACCCCTCTCGCCGAACAACACGGGAATGACGATTGAAAGCCCTGACGATATGTCGTTCTCTACACCGACCTCGAATCGGATTCACCTTCCCGTCACGAGACCGTTGGAACCTTCGAGTCCATCTCCGAGCAAGCGAATTAGTCAGTACGCCTCGCGATACGAAGCGGCAGCAGGAATTACGCCTACGCCTATGCAACGAACTCGTGCTTATACGCTCGACACTATTGCTGCAAGTTCCACAGGGTCGTCGACTGCTTCCGATGCTACTACATCATCTTCGATCACGTCTGCCTCGTCGCGTACATTCTCGGACGCGCCCTCGACTAGCAACTTGCAACGTCGACCGGCATCAGTCTATGGCGGACGCTATACGACACCTTCAACATCATCCTCTCCAGAGAAGCCCTCATTTTCCTCCAGAACACGTTCGTATACTGCCTCTTCGCGAGGGTCCTCTGAGCCACCCGAGACGCCACAGAGTCCCACGAAACCTTCCAGCGCCACATTCTCAGCTGCTACAATCTCGTCCGCCATGACACCTGCGCCTTACCGAAGTTCCTACATGAACAAGAAGCGTTTGCCGGAGCATATGTTGGCGGGTCGTAGATTGGGGCGCCACCTTCCTCGTATCGCTAGTGGAGATGCGCCAGACGATTGGGTCGCGGACGACAAGACAGATGAAGAACCTCCACTACCACCACTACCACCACCAGACCCACCAGAGACCGATTGGCGTAGTCGGAGGGCAGCGAGGGAGCGTCGTGCTCGTGAGGCCTTGGTCGATTGTCTCCCAGCTCCGAGCCGAAGTAACCTACACGATATTCCATCAACCGTGGGCGAAGGAGACGATGTTGCCGGCATGCGGGGGCGACTTCGATTGTCCAGGGACATCAAAGCGCCCGCTACGCCTGTTTCGCCATTACCGTCATCTCGTTTGACAAGGGGACTCTGGGCGGATGTCCAACGAAGTCTGTTGCAAGCATACGAGTACCTCTGTCACGTCGGAGAAGCTCAGCAATGGATCGAGGGATGTCTAGGCGAAGAATTGCCATTTGGTGTGGTTGAAATGGAGGAGGGTATGAGGAATGGGGTCGTTCTTGCGAAGCTTGTGCGCGTGTTTCTGGGCGAGCAAGTCGTTAAGCGCATATACGAGGTGAGAAATGTCCCCGTGACCCTGTGGGAAATGTGGCTAACGCTCTCAAAGGCACCAAAGCTTGACTTTCGGCATTCTGATAACATCAACATTTTCTTCAAATTCGTTGAGCATGTTGGACTCCCTGAGGTTGGTTATTGTTTCGAGCTACTCACATGCGCCACTAACATTCATGATGCCTCTATAGAGCTTTACGTTTGAGCTGACGGACCTCTACGAGAAGAAAAATTTCCCGAAGGTCATTTATTGCATACACGCACTGAGGTAAATCGACATGTTGCAAATTCTCCCTCAACTCGCTAAACCCTGTATAGTCATTTGCTTGCACGCCGGGGAATGGCAGAGCGCATAGGCGATCTTTTAGGTCGCCTGCAATTCTCAGATGATCAGTTGCAGAAGACGCAAAAGGGGTTGAAGGATTCCGGTGTCGCCATGCCTAACTTCGGAAATGTCGGACGTGAGCTTGCCAAGGAAATTAACGAGGAGCCCGAGGAAGAAGTTGAGACCGAATACCAACGTAGGTGCCCCACCTCGTCCGATCGATTTGAAAGAGTCTTACATGATTGCAGGTCGAGATCGCTTACTTCTCGAGAACGAGCCTTCGATCATTGCCGTTCAGACTCTTGCCCGAGGGTTTTTGGCCAGGAAAGCCAGAGTCATGCAACGGGGTCGCATCCAACTCGCGGAGCGTTACGTACCCAAGCTGCAGGCATTGGCAAGAGGGGCTCTTGTTCGATCTCGGATATCTCATATTCACGAAGAGCAGGCTGATCTCGGAGAATGGGCTGTGTCGATTCAAGCCCACGCTCGCGGGGCTTTAGCTCGAAGGGATTGGATCGCTCAGCAGCGCCGCATACGGAGCGTGGTTCCATTCATAGTGAAGACCCAGGCGCAGTCTAGAGGATTCCTTGTCCGGCGCAAGTTCAAGAAGTTGCTCGGCGCTATGCAGACTTGCAAAATGTCTGTAGTCAAGCTTCAGGCTTTTGCGCGGGCACGACTAGTACAGAAGACACACAAGGAGCTCACGAAGACATTCTCGGCACCCGTCATTATGCAGTCTATCATTCCTCTCCAGTCACTTGCGCGTGGCGCTCTCGTTCGGCGAAGGATTGGTCAACAACTTGCCACCATAGACCAGTTCGAACACAGTATCATCCTCCTGCAGGCTCACGCTCGAGGAGTTCTTGTCCGGCGACGCGTTGGAAAACAGTTGGCCAAACTCGAGGACGTGAGCGATGTCGTCGTTCGTATTCAGGCTTCCGTCCGGACCTTCTTAGCCCGCAAGCGTCTTCTCATACTCATTCGCGCTTTGAGGAAAGCTACCCCCGATATCATAGCCTTCCAAGCGGTTGCACGTGCCCTCCTGGTTCGTAGGAAATTCCTTGCCATGAAGCGCGCCATGTCGGAAGTCAAGGTCGTACGAGCAGTCGGCGGTCTTCAAGCCTTCGCTCGCGCTGCTCTTGCCCGCAAGAAGCATCAGGAGCAGTCAAAGCAATTGCAGTTCGTTGAGCCTGATGTCGTCGGGTTCCAGGCAGTAGCACGAGGAGCGCTCGCACGATGGGAGTACCAGGCGTGGAGAGACTACCTACACCGTAGTCAACCTCATGCCACTATCCTGCAGGCGATGCTGCGCGGAGTCCTTCAGCGCCGTCAGTTCAACGCCAAGATACGCCACTACCGCGAAAACCTAGACAAGGTCATCCAGATCCAGTCGCTCTTTCGCGCGAAGGAGACTCGAGAACAGTATCGTCAGCTCACCCTTGGCAAGAATGTCACCGTCGACACGATCAAGAACTTCGTCCATCTACTCGATAATTCTGAGGCCGACTTCCAGGAGGAGATCAAGATCGAGCGTCTCCGACAGGAAGTGGTCAAGCGTATTCGCGAGAACCAGGCCCTCGAGAGCCATGTGGACGATCTCGACGTCAAGATTGCGCTCGTCGTGCAGAACGTCAAGAGCTTTGAGGAACTCATCAAGGCGCGACGCAAACACGGAGCTGAGAATGCCGCCCTTCACGCCGCGAGAGCGTCCGTCCTGGCTGCACACGGCGATCCATTCGCTGGGCCGAGCACTCTGGATCATGCCGCAAAGCGCAAGCTTGAGCTCTACCAACAGCTGTTCTATCTACTCCAGACCAAGCCGGACTACCTTTCGGGGCTGTTCACGCGCATCACTTCAGACCAGAGCTTGGAGAAGAACAGGAAATTGGTCGAGCGAGTGACCTTGACTCTCTTTGGATATGGGCAGGACCGTCGCGAGGACTACCTTCTCCTGAAGCTTTTCCAGGTAAGCCTGCTCAGCGACTCGGAGGAGACATTTACTGAACCCAAGGACAGAAATCGATTCACGATGAGATTGAGGCGGCATCCACCATTGAAGAGGTCATAACCGGGCATCCAGTTTTTGTCAGCCTCATCGTGCACTACGTGAGGCCTAAACAGACTGTCTTCGTTCGCGAGACTCTACAAAGCTCAATCCGTGACCTCGTGAATGCCGATGGCGAGATCGACCTAGAGACGGACCCCTCTGTGGTATGTTACGACATCGGTTTAGCATTGAAGCGCCTAAGCGCCTTTCCAGATTTACCGCCTCCTGGTTGACATCGCGGAAACCCGCTCCGGTGTTCCTAGTAACAAGCCGAAGGATATCCCCTTCCGTGAAGCTCTCCAAGACCCCGATACTCGCGCGGAGTACATTCGGCGTACGTTGCCAATCGTGCCATGACACATTGTCGCTGATTATGTTGTAGACCTCCAATTGCTCCAGTGGTGGACGGATCACTTTGTCAATGCTCTAACACAGTCCACGCAGCGCATGCCATATGGAATGCGGTACATTGCACGCGAGACGCTTCTTGCCCTCAAGGTAAGCTCTTTGGCTATGTTCCGCACTCATAGGCTGAAAGGTTTCGGCAGGAACGCTTCCCCAATACCCCAGACGAAGTCTACGCCTCGTGTATTGCCCGGCTGGTGTATTACAGGTACATCAACCCCGCGATCATGTACGTGAACTCCGAAAGTCTTCCATGTGCTACAGGAGCTAAAATTTTCGTACAGGACGCCAGAGACATTTGACATCGTGTCCGAGACCATCAACGTCGAGACTCGGAAGAACTTGGCTCAGGTCTCGCGGATGTTGACCCAGATCACCAGTGGTCGCGAATTCGGCGATGAGAACCCATGCTACGTGCCCGTCAACGACTATATCCGGAAGGCAGTACAGCAAATGACCTCTTGGCTGTTTGAGGGTAGGTTAGCTTCAGTCAACTTCCATTCGGCGTGCTGACCTGTGCGCAGTCGCAAACGTTCCGGATGCCGAGGCGCAATACCACGCACACGAATTCTTGGACGCTACTGTTCATCCGAAGAGCATTTTCATCTCGCCAAATGAAGTCTACAACATGCATGCTTTGCTGTCGCAGCACTTGGACAATCTGGTGTGTGAACTTTATGCAGGGATATTTCTCAATTTTTACACCCTCTTTTTCTAGGCACCCAATCGCGACGATGTTCTGCGTGTGATCCTTCAGGAACTCGACGGCGTTCCCAATGTCGACAACGATGAGCTTCACGATGCCCGGGACGCCGCCATTGAAATGCAACTCACGAACCGCTTCGCACATGTCAAAGGTATGTCCCCTTACTAAGCTAAGTTTGGTGCCTCGAATTCAATTGGTACAGACCCGGGTGCCGATGAGAAGGCCCTGTGGGTACAGGCGAAGCGGGCTGTATTGGCCATCCTTCGGGTGCAACCCGCCAAAGATCTCGTCGAATCTCTCATGCAACCGGTGACCGACGAGCATGAGACGGCCTGGGAAAATATCCTCGAAGAGATGGAACGTGAGCAATACAAGCAACAGCGCCGGATGCCGTCTACGACCCATGCCGACTCGGCGTACAGGCTCGAAGACATTCGATCGTGCGTTCCATGCCTTGGCTGTGCCGCAATATCAATACTCATCTCGCCCTTGATACAGAATGACGTTCCGCGAAGTTAAAGCGCATGCGATCTTCTACCTGCTAGAACTTGAGAAGCGCGGCACGATTTCGCGTATGGATGGGTATCAGGGCGTGCTGAACGCCATCGCCGGCGATGTGCGCAGTAAGAATCGGCGCCGGATACAGCGTCAGAACGAGCGGGAGAGTATGGAAGAAGCTCTCAAGTACTTGGCTGAACGAAAGAAGGACTTCGAGGAGCGGATCAAGAGCTACCACGACTATGTGGAAACCGCGATGAACACGATGCAGCGTGGCAAAGGGTAAGTGGTTTTCGTCAAATTCTTATCTTCCCTTCTAACTATCACGAAATTTACAGCAAGAAGCGTTTCGTGCTACCATTCACGAAGCAATACTTCCACATGCGAGACCTCCAGAAGGCGGGAAAGACGCCACAGTTCGGCTCGTACAAGTACAGTGCACAACACTTCTACGACAAGGGCATCCTCCTCTCGATCGACCAGTACTCGCCACGCCAGTTCGACAAGCTCGACATCGTGCTCTCGTCCAACAACGTCGGCGTGTTCAACGTCGAAATCTTCAACAATTCACTCGGCATCACGAACCGCGTTGCACACGCCGATGTCAAGATGGAGGACCTGCTTCAAGCGCAGTTCGAGAACAGGGCGTCATACACGATGTTCAACGGCCTCGCCAAGTTCAACCTCAACTTGCTGCTTTGGCAATTCAACAAGAAGTACGCAATCCCTTCTCATCTCGCCGCACGTTGAGCTGACCGCCTCGCCTCGCAACAGGTTCTATGTCTGAGTCTATATTATCTGTTTATTTTGCATCGTCCGTTACGACTCGTCACGACTCACCCACACTGATATCCCCGCACGCACACATTTCATCTATCCCGCCATTGCTCGCATGTACCGTTAGTTACGTCCCGCAAAGTGTATTATTCGTCCTTCACTCTAACTCTCTCAGTGTTCCCCTCGCACTACATCTCCTGCTTTCCTCTGGTTCGGTCCTATCCGCCTCGCCGTTGTTTCAGCTTCTTGGTGCAATCTCATCTCGTTCAAAACATCATTTACTCGTATAATGGGTACGATAATACTAGTACAGATTCGTCTCGTCATGGAGGCACGGCTCGTGAGGACGTAAATGACAAGGATGTGGAAAATCTAGAGTGTGAAGCGGAATGCAGGAGAACGGTCTCCGATCGGCGCCCGCGTCTTGCCCGAGTCCCAGAGCTCCTGGTATTGCTCTATGAGGTAGTCGCGCCGTCCCTCAGCGCGAGCTTTGTTCTCGCGCATGCAGTAAAGTCTGACATGCGACCGTCAGATCCAACAATGCCAGGAACAGGTTGAGAAACTTACACGTTCAGCAGAACGAACACCCATGCCGCGATGACGAAGGCGAGAACGATGCTGTGGCCTGTCACATATTTCGGAGCCTGGTCTAAAACACGATGGGCGCAAGCATGAGTGCGGAGAACAGCTAAGTAAAATTGAACCAACGCACCAGAGGTGTACACGAAGGTTGCAATAAACCCCCTGCGAAAAGTCGTAGACCGTCAGCGGTCAGACGGAACGGCTGGTGGCAAACACGGAACGTGTGACGACGCACCCGCAGTTGGAAATGGCGAGCTGCAGTGCGACCGCGGTCGCTTTCTTGTAGTGCCCGGCACAGTTGTTCGGCAGAATCGAGAGGATGCACGGTCCGCAGGGGTAGCTATCATATAGAAGCCGTGCGTTGAGAACACCACCCTAGGATCCGAGGATCATGGGAGAAGACGTACATTCCTGTCGCGATAAGGTGTACTTCGCGGTTTCTCAGTCAAAGGGGATACGAAATTGTATTGTGGTTGCTTACATGCGATGTACCGTTGGACGTTGTTCTGTAGGTGGTTGTGGTTGAGTCCCAGAAGCACACGGTATACAATGATTAAATGAACTGTACCTTCGCGACGATGGCAAGGATGTATCCTGGGTCGATCAGTCAGCGTAATGAGGCTTCTTTCCTGGAGTACGGCATGCTTACCGATAATTGTAATTGGAAGGAGCATAAGCATAAACGGTCCGCGCATCTTGTATCTATCGCTCAGCAGCGCGACCACGACGGTGAGAACAACCGCAGGAACGTAGGGTGGGACTAGCAGTTGCCGATGTAAATATAGCGCGCCGAAGGCGAAATTTGGGCAGGAACCTACCGGTGTGTAATTGCGCCGCGCCACCCTTGTAGCCCAGGCCAGCAACAATAGTCGGGCTGGCAACACATCCGTTAGCGTTGACGAGGTCAGGAAGTACAAAGGGAGGACTGACGCGAATAGAGAGTAGCTGTACAAGCTGATGATGATACCAGCGTATGCCATTGCCGTTAGCCAAACCTGAGGATCAGTGCACCCTACGCCAAAGTATCTCAGTATGCTGAAATCACACGACAAAGGCGCAAAGCGCACCCCGGATAGCCTCTCGCCACTCGAACTTCTCGTCCTCCTGGTAAACCGTGTAAAACTGGGCTGGGTGCGCCTCGATCTGGACGTCGCTGCCCTTGTCTTTCTCGGCATCCACGTCTGCCGTTATCTTCTGCGAGGGCTCCGACAGTGGCGCACCCGTGGTGACCGTCTGTGCGCTACGGAAGCGCCACACTGCAACGCCGCTTCATCAGCACGATGGCGGAGCGGAGCGGCGCGATTGGACCTACGCGCGAACTGCCTCTCCTCGTCGGTGAAGAACTTGGCGGTGCTCAGGTCCGCGGGCATCATCAGCCACGCGATGAGTGCGATGAACACCGTTGCTATTCCCTCTAGAATGAAGATCCATCGCCAGCCTGCCAGCTTTCCGACGCCATCCATTTTGATGATGGCCGTGGCGAGCAGACCTCCGAACGCGCCGGAGAGAGACGCGGACGCGTAGAAAATGCCAACGCTGGGGGATGGGATATGATCACCTGGGTGTCGGGGAACAGTCATCAATTGACGAACCGTTGTTGAAGCTCGTGTGGCTTGTAGAGCGAACTAAGATACAACACCTAGAAAGATTTTGATGAGATTTTTACGGATGGCATGATTGGGTGACGTACAATTCCAGGAAGGAGGCCTCCCTCACATAAACCCAGGAAGATACGGATAGCGATGAGACCAGAAAAGTTGTGGACCAAACCGGACAACGTCGTCACAGCACCCCAGGTAGCAACAAGAATAGGTAGCCACCGATTGGCCCTCATTTTCTTCAAAATCCAGTTCGATGCTATGATACCAACGTCATTGTGCGTCTACTACAGCCATGCCGCGGGTACTCACGGAGCTCGACGAGGATGTAGGAGCTGTAGAACACTGTCGTGCCGTTAGCTGGAGTCCAACGGGCCGAGGGCACAACTCTACATACCAGCCAAGGCCGCATTGAACTGATTGCCATGAAGATGCGTGTCTCTCTCCAATCCAGCGATTCTGTCAAACGATGAGCAACTCCGTGCCGCGCATCATCCCGATGACAACGAGCTCACCTGGCGTTACCGATGTTGGACCTATCGATAAAATTCGCGAGCCAGAGCTATGGTAAAGCATAAGCAGGTGCCACCGGCGCGCTGTTGGGTGATAAGACACGTACGAGCGCAAGGGCGGGCAAGATTCGAGTGTCCAGTTTCCACAACACCCGTCTCGTGAGCTTCTTGTTCGTCTCGGGGTCCGTGAAGTGCGCTGGGACCGCTTCTACTGTGGACATGGCTGAACGAGCTGCTCCGAAAGCGAGGTTCTGGACGGGCGCAAGCAGACAGCCGTTCCTCGAGTGCCCCACGGGACCGCAGATATAAATACCGCCGCTGGCTGATATGACAGCAGCATCAATGCTCTCAGGCTCCCCTGGATGGGGGAGAAGATTCCGCGGGGTGTATTGCGCATCTAGGAACGGACGTCCCGCGCTTTGACGCCTCCGTGCTCGGGCCTATGGCTGGAGGGGTCACAGGAGCGGTCGAAACGCTGCCTAGCGCGGAAAGACAGCTGGGCGCAGTGATGCGTCGGAGGTGGTTGATATTTTACGAACGGGCGATAGGCATGCAATAGGGGAGTGTAGGGGGGCCCGCGGGTACCACCACTATTCCGAGCCCGCGCCGTCGAGGTACGGGCGTGCCATTGCAAGGGGCGGCGAAAACCTTAATTTGCGGGCACAGACCCTCGCATCAAGACCCCGAGAGCAGCTGTGTTCACCTAGATGTCGGTTTGAGACGTTTGCTCCATTTCACACCATATTTCATCGGCAATAAAATATAAACATATTATCCATGGCTGTTCTGTGAACTTTCCTTGCACGGGACGATGAACGGGGCGATGAAGGACGTCAATAATGGGGGGAGCGGCAGGAGAGTATGATAATGGGCGCCAACGCACATCATCGTCGGTTCAGCAAAGTGCTACATGGGCGCTTGAGAAGCTTTCCGGACTCGTTTTCAAAAATATTCTCGCCAACTTTCGTGTCCCCCAGTGCATATACAAAGTGGTTGACAAACATCATAAATTCATTCTCATGCCGGCGATCCACTTCGATTCTCTTTGTGTACCTCGTAAGCGTCCCTGGCAGAAAAGTGAGCGCTAACGAGACGCAAACTGCACGGCTAAGACCCCGGTCACAAGTCCCGACCCGTCGCCGACTAGTCTGAAACCGCAGATCCAGATCGCCGACACCCCTTGTGCCATTGCGTGTCCGCTAGGCGATGCGGGCGGTCACGAGTCGCTATGGGTATCAAACGGTAAGTGATACGCTTGCGAAAAAAGAGTCTAGCCGGCTGAACATACGCTCAGAGACGCCTGTATTTGTATTTCCTTGAGTTTCGGAAAACAGAGGGCAGACGACGGCGACATAAGGTAAGGTAGAGTCGGTCTGATTCCTGTAACACCACGTGTATGTGACGCGCTGGTGACTCAAGGTGACTTTCTGTGACATTGGCAGTGTCCTGGGCGATGGTGACGTGTGAGTGACATGCGGCGGAGCCCTTGGCGCACGACATTTCGCCAACATAAATCTCTGTCTAGTCACTCGATTTCGTCCGCAATTCAAATCCGACATTGGGAACCTGTGGTTATGATGCAAACCAAAGGTTTGCCGATTTAAAATTATTTTTACCTACAACACTCGTCGACTAGATACACCTACAGTGCGTTCATGTCACGCACTCCCCGCTAAACGAGTCAAAGCGTGACATTATTTTGCCACGTGGTGTTACAGGAATCAGACCGACCCTACCTTAGAGCTCGTCTGATTCCTGTAACACCATGTGGGAGTGACGCGCTGGTGACAATACGTGACATTATGTGACATTAGCAGAGTGCAGAACGGTGGTGACAGGTGTGTGACATGCCTGGAAGCCTGAGCGCGCGACGTTTCGACAACATCAGGGTCTATCCAGGCGTTCAATCCTTTCCGCAACTGAAGTCGGGCATGATAGCAACATACCTACGCTATGGCCACATGGTTCTATCATTTTCGTTGATTTTTTTCCAGGATACTCGTCGGCTGGATAGACCTTCAGTATGTTCATGTCACGCTTTGCCCGCCAAACGAGCCGAAGCGTGACATTATTCTGCCACGTGGTGTTACAGGAATCAGACGAGCTCTACCTTAGGGGAGGGCGACGAGGACGTGTGAGCAGAAGCCCGGTCCGGCGTCCGCGGGTCCCACCAGTGATCGATCGAGATAGCGCGCTTACCCTCGCCGACCTCGGACTTGGAGAACCATCGCTCTCCGACCCACTCAGCATCGCCAGATTACATTCCACAGCAAACCCGAGAATATAGGCGTCGAATATGGCAGTAACAGTCCATGACCGAATGGAAGATGTACCTGGAAATGTATGTCGGCCAATGCGGGGTAGTGGGGCTCGACCAGGCGGTGAAACACAACTTGGTAGAATGCCAAAAGAATTGCATTGGACCTCGCAACAAAATGTCACAGCCATTACAGAGTGTAAATACTTGTTCTACTACTACGTATGCTACAGTGGTGAGTACAATAAACTAATATGCGTGAACGAATAACGAAAGCGAAGGACGAAGTGATAAATAGTATGCTACAGGTGGGGGATATTACGAAGGGGGTAACAGAGGTGCGCACCTAGCGCAATAAATACCATAGTCCTTTAGGCAGACATGCCTATCCAGTCCCGTGCCAATATCGCGCGGCCGATCGCGCGAGAGAGGTTCATAGCGCGTCGCATGCTGACTGTGTTTTGAGGGCGTGTCCAGTTCTCGGGGAGCTTGCTCTGCTCGAACCACGCAAGGAGCTCTTCGCGGGGCACGCGAAGCGTCACGTCGTCCGCCTCATGCTCTTTCCTCCCAAACACAAGCAACGTGAGCGCGGCCTCGCCGTGCGCGATCTCCTTGTGCACCGAGGTCAGCGGCTTGCGGGCCTCGCCTGCGCGTCGTATCCGCGCCTCGACGAAGTTCTGGAAGCGGAGGTGGGTGTCGGGGATGTCGAGGAGACGGCGGAGGAGAGATGCGCTTGGGCGACACGGCGCGAACTCCTCGCCTGGCGCGGCGTCGTCGTGTGTGAGGGACGTGTCGTGTTCGATGAGGTTATGGCGTGCGAGGTCGTGGAGGTCGAGGGTGCGGCGGCCGTGCCACCAGTGCCCGCAGAAGATGAAAGCGACGAGGGAGAGGAAGAGTGCGAGGGGGATCGAAAGGTTGTACACCTCCCGTAGAGCCCGCAGCAGCTCCCAGAATGTGATATTGCGCCCGTTATGTGGTCTATCGACAAGCTTGTCAGCGATCCCGTCGATATCAATGTGCCAAGGAAGGAGCTCACAGATAGCTAGAGTTTGACATCGCGTTGAGCGCGGGGCATGGCGAGCGGCTGTCTGTCTTTGTGGGCGCGACGAAGGAGTGGTCGTCGTGGTGTTCGAGCTTAATGGCCATGGTGGAGGATAAGAGCGAAGGGGGCGTGAGGTGATGTGAGAACGTGACCAAGTGGACCTGCCGCTTTTAAAGGTAGACGGGGCCGGTTGGAGCGGGGTGGAGGGTGACTCTGGGTGATTTCCCGACGGGCTCGCGAGGGCTTATGTAGACGGCGCGTCGAGTCGACATTTACAGCGGCCCTGAGCAGTGCGCGCCGGGCGTGATGTGGATCGAGTAAAGTGGGAAGATCTGCTGTCGTCGGTGGACTGGTGCTGGCTCAGCATCAGGGCGACCCGATTGAAACGCACGCCCGACATCGCCAAATGAGACAGGCCTACAGGAACACGATCGAGGCGCCCGGCGTGGGCAGTGCCGCGCCTGATCCACCGGTGGCCGCTGCCCCGAGCCAAGCGTGGGTCCGCCTCTGCCAGTGGCCCGCTGTTAGAGACCGTCAGTTATCGAGGATGCAGCCAAAGAACCTCGGGCAATGCAAA
Source organism: Bjerkandera adusta (assembly GCA_027924225.1). Classification (NCBI taxonomy): domain Eukaryota; kingdom Fungi; phylum Basidiomycota; class Agaricomycetes; order Polyporales; family Phanerochaetaceae; genus Bjerkandera; species Bjerkandera adusta. The sequence goes on from BSCZ01003033.1 coordinate 249,827, forward strand.
GAAGTTCGGCTCTGGGAACACACTTTGGCGGTAATCTCTGCGGGGCTGTGCGCCGCCCTAGTCAATGAATGTTCAGCATTGCCATCATCCATCAGGGGTAAAGAGCGGAATCTTATGTGCGAGAATAATGTCGTGTTGTCGTCAGGACGAGAACACCGTCCAAGTGACCAGCGTCATGGCAAAACACAGCCTACGAGCTCGATGAACACTCGAAGCCAGCCCGCAATGTTCAACTTCGACCAAACCACATGATTACACGGACCGGGGCTTCAGTCCGCCGGAAAGCGGGACGGCCAGATTCTAGCAAGAAGCAACCTATGCCTATGTGGTCTCTGAAACGTGAACAGATCGCTTGGGGGCAGAGAGACTCGCGAGGTAATCCTGTGCAAGGCACGCGCCACATGGATGAGCACATACACATCGTCACCGGCGAAAAGGGGTGAACTCACGCGCAACCACCGCTCTCGCTGCTCTGGAACATGGTCGAACATGAGGTATCGTCGGTCGTTCTGTTGAGGTGAGCGTGGGTGAGCGTCGGGCGGTCTCTGAGCCGGTTTGTTCCACGAACCCTGAGCACTTTAACCATTTCCTTCAGGTCGACGGTCTTCGCGAGGGCTTTCATGTCCACATTACCCTCTTCGTCTTCTCCGATGTCGTCACCCTTGATGGTCTCGTCCAGCCCCTTGCCGTCGAGCTTTCCGAGTCGGCCCCAGAACTCTACGAACGCGTTCTCGCTGAGCATTTCATCAAACGCTAACCGTGCCTCCTGTGACCGTTCCCGTTGCCACTTGGCATATTCGTCCTCGAGGTGGCGGACATCAAAGCCGAGTCTGGTCGCGGGCAATGAAGAGACCAGCGACGACACGGGCAACTCCGTGAATGGCTTGTCCAGGGTCGGCGCGTGTGACGCGAAAAGTCCGTGAAGGTTGTCCAAATGCTTCGTGCGCAGCTGGTTCACATGCGAGTGGAACATGTGGACCTGCTGGTTTAACGGCAGACTCGATCCCGTGAAACGAGGATCGGTCTTGAGCTGCGGCAGTGCTGAGTCCCAAGTTACCTGTGGAAGCGTCTCAGTCATCTGAACGTATGGATCGGGTTAGCGTACCTGTGGGTCACGGATAGCATCGACCAGCAAAGTCCTGTGGAAAAGGAACAAGGATCAGGGTGAGCGGCGCCGCATAGCTAGACAGGGAGATGCAGAGGCTACGCAGCGCACCTAAACTCTGACTCTGACTCCTCGCGATTGAGGCCCGAGCGGGCTCGCTCGATTTGTGCATCAATTTTGCTTTTCTCTGCCCTCACTTGCTCCGCGCGTTCTCGCAGGGCACGCTCTTGCCTCTCCTTGCGCTTTCGCTCCTTTTCGGCTTCATCTTCGACAATATCTTCCTTCTTGTCATCTCCGGGACCGACTTCCCCAGGCTCGGCGGTGGAGACCTCTCCGCGGGCTTTGAGATATGTATTGAATAGCTCTTCTCGCAGAGATGAGGAGCCGACGGCGTCGTAGCGCGGGTCATCTACGATCTTCTTCTTGACCTGTGAAAGATGGGTTAATCGCTGCGGCGCCGAGTTGCCTCATACGCCACATACATCCTTCCAGACCGCACCCGACTTTGCAATGCCGCTCTCTTTCAATAAAACAAAGAAGTCGGCCTCCGCCTTCTGCGCCGCGGCGCGCTTCTCTGACCGGAGCAGATTAGCCATTAATAATCTTGATAAGGAGAATACGCGGCACTCACTTTCACCCAGCTCCTTGAGGTAGTCGCGGAACTTCTTTTCCCGCTCCCTGTCGTCCTTACCCCACCCATAGAATCGGCGATCCTTCTTCCACTGTCTCCGCCATTCGGTCCAGCTGGTGCGCGTGCTCTTCACTTCCGTCTTCAACAGGGCTTCAAACTCCTCCTTGGGGTTAGCGACGGCCTTTTCGTGCTTGACCTTGTTCTGGCGGAGTTCCCGTGCGCGTTCCCGACAGTATTCATCGAACGCTTCTTTTCGCGCAGAGACGTTCGGCAGCAAGACGTACCGCGGGTCCGACACAAACAGCGGAAGGGACGTGTCCCAAGGATGTAATGGATTAACATCCTTTTCCCGTAAGAGTGTCTAGACATTTGTAAGCCTCGGGCACCGTTGCATATGTGAACCCATATACGCACCTTGAACAAGGCCTTCGCTTCCTCTAACGAGAGGTCCACACGGTTCGGCATGTTCAGAGGCCTGTTCTTCTGTGCCTCCGCCTCGGCCTTCAGCCGGGCCTGCTCCTCCTCCTGCTCGCGCTTTTGCTCTTCCTCCTTCCTCTTGCGCTCCACCTCGGCCTCGGCCGCGAGCTGCGCGGCGGCCTCGCGCTGCCACTCTTCCTCCTCCTCGCTCTCCTCGTCACTCTCGGCCTCATCTCCGTCCTCCTCGTCCCCGTCCTCCGTCCGTGCCCGCTTTGAGATGACAACCTCCTCCACGGGCTCGATCTCCTGCGCCTTGCGCTTACCAGCGGCCTTCTGCGCCTCCTTCACGACTCGTTCGACCTCCCTCTCGCGCTCCTTCTCCTCCTTCTCTTTCTCAGCCTTCAGCTTCTCCTCCGCCTCTTCGCGCTCGAGTGTCTCCAGCGCATCCTTGATTTCCTCGGGGACCGTCCACACACTCTCCTTGCGTGCTTTATGAGTGTAGAACACGTTCCCCTCGGTCGTCCGCACGCGCAGCCATTCCGTCCCAGGGATCAGCGTCTTCGTCAGCGGTTTCTCTTTCTTCTTCTGCGGCTGAGCCTGAGCTGGGACTAGAGGGAAGGTAGGGTATCCCTGCCCAGGGATGAGTGGGAAGGCAGGCAATGGGCGGACATAGGTGGATTCTTGAGTCGTGGCGTTGAAGAAGTACGGCTGGCCTGTCGGGCCTAATTTGTTTATAGTCAGCCTTGTTTCAGGGCTCGAGTGAGTGGAATGTGCATACTAGTGTGTTCCGTCCATCCTGGAGGGAGTGGTGGTGGTACGCCGGGGACAAATGGTGTAGACATAGTTTGTGCGGACGCCGTTCGACGGAATGAACGAATTTGGGCGTCTGGGTGGAATGGACGCGTGGGCGTCTAGAGCACCTAAGACCCCGTATACCCTTTACCGTTCCCGTTTTCCCATAGGCAGGCATAAGTCGCGCCTTGGTTCGTTCGTCCTATGTCAAACGCACTTCAAGTGTTGAGAATGAGTAGTTGTAATGTTTTTGATACAATAATAAAATTTTGTTCAATATATCAGAAGGAACGTAGACAACCCGTTGGTTCTTGGTTGGTTCCAATAGATGGACTTTGATTTCAACTCGGATCCTTCTTGCCCTCCTGTGTTCCTTATCGCTATTAGCAAACAGGAATTTAGTAAAACGGTCCGAGTCGTTGCTCATGGTAAGATTTGTTTACGCTATCTTACCCCATTTCTGCCACCCCGGCCATCTTGGCGAGTTCCCCCGCATTTCCTGATCATCTCAAGCCGACAGATACGAACTCGAGAAGTTCGACGAGTGCTCAGCCGTCAAAAGCGTCCACGTTGCACTCTCGGTCATCTGAAGCCTCATCTTCTCGGAACAGTTCGCGACAAAAACGCCACAAAGAATCAAACAATCCTGTCCGGCAAACACTGACGTGATGGTCGCTCTGAACATCGTTTCCCGCGGCCGCAGTCGTATGCAGATCGTCGTTGGTACGTATGGCGACGCCGTCCTCCCGAAAAACAAGGGCGCAGTAGCTTGACGACACTGCATCCATTCAATCACTGATAGCAAACTTGGTTCGCAGTTGGCATCCTATTATGCCACCCGTGCCTTTGCCCACACGTTCAGTTCCGGGCCCATGTAGTGTGGGAGGTAGCAATCGGCCCATTTCCAGTCCGACGCCCTGCGCCGCACAACCATCAGCGCCCGGATGTAAATTAAGAGATGCCGTCGTACCTGACTCCGTCGAGCCGTAGCTCGAATCGTCGGAAAAGGTGTGCGAGGGTCATGTATAGTTCGCAGTATGCCAGGCTGTAAGATTTCGCGTCAGCTAGACATCATGAACGGTAGCAGAATTGGCATGTCAACGTAGAGGTAGTTGGAAAGGATGCAGATGCCAGGGAAGGGTGATAGGAAAGGGAGGCATGAAATTGAGAAATCGGAATGACGACGTACTTGGTACCAAGACAGCTTCGGGGACCTTTGGAAAAAGAGACAAGCCACATGTCCAACGACTCTTCATCTTTTCCGAGCCACCGTTCCGGTTTAAACGAGTGCGGATCTGGAAATATTTCGTCGTTCCAGTGAACGAAGATATTACTGATTGAAACGACAGTCTATTTGGATTTCCAGTCAGTTGTTGGCGCCACATGAAAGTTAGAGACCACATACGCCACCAGGGATGTATTCCTCTGAAAGCCGAGTACCCTCGTCTGGCACAATTCGGGGCATAGGATGGACGACGCCGTGGCTGAAGCGAAGGGATTCTTTGATGACAGCCCTCTAATACACGAAAAGATCAATTATTCGTCGCTAGCAATCCCAGCAAACGACCCACCAGATACGGTAGGTTCTCCAATTCCTCGTAACGCGGGGGTTCATCCAGCTTCGGCCAAGCTTTCAAGATCTCCTCTCGTAACTTCGCATGCACCTCGGGGTTGTCGAGGATGTTCAGTGTGCCCACAGACAATGCGTCGCTGACGGTGTCAGTCCCAGCATTGATGAATAACAACGCCTCATCCCGTAGAGACTGTTCGGATATGGCAAGTTGGTTCTCGTCCATGGCTTTCAAGAATTCGTGGTAGACAGTTCGATGAGAGGAGCCCACGAGGGATTGAGGGTTCGTCAACACTTCCCGCACTTGGAGTTTGATCATCTAGACAAGAAATGCAAATTAGAAATTGCCACAGAGGACATTTGAAGACACGAAGCGAACCTCGAGCACGTCAAGATATCCCTTCATCTCCGGCTGGATGTACTGAAGGACTCTTGGGGGTACCTTGCTCATTACTGTTTTGATGACAGGGAAATGCTTGACCAACATCGTGACAGGATGCGCTGCATACATTGCACGTTCGAGGGGTGCCTGGAATTCCGGCTCGCTGAGGGCATTCAAAGAGCGAGCAAAGCAGATCGAGAAAATGGCGTCGATGGAGGCACATCTGAAGGCGCGGAACATGTTAAAAGGTTTGCCGTCTTCGATGTGGTTCTCTATGTTAGCACACATAAGATCGAGCTGCGACGGAGAGGTCAGACGGATCACGAGAAGAAGGGATCGGCGACGTACACCTTCTTGGATGAGGTGCTGTATATTGACGATGCTCCTGCGAGAGAACAGCGGCAAAGTGATATCTCTCCGTTTCTTGGCCTGATCGTAATCGCACAGGGAGAACGTCGACTGTTCGTCCGCGAAAATATGGTATAAGTTCACGTCCTTCGTCCACCGATTCTTAGGGTTGTAGATCTCGTGATAGACGGATGGCCGAGAGAAATGTAGCTGGAGTATAGCAGTAAGAGGTAGTGCACAGAAGAGTGAACAGAAAGCGTACCTCGTTGGGACCAATACGAACGATGTCACCTGAATGGATTGAATCTCGAAGGTTGTAGCAGCGACAAGATGTAAAACATACCGTATTGCCCATGCAATTCCCTGAGATAAAGCGCCATGTTACGCTGTCTGATAGCTTCTATGTAGAGCTTCCATAAGGTCGTGGCCGCTGCGAGCTTTGGCCCAGCAAATTTGGACAGAGGGTGAAAGTAAACGTTGTAAACGGCTTTGCCAAGAGACAAAAGCGCATATGCAAAGAAAGCACGGAGAGACCATTGGACGACAGATACACCGTCAGTCCAGCTTGTGTTCGTCGACATGTCGAGGCAGAGTGGGGGGCGAGAAAGGCACTATTGCGGCGTGAAGGTTATCCGCCATGCCAGCCACTAAAAGGCATGGCATTGACCGAGGTGGCATCATGATGGTGAGCGTAGCGCAAGCCGACATGACGCATTGTGAGCGGCCTCTAACTTGAAGGTTTAGATCACAGTTAGTAAGAAAAAAGCTCTGTAAGAAACACAACGTAAAGTCTGTTACCCTGAGTCAGGGTGAACTTGCTTGGCAGAGCGGGAAGGTTTGAGATAGCATCAGGAGCTGTACACGAAGGCGACGTTTGACCGCCGACGGCAATGAGGTTGCGGGTTGTCATCTAGTGACCAGCACTGATGAAGCGGAAGATACAGCGCTTTTGTAGCGCCTAATCCACGATGTGACCCGCGATCCTCAGAGGGTGTGTTTCATCTCTATGATGGTGGCGACATGCGCTCTCTTCATGACTTGAAGTGTATCCTTTTTCACTTCGTTGGCGCGCGGAGGTCACGTATAAGCTATACGTACAAACCTCCGAGCAAAAGGAAAAGGAAAACAGGTCGAGCCAGACCATTATCGCTCACTGATGAACCTTGAAATTGCAGCGCGTTAGGTCCATAAAGAAACTACTCCTCCAAATTTTGTCCGGCACTGACGAACCCGATTCGTAGCCGACCCACTACTCCACCCTTGATTTAGCCCGCACGTTCAACTCTGGGCCGACGTAGTGCGGGAGGTAACAGTCGGTCCATTTCCAGTCCGACGCCCTACGCCACACTCATCAGCGCGGGTCGGGAACGAAGAGGTGATATCGTACCTGACACCATCAAGCTGAAGCTCAAATCGGCGGAATATGTGGGCCAATGTCATATACAGTTCACAGTAGGCTAAGCTATATACGTTCTGATGTCAGCATACCATCCGATGCAGAAGTGAAGTCAGTCTATCCACGAAACCGTTTTTGGAGGCGATATATGGAAGTATCATTGGGAAATGGTGTAGGACTGGCGGGAAATTCAAGAATGTATGCTGCGACGTACTTTGTGCCGAGACAGCTCCGGGGACCTTTGGCAAACGAGACAAGCCACATGTCAAGCGACTCTTCATCTTTTCCGAGCCAGCGCTCCGGTTTAAACGTGTGCGGATCCGGGAAAATTTCGTCGTTCCAGTGAACGAAGATGTTGCTGATCGAAACCACAGTCTGTTTGGATTTCCAGTCAGATATTGCCACATAAAAGTTAGAGACCACGTACTCCGCCGGGAATGTATTCTTCTGCAAGCCGGGCACCTTCGTCTGGAACAATCCGTGGCATAGGATGGACAACGCCATGACTGAACCGAAGGGATTCTTTGATGACAGCTCTCTGGCGAACGACAAAACTAATGAGTCACAGCTGTCAAGTTCAACGAAGTACGCACCAGATACGGCAGGTTCTCCAGCTCCTCGTAGCGTGGCGGCTCATCAAGCTTCGGCCAAGCTTTCATAATTTCGTCTCGCAACTTCGCGTGCACCTCGGGGTTGTCGAGAACGTTCAGCGTTCCCACAGACAGAGCGTCACTGACGGTATCCGTCCCGGCGTTGACGAATAGCAAGGCCTCATCTCGCAGGGATTGTTCGGATATGTCGATGCGGTGTTCCTCAATGGCGTTGAAGAACTCGTGGTAGATTGTTCGATGAGATGAGCCCACGAGGGACTGAGGATTTGTCAGCACTTCGCGCACTTGGACCTTGAACATCTGTGTGGCGTTTACGAATTAGCTACTACGCAAAGGACGTTCAAAGGCACAGACGAGCCTCAAGCATGTCCAAATATCCCTTCATCTCCGGCTGTAGGTAATTGAGGAGTTTCGGTGGGAGCCTGTTCAGCAGGACTTTCAGGATTGGGAAATGCTTGATCAACATGGTGATGGGCAACGCTGTATACATCGCGCGTTCGAGGGGCGCCCTGAATTCCGGCTCACTGAGTGTGTTCATGGAGCGAGCGAAGCAGATGGAGAAAATGGCGTCAACCGAGGCGCATCTGAAGGCGCGGAACATGTTGAACGGCTTGTTCCCCTTGATGTGGTTTTCTATGTTAGCGCACATGAGATCGAGCTGCAACGGAAAGCGCCACAAAAATCAACTGGTGGCACGAAGGATAATATACGATTACGCACGCCTTCTTGGATGAGATGTTGGGTACCAATAACACTCTTGCGTGAGAACAACGGCAAAGTGATGTCTCTTCGCTTCTTGGACTCGTCGTATTCGCACAGTGAGAATGTGGACTTTTCATCCGCGGTCATATGATACAGACTGACGTCCTTCGTCCATCGGTTCTTGGCGTTGTAGATCTCATGGTACACAGACGGCTTAGCGAAGTGTAGCTGGATCGGAAGCTGTGAGAAGTAGCAAGCGTAGACACGAACAGGATACGCACCTCGTTAGGACCGATACGAACAATGTCGCCTAAGGAAATTTAGATATCCGGCATACGTAGCAATGACGTGGCGTCACATACCGTATTGGTCGTGCAATTCTCTGAGATATAGGGATATGCTACGCCGCCAGATGGACTCAACGTAGAGTTTCCACAATGTCGTGGCCGCTGCGAGCCTGGGTCCTGGATATTTGGCCAATGGGTGGAGGTAGACGTTGTAGGCAGCCTTTCCGAGAGACAGAAGAGCGTAGACGAATAAAGCACGGAGTGACCACTGTTGGAAGACGGCTACATCGTCCGTCCAGTTCGCGTCTGTCGACATGTTGGATCAAGGTGGGAGGTGGGAGAATTAGCATCGCAGCATAGATTTTATTCTCGCTACTGTAGCACACGGCAAGGGACGGGGCATTAGCCTACCGTATGGTTTCGCCGCCGGACACATCCCGCTACCTGTCAATGGATGTTGAGATCGATACAAAAACACAGCGCTCAGTGTCACTTTTCCTTACTTTTGCATCAGCAAGCTTGCTTGGCGAGTGAACATGTCGAGGTGGCATCAACAGCTGTGCACGGACGCACCTTTCGACAGCCCGTCGAGGATGCAACTTGTCATCTGGCTGACTGAGGCCGAAGAAGCAAGAGGCAAGCAAGAGGCGCGCCTCGGGACTGCTTCCTGATTCGGATAACGGATCGTACTCTCGCGACTCTCGTTCAATCCGTCCAGGTGTACCCCAACATATCAGTGTTTCAACGTTACTGCAGCAGCACTGGTTCTCTACTGAGGGCGGACGCGCGTATAAACACGCCCCGCCCCCTCCTCCTTTTGGGTTCTGTGCGGGTGCGGGCGCTGATGCCTTCCCTGCAACGACACGCCGACACTGGTGACATCCTTCCGCTTTGTCCAGCTCAGGTAAACTAGCTGGATGGGTTATCAATTATGTTTCTACCCCATGAGCTATGAAACATAGTGCGTACGGCGAATCCAGGGTATAAAAGCTCGCGGTGGAAATATGTTTTGGGCCTCCTACTTCGCTCCGATACGTGGACAGTGGCGGCCTGGACCGATGGTGTTTCTGTCATCCAATAGTCCCTTCGTGCGCTCTTCGTTTACTCCATCTCATTCCTCGGAAAAGCTGTCTACAACATTTATCTCCATCCGCTATCGAAGTTTCCGGGTCCGAGACTGGCAGCAGCCACAACTTGGCGGAGGTTGTGCATCGAAGTTCTCAGAAAATGAGGCTTAACCCCCAATCTCCTTGGAATTCACGAGAAATACAGTCAGTATGTTCCCGCTAACAAAGCGGGTCTTGGAGGTCATCGGGGGAACAGATCTCATGTACGTGTTTTGTAGTGTCGCTCTGTATACCGGCGTTTTTTGCAGTAACAGTCGCTTGTTATCCTGAACGTATCAGCTGTCCGTTGACGTCAGACCTTGATAACTGACTTATATGGGGGGATCCAACTTGAACGCGCAGACAGAAAGAAAAGGATCTCCTGGGCCCGGTAGTACTGTCGCAGATACGCTATGCGGCCGCAGGCACATTCGACGGGTGAGGGTTGATCTGGGAAGCGCTGGCCCATGCAAGGCCCATGCAATGCATGGACGTTTTCATCACGCTCGAGTGACAGGTGAGTGACAAGTGACGGACAGGTTGGGGCAAAGCCCCGCTAATCCTCACTCGCGGTGCCACATCGACCCTGAGGGTTCAGCACATTTACTATCGACTTAAATGGCTGCTACTAGTATCATTCCTTCCGAACTCAGCGGGTTTTGTCGTGGGCTTTGTTAGCGGGCTTTGCCGTGCTCGCACGGCGTTACCGATAATCTAAAACTGTCGGGTGGCCACTGTATGTGCTTGCTTGAGATGTCGAGGAATTCCGTCAACTCCGCATGAAATCAACTACGCGCTTACGTCCGAGTCGATCTTAACACACCTCGCAGTAGAACGCACTTTGGGTCGGCGGGTCCCTCAATCGGCATAGTCGTGCTGGTGTAGAAACGTCCGAAGGGAGCCTCATGTCGTCCGGCACGAGATGGTCCGAAATATCCAAGCTAGGGATGGTGGCAGCTACCAGATCGTTGGGTAGAAGGCCTGGAAGAGTGTCTTTGTGAGGCGCAGCGCGCAGGTAAGCCTCCGCGTATGGAATTGTCTTCAACACTGAGTGTGTGGTCATGGTAAGGGTCAAGGATCAAGGATCGAGGTTTTTTTCCAAGGCACGAGGTTACGAGACGATAGACGCGGACCGAGTTGCACATTGTGAAATGCAAGCCTCAAGCCTCGAGGCAGACGCGGCAAGATGCGGAAAATATGCCAATAAGATATCGCAAATACAACATTACGCGCACATCACACACTCAGAGCTCATCGTGTCCTGGATGCTCGTGCTTTTCCTCCACGCTCTCTTCCGCCTCTGGCTCCTCCGCAAGGGTCTCTTTCGGCTCTTCCACTGGTGGCGCTGGCTCGTCTTCGAGAACGGGCTCGCCGACCTTGAGGCCGAGCATCTCGGGGTCAAGCTTGATATGCGAATCCTCGAAAGATATCTCTTCGTCCGCGAGAGGCTCGGGTGCGACGGGTGGCGCGGGCTTGACGGTCGAATCGGTCGGTGCAGTTTCGGAGACACCGAGCGAACGACGGAGGATGCGGTCGACGCGCGTGAAGAAGCTGTAAAGCGTGGTCAGAAATTGAGAACGACGAGCGGAGTAGACGAAGGGCGTACTCGTTGGAGTCATATACACCAAAGCCCGAGCGAACAAGAGCGCCGTCGATGAGAACAGAGGTAACCTCGCGAAGTTCATCCTCTGCCTCAAGGTCGCGCTCTTCCTCCTCCGAAGGTAGTCTCTCGACTCGACGAAGGAGACCTTCGATCAGTGGTGAACGTGGGTTGATCTCGAGGATCTTCATCCTTTTAGCGAAGTCGTGTACCACCCTCTTTCCGTCACTATTTTGTGCGTCTAAGAGTGAAGCAGCGATCAGTATAGCGCATTACCGGAGGGCAAACACACGTACTGAGCATCTTCTCCATGTTCGCGGTGTAGCCGTATGTATCGGCGACGATCGCACACGGGCTAGTGACGAGACGGTTGGAGATGACGACGTCGCGGACAACGTTTGTTGCCTCCTTCCTGAACCACTCCAGCAGAGGCTTATACTGCTCCGTTAACGTTTTCAACCTCTCCTTCTCTTCGACTGGATCTTCCTCTGCGGCGCTCGTTCAGAATCGACGAGCACAAGAATTACGCAAAGGGACGTACCTTCATCACCAAACTTAAGACCAGACTTGGCGACATCCTGGAATGGCATCTTCCTGCGGACAGAACCATGAGACCAGGATAGTGGATAGGAATTCGAGTGACTCACTTCCACTTCCCGAGATTTTGGACGAAGACTTCGTCCAGTGGTTCGCCGAGAAGCAGAACTTCATAGCCGCGAGCATGCAGTTTCTCAACGAACACGCTCTTCGCCAGGTCTTCAGGGGTCTTGCCCATGTCCGCCAGGTAGAATATCTGCTTCTGGCCTTGCTTGCGGTTTTCGACGTAGTCGTCCAAGAAGGTCTCGTTGCGCTGATTAGTGGCGAACTTGACGAGAGGAGCGAGTTTGTCGCGGTTCTTGTGGTCCTCGACGACGCCGAGCTTGAACACGTTGTTATAGACCTGGCCGATACGCCAGAAATCGAGCTCGTCTTCCTCATTTTCCTTGAGTTTTTGGAGGGTTTGCAAAAGGCGCTTTGTGATAATTGATTTAAGCTGCTTGAGGAAGCGAGTGGACTGTAGCATTTCGCGAGAGACGTTCAATGGGAGATCGTCGGCTACACAGCAATACATTAGAACACATATTGTCTTGAGAAGACGGGGGACATACCGTCAATCACGACTTTAACCCAACCTGCCCACTTGGGGAGGGCATCCTCGCCGAGGTCACTCGTGATGAAAACACGCTTCACCATCAAGCGAATATCTTTCGCTACGGTTTGCATAGGGTTCTGCCAGAATGAGTCATCCCTACAAGAGATTAGAGTCGATACGACCAAAACATTGCGAGCGACTTACAGTTTGGAGGGTATATACAGAATGGCCTTGAAAGAGGTTCCTGCCGCATCTCCAGAGAAATGAGTCCAGGCGAGGGGGTTCTCATAATCCTTGAAGGTGGACTGGTAGAAGAGTTGATACTCCTCGTCAGACACTGTCTTCGGATCGCTACGAGAATGTTAAGTTGATCGCTACAGACGTAATACTGTGTGACCTCACCGTGTCCAGATGGGCTGCTGAGAGTTCAGTTGAACCCACTCATCGACAATGACAGACTTGGTCTTTGGGGGTTTCGTCTCTTCCACAGTCTCTTCGGTGTCCTCAACAACAGCCTCCTCGTCTTCGTTGTCACTGGCCTCTTTCGAAGGAGTCGGTTCCTCTGCAGCGACAGTCTCATCTTCTACGGGGACTTCCTCCGTCCGCTGAGTGAAGAGGTGTATCGGGAAGGTGGTAGAGAAGCTGGAGTGCTTCTGGACGAGCTCGGTGATCTTGAGGGGGTCTAAGAACTCTGAAGCATCCTCCTTCAACACGAGCGTAAGCTCTGTCCCACGTCCGAGGACGTTTCCACGAGGGTCTGGATAGATCTCAAACGAACTGTCCTCCGACGAGGAGGCGAAGACATATTGCTGGGGGTTGGGGTTCTTTGGCGACTTGGCTGCGAGAGAAGAGACGTAGACCTTATCCGCGACGAGAAAACTGCTGTAGAAACCGAGACCGAAAGCACCGATGAGGTTGCCGCTGCCAGTGGTATCCGTGCTCTCCGCGCGCGCAAGGAATTCGGACGTGCCAGATTTCGCGAGGGTACCAAGGTTAGCGGTGAGCTCCTCGGGGGTCATGCCAATACCGGTGTCCCGAATAACGAGCTTGTTGAGCCCATCTTCGTCCTTGAACGCGCGGATGGTAATGTTCATGTGCTCTGCCCCAGAGAGCACCTGAGGCTCGGTGAGGGATGTCAAGCGAAGTTTCTCGAGGGCATCGTTGGCATTGGAGATGAGTTCACGAAGAAATATATCGCTAGAGACGGGTTCAATCGCAGTCATCTCATTGAAACCGAGACTATTCTTACCGGTGCGAGTAGAGACTGTTGATGACAATCTTGCGGAGACGGGCTACATCGCTCTGAAAAGCGTGTTAGGCGACGCCTGTTAACCCTTGCAGTGGGGCTCACCTGGTAGTCAAACTTCTTTGCATCTTGCGCGACTGCGAATAGACTGGTCGAGAGCACAGAGAAAGACACGAGGAGGGCGGGCAGGAGCCGCATGTTGGGAGGGAATGCTCGAGGCGCAACAAAGGCCTCGAGGATGCGGGGGAGATGATAGTCGGGAGCAAGGGGCGGTGGCTAGTGACCACGTCGTATAAAGCCCGAAAGCGACGAGCCTTCTCGAATACTGACGTGTCCAAGTCCCGCCATATGCGACATTGACGCGGTCACGCGATCACGCGTTCCGCACGGGATCTTGCCCGAAATACTCCCGGCGGCGCGACCGTGACACGGTGGATCGCGCGCGTGAACATCCTCGTCTACGCAGTACGGTGGTTATTATAGCGCCATAGACAGCAGGAACGAAATAAATCAACTACTCGAGCTGCTCAATAACCAATTGCCCATCGTATCGCCCTCTATGCAACCCACTGGCACACATTCAGCTCTAGACCTACATAATTATCGGTAACGCCGTGCGAGCACGGCAAGGCCCGCTAACAAAGCCACGACAAAACCCGCTGAGTTCGGAAGGAATGATACTAGTAGCAGCCATTTAAGTCGATAGTAAATGTGCTGAACCCTCAGAGTTCGATGGAACGTGGCACCGCGAGTGAGGATTAGCGGGGCTTTGCCCCAACCTGTCAGTCACTTGTCACTCACCTGTCACTCGAGCGTGATGAAAACGCCCATGCAATGCATGGGCCTTGCATGGGCCCGCGCTTCCCAGATCTACCCTCACCCGTCGAACGTGCCTGCGGCCGCATAGTGTATCTGCGACACTACCGGGCCCCCGAGAGCCTTTCTTTCTGTCTGCGCGTTCAAGTTGGATCCCCCCATATAAGTCAGTCATCAAGGTCAGACGGGCACGCGATGTTACGAGCAACGGACAGCTGATACGTTCAGGATAACAAGCGACTGTTACTGCAAAAAAACGCCGGTATACAGAGCGACACTACAAAACACGTACATGAGATCTGTTCCCCCGATGACCTCCAAGACCCGCTTTGTTAGCGGGAATCACAGCATGATTTTGGAATGAACACGGGTAGGATTGAGAACGCTACGGGTCGCCTATCCCCGAAAAGGGCAAAACTTAGACATTACTGCTCACAAGACGAGAGATACTAGGTACACTTTGCAAGGGAGTCGAATTGACAACCTGTGTTATTTAATTTGTAGTAGACTATTGACTCGATACGCCGATACGCCGCGAAGAAATACACCTTAGGCTTTAGCTAGATTGACCTAGGCGCAATATCAGCGTCGGTGACTCCGGAGCACTCGAGTCTCAGAGACGAATTACCACAGCCAAGCACATACCTTGAGGATTCATTTTGTCTAGACCACAAAACAGGATAGAGACAATTGTCAATGTGCTGCCTGAAACCAACACCAAAGCACCGCAAGTGTACATAAATGTACCAATTGTTCGCATGGTGGCGAATGTGGCGACCCTTCAAATGCGTTCTGCCATATGCTAAGCGCCATGAGCGCCTTTTGCCACGTGGATCACTACCTCGAGCAATGAAGGTGAGTGCAAACGGCGACGACCTACACCCAGTCCACGACCTGCTCGCCCCCAGCCAGGGCGCTGTCCCCCAGCTCTAACATCTCCGACACTCTTTCTCTGATTAGTCTCCTATTTGACTCCAGTCATGGCTGCATTTTCTCGCATACAGCTCGCAAAGGCCTTGATCGGTGCGTGCGAGATTGCAGTGACTGACGGAACGGAATTATTGAACGGCGCGCACACGGCCTAATGCAGAGTACGACAACGACGACCTCCCGCCAGAACGACATCGTCACGCAGAACATAGTGCTATTCTCTCTGCCCTACGTCGGCACCTCCCTTCCCAGTCCGCTATCCAGGCTCAGGCGCGGCGAAGCACCGACTATCTCGGCGTTCAGCTCCCCTCGGAGGACCGTCGCGCGACTGTCGCCAGCAGAGACTCTGTCGCACACAAGTCTCTCGCATCTATCGACGCGCTGCGCAATCCATTCGGGCGCGACTCGACCCATGAGGGCCCGCTTGATTCGGAGGACGAAGTCGAGGTCGACCTCTCGTCGTGGGGGCTCGACGCGTTTGCAGACCGCGACTCCGCGAAGAAGAAGGGCAAGCAAATGAAGCGTCAGGACTCTGATGCTCAAAGCGTCCTTCCCAACCCACACCCGCCCCTCCGGCAGACTCCAAGCCGCCGCAGACCGAATGCAACACCTCGTACATTGAGCATGGGCAACTGGCCCGTGTCGCTGAGCCAGTCGAGGGAGGATCTCGAAAACTTCGGAGCCGGCGGTGCTTTTCTAGATGCGAAGTCGGCTTTACCCCCGCCCCCGCCTCCACCTGAGACAACGGCGTTAGGTGCCCGCCGTCATTCGGTCGGCTCGCCCCTTGACTATGCCAATGTGAGACCCTCAGACCCCGCTTTGCACCGTCGAAGACAGTCGGAGCATGCTCTTATTGATAGTATACCTATCACACCCCCTCTACATGCTGTCCCGTTCCCGCACTCCGATAACGATGACATCGAAGGAACGACCGGGTTGGCATATGACGACCGCGACGTGGACGGCAACACATTCGTCCTACCACCCCCTTCACCCGACCGTGCCTCGCGTTTTGACCCGAAAGTCCAGCAACGCGAGAGAGTGTTGTCGACCGCTTCAATTGGAACTCGACTGTTTTCTCCTACTCCTGGGCCCGGTTCCCCTCGTCCACAATCCGCGATTAGCTTTGATGGACCACCCCCTAGGGCGGGCAAGGACCGTCCATACTCCCGCCTAGAGCTAATGCGACCAAAAGTGCTTATCATGCCCAGTCCCTTACAGAACGGTGATGCGTCGACCTCTGCTCCAACGCCTCAGTTGCGAGACGGTTTCGAACTCACGACAGATGGTCGTCCAATGCCTCCCGGGTCGCGTACTGCTGCTCGGGCTTCCACTGCATCACTGCTATCTCCTAACTTCACTGGCGACGCGTACACACCTAATCCTCGGAGTAGCATGACATTGTCTCAGCTAACATTCCGGAACACGCTCATGGTGGATGGACAACGAGATCCCACATTCCGGGACATCGACGAGAGGTTGAAGTGGGCGACGGAAGACGGCGAGCAGGCACAGTTCGATGCCATTGCGCAAGAACACCTTCCCGTGCCCACAATGGAGGTCACCGCCGCAGACGAAGACCCGAGGAACAAGAGAGGGCCGGGCAAACTCTTTGGACGGAGTCTTATCGATGATTTAGAGGCGAGAAAAGCGGAGATGAAAGGCAAGCAGAGGTACGCCTTGGTTCCTTATCAGTGCCACCACTTCCTTTGAGATTTATTCGGCTAATCGTACACTCCAGAGTTTTCACGGGAGACCAAAGGCCTTCGATGATGGCACGGACACCCTTGCAGCGGTCGAGTACGTTCATCGACCCTGAATCACTGAAACAACGGCCAGTCTCCACCTTCGTACGGCTGGACTCTGCACAAACGGTGCCCAACTTAGCTCGCCGTAACACCCTCTTGAATTTTGATGATGAAATTCCCGGCGCACCTCGTGGAACAGGACACCTGGCCGTTGGTGATAAACCCGGCGAGGCAAGCAATACACGAAGTGTCTTCGGTGTTGACACGATTTGGGAGAGAGAGCTTGCTAAGCTGCGCGCGATGGAGCAGGCGGAAGAGGAAGAAAAGCAGAAACAAGAGGTTGAGGCTGAAGCTTCTGCCACCCGCAAGGGGAAGAAGAAGAAAGGCAAGAAAAAAGGAAACGGTGGTCTGGAGCCGCCTTCAGCTACTGTCTCACCGTCACCCTCCCAGTCCGCAGCCAACGTTTTTCCTGCTGTGCCCTTGTCTCCCAGCGGCGCTGCTCAGAAACGCATAACACGGTACCCACCACCACCCCCGCAGCTCGAAGGGGATGACGAGTCAGATGACGAGAGCGACACGAGTTCGGTGGTGGCGCAACGGCGCGCAGACAACCAGGACGGCTGGTATTCCGACGAGGACAAACCACGCAGGCCTGCAGACCCGGTACGGACCACCGGAACTGGTCCTCGGTACCCTAATAACCTTCCGCCACGCCTTCGAGCGGCTCAGGATGAAGATAGCGAGGAGGACCTCCCACTGGTCGCCACCATCGGACGTGCGGCTCAGCGCGCTACGCGCATAGGCCTCGCGGGGTCGCGCGACTCCGACTCAGATGAGGACAAGCCGCTTGCGCAGGTGCTCGACAAGACGAAGGCGAAGCTGCCCTCGCCGACTTCGGCCACAGGTGGCGGTGGCGGCCTCCTCGAATCGCTCAGCGCATTCGGGCTCACTGCGAAGTCAGGCGGGGATGACGACGAGGACGAGGACGACAAGCCGCTCGGCCTGCGCGTCTCGCGGCTCATCCCAGGCTCCGCGCACTCGCAGGCGTTTGGCTCGCGTAGCGTGGGGGGCGCCGGCGGGGATGAGGACGAGGATGACCTGCCGCTGGGCCTGCATCCCGACCAGCTCCGCAAGAGCCAGTACATCGCGGGCGCCCAGCAGCAGCAGCAGATGATGATGGCGCAAGCCCAGGCGGCGGCGCAGATGCAGATGCAGCAGCAGATGATGTTCGGGGCACCATCGATTATGAGCGGATTCTATGGCCCGCCCATGCCGCCACCGATGATGATGGCGCCACAAATGCCGACGACACCCCCTCCTGTCCAGGACACCGTGAAGCTCAACCGGGTCGACAAATGGAGACACGATGTGGCGGTTGAGGGTGGGCGGTAGCGCGAGGATGCTGGATGGTGGCGCGATAAATTGCTTTCGAGATCGTTTCTTTATTCCCTTTGGACCTGGTTCATTCGTTCCTTCACTTTTTTCTTTTCTTATTCGGATTCGCATCGTCGCTTTGCTTTGCTCTGGCCGACCAATATCACCCCACAACACATGGACTTTTCTCGATTTCCAATCCTCCAAGCGATATATCCAACACTACGCGGGACATCTAATAATGCAATAAAACAGTACAATGAGGACATCGAGCGTAGAGCAAACACAAGAGAACAAACGGCAAAATTGTCCGATCATCAAACAGATTCAATATACAGAGCGAGGTACGACGTCGTGGCAAAGCGGGGTGGGGTTTTGCAGAAAGAGAGAGCGACATCCAGGGGGATTACGTACAGGTAGCATAGCTAGAGATGCAGTGCCACCTGGGCAAGGGCTTGCAGGCGGCGTCGTGAGAGTGAGCATGATACATTGGGGAGCGTGAAGGTAGTTAGCGTTAGGGGGCATGTGCGTGAGCTTGGGCGTGGCGTGACGGGCCGTCGATGGGGTCGGCGTTGCCGTTCACGACGAGCAGCCGGCGACGCGGTACGGTGACGATGGACACGTCGCGGCGCGCCATCTCCTCCTCGATGCGCCGCTGCCGCGTGTCGTCGTCCATCTCGTCGTCATCGTCATCATCGCCCTCCATCGTGTGCCCGGCGTGCGACGTCGACGTCGGGTAGTCGCTGTCGTGTGCGGCGCGGTATGGTGGCTGGTGCTGATACGGCCCGCCGTTCGGGAATGGCACGCCCTGCAGGCCGACACCTGGTGTTGGCGGTGGTGGCGGTAGTGGTGGCGGAGTGCGTATTCGAGCGAATATGACGGTGAGAATAGACTCGCTGGGAATACCTCGCCACGCCATAGTGAAGATGACGGCGTAAAAGCAGACGGTCCACGCGACGAAGACAGCGAAGGCTGCTATTGGCGCGCGTTGGAAAAGAGCGATGAGCGCGAGGATGCAGAGGGCGAGGAGGAAGATGTGTAGGAGGGTGTGGATGACGCAGGCAAGTGTACCCGGCATCGTCGGCTGGCCCGGTTGGAGTACCCCATCCATGAGCTCGTTGGTGCTCATCATATCGATGGCGGTGGTACCAGGGGTGGATGGAGCTGCTTGACGGCGGTTGTACTGGACGTTTGCATAATCAATGTCGCCCTATACATGAAGTTTTAGTGAATTACTTCATCACACACACAGCAAACACGCACCACAGTAGTCAGACTTCTCCGCCGCTGCAACCAACTCATATCGCTCAGATTGCGCGGCGAGATCGACGGACGCGGGTCTGCAAAAGCAGCTAGACTATGCGCACTCGCCCGACGTATACGAGTTGGTCGGTTTACAACTTCGAAGGAGCGAGTCGATGGTGAGCTCCGATCGTCCATCGCACTTTCACTCGAGGCTCGAGTTGCTGGAAGCGGGCCGGCAGTGTAGGGGCTCAATGTATTGAGAGGTGGCTCAGGTGTTGGCGACTCGACAGTTCTCGAATGGTATAGCTCCATCTTCTCGTGTATGTCGTTAGAGTTCGCACGTCGTCGCCTTGTTGGTAAGGGGGAATCACTATTGCTCCATCGTATGCAAAGAGCCGCGATCATAAGGACAGGAACAACGCCATAAAGGCCGACGAATAGTGCAATTCCCGCTTGGCCATGGGCCGTTTCGAGATGAGACGGCATCGACCGTTTAGCGAGTGATGACGCAGTGAAGCGCAGCGATGAGAACGCAGTAGCGATTCCACCGATCCCAAGCGCGAAGGCTACGAGACCGGTAGCACCGGCCAGATAAAAGAAGCCGATCCACGGATTATCATGACCTGGGGAAGCGACTGGAGGTTGCGATAAACGATAGAAGACGACGGCGGGGAAAATGAGGGCGGCAGATATGGGCGCAAGGGATTTGTGAACAACAGAGGTATCATACGGATGGGATGTAGAGGACTGGCCATCACCAGGATCGCCGGGGCTCGTCGGTGAACTTGGGCTAGACGAAGTAGGTGAACCTGAGGATGACGTTTCCGTCGGCGTGGATGACCCGATCTGGACTGCACAACGTGAAAGGTATTGGACAGTGACTCCCGTGCCGTCTGCATTCTGTCCACCGGATAATTGGCCATTGCCGTATCCTGACCAATGTTGGTTGGAAGAGGTGACGGTCCCGTTATATGCTCGAAGGATCCAGAGGTCCGAGAGATAGTTCCCCGCTGCATCCTTACCACCAAACACCACAGTGTCTGCAGCAGCGGGACGACTCGTACCGACAAGAGCTGACGTCCACGAGAAGACAGCTGGACCTTGACGAGGTGCTGGAACTTGGGTGGAGCTGCTGGGATCGCCAGCAGGAATTATACGCGCCCATGTGCCAGTATTGAATTGGAACACACCCTGCGAGGCATATCGTGAGGCGGTCGTTCGAGCGAAAGCGGGCTACACACGTACAACTTCGCCTTTATCAAGTCCACCGTCATCCTGCCACTCTGAACTATTAAAGGTTCCAAGCAGAAGGAAAACCTGTTGCTCGAAGCTAGCCGATGCACTGTTTAAGTTGGGTGCAAGCGCAGCGCCTATCCGTGGTGCAGGGCATCCGTTAGGAGAGGTGCTCGCAGCAGAGTCAACGTTGATCACGTAGGATCTACCGTTTGCGCAGTTAGAACCCGAAGAATCGCATCCACCAACGGCGATGATGTGTTCCTGAGAGCCTTGGAATACGGTTGAGGAAGCCGAGCCACCTATGAGCGGTAGGGATTTATTCTGCAACGTAACAGATTCCCAGATGGCCTTTGTGTCGTTGGGGAGATTTGAAGACAGTGTCCCAGACACTGTCAATTTCCAAACGTCGGATAAAGTTACGGCGCTGTCGTCCGTGAAACCTCCGGCAATGAAGAGTGTGTTTTCTAGACCATTGCTCTGGACGCGTATATCATTGCCGCCAGCTGCTCCCCATCTTGGTGTAGGGGAGGGGTCACCGGAGACTGCGACTTGGGACCAAAATTGATTGGTATAGTCGAATTCCTGGAAGTGCGGTCAGGGCGCTCCGAGATGCAGTGTAGTGTATTACGAACCCAGACATCTGACAATGCTTTCCCATCGGTCCCTTTGCCTCCGACGACAATGTGACCGTTGCGACTGCGCAGCGAGGGCGGTGAGAGGTGGTGCAAGAGCGTCGACGAGGACGACCTACTAGCTGGCTGCAATATCCTGGCCGCTAATTGCTGCACTGCGTGGTGGTGGAGAATTCTTGAGGCCGTCGGGTGAAGATGGTGTTGACCAGACCAGCGTGTCAAGGTCGAGACTGCGCGCGCAGTCATTGAATTATTTGGAACGGAGGAATTTTGAAGAAAACAGTCGAGACGCGACTTACAGGTAGGTTTGGGACTGTGGAAAACCCTGCTGACCCTCTCCGCCAAAGATTATGAGGTTACGATGAGTGTCGTCGTAGCCAATAGACGCGTCCTTCAGCGGCGCCGGCGCAGGCCCAGATGTGAGCGGGGTCAGGTTAATCCATTGCAGGGGTGGAACCTGGGAGTTCGTGGATATACTTTGGGCGTGGGCGGGGGCTAGCGCGCGGGCGATCAGGGACAGGAGGGCAGCTAGAGCGAGCGGGCTGTGTCGGGGAGCGTCGAGCATACTCCAGACGGTGAGCGGAAATGGCTGAGGGCCTTGCGGCCGTGCTCGAAGCGAGCTCGAAAGAAAAAGACGTCGTGGACAGAGCAGAGCAACGTTTGGGCTGAGTTGTCCGGCATCCTCACGCACGTCACGTGCCATGGGCGCCTATTGAGGCTATTTCTCCAGATTTCCCCCCAACACCGCACCCACTACTCGAAAGACGTCCTCGAGGGCGGTGGCCTCGAGGATATTTGGACGACAGTGCGTTACCACCACCCTTTCACTGCAATATTGAACTAAATATACTAACGTGTACCAATTAACCCAGCTGCACCTTGTTGTGTAGCGGGTCTGCGGGGTACCGCCCGAGGGCGGCCGAAACGCCCCGGACATTGCAACTCGCTTGGGACCGACCATGCTTGCGGTCTGGCACCGACGTGGTCATCTTTGGACGGAACCCTCTGCTCCCTGGATGTCTACACCGGCCTGCAGCGCATTCCTCGTCTCGCCGCTCCGTATTGGCCCGCCAGAGCGCAATGTCGCCCGCTATGGGCACCTCTCGTCCACCTGATATCCATCTTCGCATTCTCTGCTTCCTGATCTACCACCAAAGCACCATTGGCTACTCACGGCGACCTGCTGAACCCCCCCGACATGCCGAGTGCGTGAGACATGTCGCCCTCCTCCACTGCACCGACTTGTTGCCGCCGCTCTTTCATTGATTCCCAAGTAGTCTGGTGATCAATAGAC
This sequence comes from Bjerkandera adusta, assembly GCA_027924225.1. Taxonomy (NCBI): domain Eukaryota; kingdom Fungi; phylum Basidiomycota; class Agaricomycetes; order Polyporales; family Phanerochaetaceae; genus Bjerkandera; species Bjerkandera adusta. Next base: position 272,427 of record BSCZ01003033.1, read on the forward strand.
ACCCTTCGTCGTCTCTCGGAGCTGTTGGGTTCCTCCTTCGTTCCCTTTGGTATTGCAGTAACTGCTCTCACAGGACCGCCGTGCCATCCCCGTGCTCACCGTCCGGCGCATCGCTCGACGAGATTCAGTGTGCATAACAAGATCCATAGCATGCAACCTGTCCACGCAAGGCGCCTATGTTCACTCGCTTGCTCGGCTGGCTGTACTCTTCAACGCCCCCGCCGCATCTTTCGCGCGAGACCGACCAATAGCTGCTGCGCTCAAGGATGGAACTCGTCATCGGCGGGCTGCCTGACGCCCCGAGACGGTCCGTTGGCGTTAGATGCGCCACCCATGGTTGTCTGCTTCCTCGGCTTTTACTCCTGATAGGTGCTATACGCCCTCAAACAGCCTTTTCGTCCGCGGTCTTCGACGGCACACCGGATTATCCACCCGACCTGCCTCAAGCGATGTCACGGGCGTTCAACGGCGATATTACAATTATGATCCCCAAGAAGGCACGGACACTTTCGACACAGGCATGACCTCTAACGGATTCACCATCGACCGCCGGACCATGATTCTCGTCGCGCCCCTCCTAGTTCCCCAAACTGATAACGGGCGTTCTTTGGGCGGGCGTGTCGACACTGCGGTACGAACACACCAACTGCTTCTTCGATATCTTGAAATGATAATGCGTGGATGGCGACGATGCTGCACATTGCGCGGTTCTCTCTGTCGTGGGAGGGCGCTAGGGCGTCCTACATGTCGATCTCTACGGCCAAGTTCTGGGGTGATGGTCTTGACGATAGAGCGGCGTGTGGTGCACGCGTTCTGCCTGCCCTGCACACGGCTTTGTCTATTAGACTCTGGTGGCGAAGCCGAGGCTGACTTATGTTTGTATTCTTCTGTCGCTTGTGCAGACATAGGCGCGCGTTATGCCACATATGGCTAATGATCAGAAGCCGATGCCCGGTCCCAGGAGTTCGGCTCCGCGTCTACCTCGACATTAAACGCCGTGAGTCTGCAGATTGGCCTCGAGTCCTCTGACCCGCGACGCTGCTCACGTCTGATGGCGTTGCCCAGGGCCACGACCACCTTTTGTCTCTTACTGTTGTTCTGCAAAAGGTAGCGCCAGGGGCTCGTCGCCAGATCGCCGACCAAAACCACCCAACCTCGGTAATCCTTGTGTTTCTCGCAGCGCAGATCGCCTCTTGTCCCCCTCATGATGCGCAATGAAGTGCGCGCTGGGCGGACGCAAGGACAGCGAGCATCAATGATGCGCGTATTGTATAGAGTCGTCACAGTCGGTGTCTTTCGATGGAAGGTGACTCGGAACTGAGCGGTCACCGTGCCTCGTGTGGCGCAACATCCTCGAAGCACCCCATAAAGCGCCTTTCGGCGAGGAAAGGGCATACCCTGCATGGTGTGAGCAATGGCTCGGTCGGGCAACATTGTCCCCGGCCATACGCGCTATGACCCGCCGCATGCTTGGCTTGCGTCTGATGGAGTAATTTACGACGCTAAGCCTAGCCGCGAGGGTTGGATGAGGTGGGGCAAGTCGCCGCGTCCTTCCTTTCCTTTGCACGAGGCGGGAGATCTGGGGCTGGCCCGGGCGCGGGGTCAGTAAGGGCGTTCTGAAACACGAGTACGCAGATGATTCTCCGACTGAAAAAAATATAAGGAACCAAAAACAACTGCCGTTAATCGGTGGGAACGGGGAGTTCATCTGGGCGCGAATCTCCCTCGACTGGCGAGATCTACTCGATGGCTTGAACCATCCCTGCCGCCCCGCACCTGGGCTCCCGTTTCGTAATCCCCTACTATGCTGTCCCCCCACCTGCTTCGGGTAGAGGTATAAAGACGCGACGTCGCGATCCTCCCTGACCATTCTCCCGGTCTCATTCGACGCCTCTTGTCCCTTCCTCCACTTGCACTCATCATGGCCAGTACCCACGCTGATTTCGCCAATCCAATTCGGTAAGGCTTCCTTCTTTTCCGTCTCCGCCGTCACATCCGACGCTCTCACCCTCCTTGAACCTCCGTTGGCCCCCACGCCTTGACCCTCCCCCTTGCCTCCCTCCCTTGCCCTCAGTGCCTCACGTCACAGAACTGACGCTGTGCCCTAGCCCTAGCGTGTATTCGTCGCGCGACGCCACAGGGCTCGCCAACAACAATATTAGGCCCCGCCCGAGCTCCCCGCAACGCGACATGGGCCCGTATGTGAGTGCTCCCGCTCGGAGACAGGCCACCACCGGCTCCCCAACGCTCGTGCCCAGGTAAGCATGGTTCACCGCAGACTCATTATTGCCGTCTAACACCATGCAAGCTTCATTGCACCTCGGGAGAGGGATTCCTCCACTGCATCTCCCGCCGCCACAACCTGTTCACTCGATTCCCGCACCGATTCCCGTGACGTTTCGCCGGCGTCGTCCCAGTCGTCATTCACGGCGCGCACTGCAAGCTACACCTGGACCCCGTTTCAACCCTCTGAGAAGGCCGGCCTCCCGAAGATATACGTTCAGTACAAGCTGTCTTCCGTGATGAACGGGGATCTTAACGCTGCGTACGTGCGCCTTTCGTCCATGAATTACAGTGTGGCGACTCACGCAGCACCCGATCGTAGCCGCCACACCACGGATCGCGAGGCCAAGTCCGCGCCTGTTCAACCCTCTTCTCCGCCATACGCCAGCCTCTCCTCAGTCACGTAGGTGCCACCCTCCATGGCCCTCGACGCTGTGTGCTGACAACGTGTTTCATGTAGTGTGGCGTCAGGTACCTTGCGGGAGCGAGTCGCACAGATGCCTGCTCGGTAAGTCATTCTAAGCTTGATGCCCGACCTAAGGCGATCTCATACCTACATCCGTTGCAGGCCGTCCCTTGCGCGCCACGCATCAGACACAGTCGCCCACGCTCCGCCACGGAGCGCCCCCGCCCCCCGACCGGCGTCGCCACATGACCTGCAGAACACCTTCCGTCAACTCACTGTGAGCACAAGCCGCGAGCGAGTGCGGCGCCGCACTCGCGGCTCGCCACCGTATCCGTCGTACTCGAGCGAGTCCGAGAGCGGCTCGAGCCCCAAGAGTCCTTCGCATGGTGGGCCGACGCGGGGCAGCACGGCCGATCCCGACCTCGAGTGGATGCACTACGCACGCGCGCTCGGCGGTGGCTCCAGCGCACAGTTCGTCTGTGCGTGGGTCGACCCCAAAGACACGATCAGCCACCACCAGTGCGGGTACACGTCGAAGAAACACCTCGTCAAGCGGCACATCGAGTCCAAGCACCTCCAGATCAAGTATGTGCACCGTGAGATTTGCCGGTGATCCCGGGATACTGACTGCATTGACTTTCCCAGGCCGATCACTTGTGAAGTATGCGGCAAGGGCTTTGCGCAGCGCACGAACTACAGCACGCATATGAACACGCAGTACGTTATGCAATGAGTATGTCCGCTCGGCTGGTCACTGATATGGCATCGTCTAGCACTGGCGAAGCCCCACACAAATGTCCGTACCCCAACTGCGACGAGAGCTTCGGGGACCCAGCGCGGCGGCACCGTCACATGAAAGCCGTCCATAACCACATCCCGCTCAAGCGTCGCACCCAGTCGGACCAAGGCATCCCGCTCAACATTGACATGTCCGAGCCCGAGGAAGAGGACGCGCTATAGGCGCACCCTTCCGCGCCGCGTTACACCTCTCGTCTAAACACTGAAGAGGGTGCTCGCATAAGGGCGCGAACGAATTTAGTCCCCAAGTCGCACATCAAGTGTTGTACTGGTTGCCCAGACCGTACTTCGCTGCATCTTCCTCCACCCTGGGGCGGGCAGAGGCTTGCCTCTGGTCCCATGGCGGAGCTCGAGCTGCACCAAATCTCTGGGCTCTATACCCAAGGATACCTCTCGCTTTCGAATTGCTGCCCCAAAACTGTTTTGACCCCGCTTTCCCAGAAATTGTCGAAGTTCTTGTGCTATATCTATTAAACCCTATGCAAACCCCTGTTGTACCCGTTCGTAAATGTATGTCTCAGAAATATATTGGATGTCTGTTTCCTAAAACCCGTGTCGGACCGCGAACCATGTGGATCCATGAGAAATCTAATTACGTTCCCGCCCGACCTCTTCCGTGGGCACAGGCCAAGGCGCACCCGAGCCGCATTGACCAGCCAAGCGCGGTGTTTGCGGTGTCACAAGAATAGAGTGCGTTCAATAGGCTTCCGAGTCGCACGAGGGGGTGCGTCGGGCTGACCACCTCATTACTAGTAAAGCCGACTCGGCTGCGGGGGCGTGCTCATTGACCCACCCGCAATGCAGGGCCTAAGCCTGATGGGTGCTGCTCACTGCGAGACCGCAGGTTGCTGTGCGCCGATTGGCTGCCCTGGCGGGCGTCGGGGAACGCGAATGAGCGGGCGGCGCGAGCCAAGAGCCTGGCGGCGTCGCCGGCGTACAGGCGCGTCGATTGAGTTACCGAGCCGCCGGGCGCGCACGTGGCGCGCGACACGGACGCTCCCCGCCCGAGCTTGCACCCGACGATGACCTGACCTGCGTAAATGTCGCCAAAACAGCCTGAGCTCGGCAGCCTCGCCATCCACGCACCCTCGCTCACGCCGCAGACCGTGCACGTCTCGCCCGCAACATGCCACAACCTGTCCGTCTTTAAAGGTACGTGCGCTGGCTATTCTCCGGAACGACACTGAAGGCCGCAGATCTCATGTCACAGTACCGCAAGCTCGACGATTCTATTACGATGCGATTTAACCGCACCACGGCACAGTTTCGCGATTTGGAGAGGGAAGGCCAGGCGTCTGGAAAGAGCTCTGTTAACGATCAGGCGTGTGCACACCTGTGGAAGGACCTCGTTGGTATGTCTCGCGCTCTGGTTCCGCTCAGGAGCCCTCTGATCGCACGCTTCAGCCAACTGGCGACGGCGCACGGAGATCATTGAATACTGTGTCGATGTCGTGGACCAGTCCATGGCCGCAAAGCGTACGTTGCTTGAAGAGCAAACAGACGACCCCGCGTCGCAGCGGAAGACCCAGGGGGCACTGTATGCGGAGGAGGTCAAGGTTCGTACTCAGCACAACTAACGCAGTTCATCCTGCACGCCTCGGCCATGCTCATATTTTATGCTTTGCTACATCACTAGCGAAACCAAGTGCATAACGAATTGACTGTGGAGAAGATCGTCAGAAATAGGTCGCTCGACGGTGCGTCACGCCGAATGTCAATGCGAAGCATCCATCCCTTCGCTAATCGTCTACCCCAGCGTTTCGGTCGCGCTGTAAATATTTCGAACCACCGCTCACTGACAAAGAAGCCCGTCGCTGGTGGGATGCCGCTCAGTCCAGCAGATAGCATTCCCACACATCCCGTACGATCCCCGACGGTACTCTGGTCCATACGGCGGGCCAACGCTACTGTCGATCGCGAATACATCTCGCGCCCGGACCCTGTACTCTACACAGCGCAATGAATAGCACATTACACTCTCGCGTTTAAGATGCCTGAGCGAGTTTTGCGCCTCGCAGACTCGCACGGCCGCTGGCGTCTAGTGGCGAAGGCGCATGCAATGTGCAATGCCGATTGATATGACGCAAGGTGCCCTTCTAGTTGCCCATTCATTGATCCTGGCCCAGACTGCGGCTGACAGTGCGCACGGCCCTTGTTATCAACCACCAAGTGCCCTGACGACCTCCGCGACACCCTCGACATGCTCGCGAAACCTCTCAGCATCGCTCTCGCCGCCTGGTGTACCCTCGGCGCCGCCTACTCCCTGCCGCCCGAGTCCAGCGGCGTGCAGCGTCCCTTCACCAATATCAACGACACCAAAGTCTCGGTCGTCCTCGGTGTCATGAGCCAGTGCCCGGACGCCATCCTGTGCGAATCCGTGTTCGACCGGGTCCTGCAGCGCGTCGGCGACAAGGTCGACCTCAGTTTGACTTTCTTGGGCAGGCACGTCTGCGCGCGCGCGTTTCTGTGACTGTTGGAATGTCTGACCTCGGCTTCTCAGAGTGAATGCGTCCGAGCCGGAGTTTGGTGTGACGTGCATGCACGGCGCGGGCGAGTGTGCGGGGAACATACAAGAGTTATGTGCTATCAAGTACACGGAGCGGCAGACGTGGTGGCGGTTTGTCCAGTGTCAGAACTTCCAGGGCCGCTGGCAGGTCGGGAAGCCTGAGACAGCGTTCAAGTGCGCAAATGCAGCGGGAATAGACTGGGAGAATGATGAGGTGGGACGGTGTGCGGGTAGAGATGCCTCGGGCAAGACCGAGGAGGGTATCAAGCTGTTGAAGCAGAGCGTGACGGATACGGCCAACTTGGGTGTCCAGTAAGTGTATTGTTAACGTGTTGTTCCGCCTTGTTGACGAGGAACGCAGAAAAAGCTGCACAATTTTGATCAGCGGAAAGCCCGTATGCATCCATGATGAGACCTGGAAGCAATGTGAGGTACGTTTTCATGTTCCCTAAGGATCAAGTAATGGGCCTAAATTGTACCCAGGCTGGTCACAGGCCCGAGGACTTCGTGAAACAGATCAACGAGGAGTATTCACGGCTGAACGCTAACTGAGGCAGTTGTTCCTGTGTCCGACCAAATATGCCATGTATACAGTAGTTTCCTCAGCCAAGCGCGAGTAAATATAGGATTACGACCACATTCAGTGCGATTAATGGTACTGCGAGAGGAGCACGTTCAGCCGTGAATTTTGGTTGAAGCTACGACACGACTTACTCCGCATCAACGTCCTGACAGCACTAATGAGGTTTATGAGGCGTCCCTTGACACCAATGTCTTGTGCCCCTTGGTCGTAGGGCTGCGCGTATGGTTGCGCGTAACCGGCTTGCTGAGCTTGGGCCTGGGATGAGGCCCAGCCAACTAATATGGGGGAAGGAAAATCAGTATGATGGAACTGGAGAGGTAGCTCTGCAACGTACTCCGTGCTAGGAACCTATCCTCGCTGAGGACGGCCATGGAATTAGTGATGAGCAGCGCGGCATAGAGGATGGAGCCTAGGGTCAGCATCGGGCTGCGTCGTCGGTAATGGGGAGGAGGAGGTCGTCGGTGTGGTCGTGGTCGTCTGCTGCGAGACGCGGCGCGCGGTGCGCTCTGTGCGTTGGGCGAACGTGGACGTTTGGTCTGGCTTTGGCGCAGACGCGGATCGGCTCGCGTGGCGGGTCGCAGTCCGCCAGAGGCGCCGGCGCTTCACCTCCAACTCTTTCCTGTCCTCGATGCAGTCTGTCGGAGGAAGCCTACGTCGAGGTATGCTGGCTACATCCTATACTTTGCACGATGTAGACTAATGTGTTTGTTTTCAAATAGCAGGCGCCTCGGCGGCGTCGACGAGGCTCGTACAACCCGGGTCGTCTTCGCGTGTGCTGGTACGGGAGAGCCGGAGAAAGTGCGTATACATCCCTCTGTATGTCATGCATGCAGCCGCTAATAGTCGAGAAGTGCTTCATTTAAGGGACCCGTCTCGTGGGTTCGGGATCTACTAGGGCTCACCACCCGTGAGCAGGCTTCGAGAGCGGAGGTCGCCCGCGCGAGGATGGAGCAGCTCTCGAGGGGCGAAGCGAGTCTGTTCGACACGCTGCCAGAGGCAGCACCAGAAACGGGCGTCGATGGCAATGCGGTCTTGAGGATCCCGGCTGCCAGGAAGAAACACACGGAGGTATGCATTGCCGTCAATTGACCTTCGCTCATTGACGTTTACGTCCCCGCAGCACAAGTACTCGACCGCCAACTTCAAAATCTCACACCGGAAGCTTAACATGCTCGGACGTCAAATTTCGGGCAAGCCGATCGACTCTGCCATCCTGCAAATGATGTTCAGCGAGAAGCGGGCTAGCAAGCGTATCAAGAGCATGCTCGTTGTTGCCAAAGACCATGCGGTACAGAAGGGACTGGAGGAGAAGAAACTGGTCATTTGTGAGTTGCCTCATACTTGTGCCCGCTCTTTCATCGTTGAACCGGACGTACAGCGCAAGCATGGGTGACCAAGGGCCCCAAACAGCTTAAGCGGTTGGAGCCGAAGGGACGCGGCAAATTCGGCATTCGCGTTCACCCCGACTCGAAGTTGAGTGTCGTTCTGAAGGAAGGAAAGACAAGGGCGCAGCTCATGGAGGAAGAGCGCAAGCGGAAATTGAAGAGAATAGTTTCTGCCGGCTTGGTTAGGGAGGACATTCCTCTTAGAAACCCGAACCCTGCGTGGGCGTGGTAAACACATTACTGTCTGCTATTCTTTCTCGGTCTCCGTACCTTCAGCCTTCCTACTGCAGACTCTCGCATTTAGACACAATATATTGAGACGCCCATCCCACTATTCCGCGCGAGCGCCTTCTATTTTGGTATTACACGTTACACGTCTGCGGTCGCGACTGCCAGACACGACCACCGACCACCATGTCCCGACGCTGGCGGACACAACTCTCACTGCTGCTGCTGGGCCTCCTCGCTGCCCCCGCCGCGGCAGAACACTCGTTTGAAAACACCGCCGTCGTGCGCACCGTTGAGCTGGGAGGCTCACTCGTGCACGTCACCACCACCTACGCGGTCCGGGCACTCGATGACGGCTCGAGCATCTACACCATTGCACTCGGCGAGGATGAGCAGGCTAGGGCGGCCTACATCCAGGCGAAAATGAAGGGGCAGAGCACGCCGCTCCAGCTCCAGCACTTTGGTCTCAACCCGATCACGTACGTCGTATGCTGCGCTTCACGGACGGGGACTTACCTTTGGCTTCGGCTCATGCATCAGCGGGGTCTATCTGTACGCCGTGGAGTTCCCAAACACGCTCAAGGCGAACGCGTCCGCGAACCTTGTGCTTGAGACCGTGCAGACACACGCGACGTACCCGTGGCCCAAGCAGGTCGCGCAGAAGGATTCCCAGTTCCTCAAGTATGAAACCGACTTGTTTGTGTTGAGCCCATACAACACCCTCGTACAAAGGACAAAGATCAGGTGCGTCCTTCGCGCTTCTCCCGCTCCTGTTTCATTAATGACGGTTCGCTGTACGCAGGGCACCCACCCCTCAAATCCGTTCGTACACCACCCCGGAGAGCATGGAAGCGTTCACTACCGATGCTCCCGTCACGAAGACGGGCTCTACGCTGACGTATGGGCCGTACAACAACATCCCGGCTTCGGCAAACGGCGGGTTCATTGAGGAGAAACAGAAGCGCGTCACGGTGAACTTTGAATATCCCAGCCCCGTCCTCGAGGTCGGCAAGCTTGAACGTACAGCTGAAATTAGTCACTGGGGCGCGAACCTGAACATTCAGGACAACATCTTCCTCCGCAATGCCGGTCCTGCGTAAGATTTCCATACTTCTGACTTTGAACTTTCATTGACCGCTTTGCAGCCTCAAGGGTCAATTCTCCCGCGTAGAATTCCAGTCGCAGAACTATTTCAACCGCCTGTCGGCTCATACCCTGGTCTCAATGGCGCTCCACCTGCCTCCCGGGGTGCACGACGTTTACTATTACGACCTCAACGGCAATGTATCAACTTCGAGGCTTCGCACAGCGCCTTCAGTGCCCAAGGGTGCCACCAGCAACCTGTACACGCTGTTCGAAATGCGCCCAAGGTACCCGGTGATGGGTCAGTGGAACTATTCCTTCACCCTGGGCTGGGATTCCCCCCTCCAGGACTACGCCGGCTGGGACAAGACGAATGGCAAGCACATCGTGGCCGTGCCCCTCCAAACCCAGGTTCCCGGCGCCGTCGTAAATGACGCTGAGATCAAGATCATCTTGCCTGAAGGCGCTACGTACGTCTGCCATGCCTAGGACGAGCTTCGCTAGGATCCTCTCTAACGCCTTGTCATCACAGCGATATCAGCTTCAGCCCACCCTTTCCAGCGCTCATGAACACCATCTCCAATCATATCACTTATTTGGACACCAAGGGCCGACCGGCGATAACATTGAAATATCAACAGCTCACCGACAAGCACCAGGGTGTGATCTATGTGCGTGCCCGGCCCTGAGTTCTTTTTGTCTCGTCGTGGCATTGAACCTTCCACTCTAGGTGTCCTACCGGGTTCCGTTCACAGCGCATCTGACAAAGCCCGTTGCGGTCGCTACTGCGCTGTTCGGACTCTTCATGCTCGGATTCGTTGGAAAACGCGTGGATGTTCGTATACACAAGTAGAGCGTATTGTATTCCGCCTGTTGTCTTCGCAATGGTATCTGCTCTTTGCTTTTCTGAGGCTTCGCGAGATCAGCGCGCAAAGAGATGGAACATGTGTTGCGGAGCATTAGCAATGCTACTATGGAATATTACAATAGAAGGGACGTTGTATACTATTGTTACATTTTCAGACTAGTGAGATGAGGTACAGATGGTCTAATGGCGGGTGAAACTGTGCACTGTGAAGAGCGTACACCCTGGGGGCGTTGGGGATCTGAACACAAGACCAGGTCAGTGGCGTGGCAAGAAGCGAGGGTCGTGGGAGAGACGCACGGGCGGAGGAAGGTGAACAGGCCCATGAGACCGTTCGTGTCCTGACACGAGTAGTACGCGCCGCTATTTGACGCACTGCCCTGCTCGTAGTAGAGCATCGTTCCCTGCCAGCGCCAGCTGCCGCCACGGACGGCGTCGCGTGAGCCCTTGCCGACGGAGAGCTGGAGCGGCAGCGCCGCAGATGCTGTCGAGTTTCGCACGGCGACGGGCAGGATCGTGGTGCCGTTGTGATAGTGCCACAGCTGGCCGTTGTGGATGTAGAACAGCGGCGGGGACGTCTCGCGCTTGACTGTAACGTTCCCTGGATTTCCTGTGCGTGCCATCGCGGGAGAGGTTCATCAGCGGGCGCCGGAGGCAATGGCAAGCGCGCTTACCGTGGGGTGCGTCGATGGAGAAGAAGTGCGGGCTGGTGTAGTCGTGCCCGTAGGGTCCCAGCGCCTCGAGCGCCGTCATTCCCGGGACGAGGGTGCCTATCGCCTCCGACCAGTTGGTAACGCCCTCGAAGGACGGCACTGCCCACACGGCAGTTAGCGCGGCAAGGAGCGAGAGGAGCGCCAGGGATCGGTAGAGCAGGGACATGGTTGTGGAAGCGACGATGGTCGAACAGCTCGTCGCTCAACCCTGGGCCGTCCTTTATAACGCTGTCCTAGACCCGCTGCACATGGACTGGAGTGCGGATAAACAGGAGGGTGTAGAGCAGCGATTGACGACATAGCGAAGAGCCTATTCCGAAGTAAGCGTGCGACAAGGGCTTCGCGTGCCCAGTGACCCCGTTCCACCGAAGATTCGTGAACACCGCACGCTATCTTCCACTCTGTTTTGCCAACGTGTACCACGGAGAGCAGCAGCGTCAGATGACCACTCCCCCACATTGCCCCGCACAGAGTATGGCTCGAGGAGAAACCGAGGTGATGTTTCGGAACGAGAGCCATTTTGACTTCCACTTTGACTGAGGCCTGGGCGCGCGCTCTGTTTGGCCCGAACAAACAGCGCGTCGCCACGTGCGGTTCGCGCCATATCCGCGGCCCGCCCCGCGCAGGTCAAAGTCCAACCACCTCATTGTCCCCCGGCCAAAGCATGTAATTTATTCTCAACAAATACCCCTTCGTTGTACATATTTTTGGTTTGCTTCCACCACATCCACCGCCCTACCATGGACAAGTTTGTGACCGTGCTCAAGCCCTCTGCAAAAACCCTCGCCGCCGGAGAAGGTACGGGGGGAAAGCAGCCCACGAAGAAGCCGAAGGCCCCGTACCGATACAACCCCTACTCGGACAAGAAGGCCAACGAACGACGGCCTGGGGACTTTGGGGAGAAACGCCGGATAGAGAAGTACGTGCCCTGCCTCAGCTCAACTCCTATACGCTCATCCTGTTCCCCGAACAGCTTGCTCGCGCCGCTCGTCAAAAGTGGCGTAAAGCAGACCGACGCTGTGCTCAGGAAACACCTTCTCAGTACATTATCTGACGAATCAAATCCCATAACACACTCCGATATCTACTCACGCACCGGTGCGCGTCCTTGATCCATCTGTTGACGTCCGCTCTGACAAAAAAACTAGACCATGTAACATCCATGGCGACGGGTCATCAGCGCTCGGACGGGCGAGGAAACCAGAGGCCGTACCTCGATGCGCGTAGAAAGAAGCTCAGCGACCAGCGGCCGGAGCAAGAATCGTCCACGGGCGCGAATGTATTGCATGGCGTCCGCATCTACATCGGCGGATATCTCGACAACTCCACGGACATTGAGATGAAGCGTATCGTCGCGCTCGCGGGGGGTCAGATCCAGTCAGTCCGTTCGCCGAAGTGTCCGCTGGCCCCGCCACTGATATAGAACGTGACAGACACACCGCGTCGGGCGCGACCCACATCCTCACGTCGCAGCAACTCAGCGGATCAAAGACACAGAAGCTTCTCACCGGCAAATCCAGGGCCATCGTACACGTTGTGCGGCCGCAATGGGTCACGGAAAGCATCGAGGCTGGGAAGAGACTTCCCGAGCGAACATACTCGGTACTGAAGAACAACACGGTTGCGGACATTGCCGGCCTGCTGAACACGGGCTCATCATCGATATCCCGCGCTCAGGATTAACTTGCGATGTTCAGATCCCCTTCATTGTACAGCCTCGGACCGTATAATGCCACTCAGTTGCCCAGCATTGATTCAGTTTAATGATGGTAAGACCGACCTCTCCGGTGTCACCTTGACATCTTTTGTGAGCTCTGATACTTCTTTTGTTCAATTTTAACGGTCATGTCGAATATTCGGTGTCAGGTACGGCGGACGAAGGAAGACTCACCGCTTGCGATGATGCATTCCCAGGACAGAAGCTGACACCCACACTGTCACTTGCTGTGTTGCAATCGTAGCTCTTTGTCTACACCAATGGGGATCTCGGAACCAATCTCTCGGCATAGGAATCATACTCTCACAGCTAGGGTAATAGCGTCACCCAAACTGTGTTCGCAATAGTGTTACCAGGAGCTGAATCATCCACCGCCACGCCTCGCAGTTACCCGAAGCAGATGAACGTGCTCAAAGTCCTAGGATGCTAACCGCTAGGGTGTATTAGGTTCTGTCTATCGTGAGCTACGATCTCCATTTCACAACAAGTTCTCGGCGAGAAGATCATCCAAACTGTGAGGATAGGACTTTTGCTAACAACAGTCCACATTGATTGGCCGAGGGCAAGCACTCCTTCACCGAGTCGCAGTGAATTCAGTCGCCGATTCTGCCTTTTCAAGGAGACTCACAGGGCAAGGGTACTCCCTGGGATCCAAAGAAGCCTCCGTAGAGATTGATTTCTATGTTTTAGATCACGGCGCGTGTTTGCCTCGCGGCGCGCACGACGCAGTGGCACTTGTGGCAATACTCGGCGCGATATGACTTGGCTCCTCGAGTCAGCACCTACGGCATCCTCGTCTCACACTCGCCGCGAGCGTTCCTCATTGTCGAGCTCCCCGCTTGCCATGTGCTATCTGCATAATTTTAGACTTTGAGCGGCAGTGCCATCGCAAAATTTGAGACAGGTGCGTCCCTGGTTACACATGAGAGAGATATTCTAGATCTTTTCCGGGGGGCTGGAACTGTGGTAGACGTGGTGCTATGATTACTCGAGATTTTCCACGATTTTTTCTGACCAGCGAAGAGGGTGAGAATAATTTCCTCGATCGATCCATCCGCTATACTATCGTTCATTTTGCCTCAGAGTGAAGTAATATTTCTCCGAACCGTCTACCTACAGAGCTATTTATGGCGAGCTGTAGCAAGACAATATCTTCTCGGTGCTCTACTATCTGCTTTCACTGGTATCGATTTTTCCTTCATATAGGAAGTACAGCTCCATTCTCGTAAAGGAAATTACCGAAGCGAACAAGTGATTTCCCGAGTGTAGCTCGATCTATAATCCCAGATCATAGGACTGACACCCTCCGGGCTTACCCTCCCATTGCAATTTCGGGCTTAAGCTCAGCTTTGTATCACTTCACCTGGTAAATCTTCGCCACCGGTAACTTCCGATCCCTTGCTCAAGCTTCAGGCTCCCAATATCTCCGCCGTAAATCTGCCCTCGAGGCAGTTCAATGACCCTCTTGATGGTGGCCGCAACCTTGCCCGGCGGATCCGTCCAATAACGGTGCGACACCCTTACCGACTGGCAGATTGTGCTTCAGCTATTAGATTAATGGGCAGCAGGGCCCTCCGGCCTGCTACAATTTGGTAAATGCACTCTCTTCACATAGCGATCCCCCCCTCCCCCTTCCCTTGAACGAACGAGCCGACCATCGTCGCTGCTTGCACAAATTGACAATTTGAACACGAACTTACAAAATACAGTTCTTTTCATGCATCGCACTTCCGGCATACGAGAAGTGTGCCACATGTAAATGAGTCCCCGACAAACGCAACTCGAAAGCGCGAGTCTATGCACGGTGTTGGTGCGCCCTCTGCCCGCCATACACTGGGCTGGCGGCGCATTGACTTTGTGGCGTAGACGCCGACCAGGCACGCGCCCTTACGCGCCAAAAGAGGAGCGCGCCACGTGGCTAGGCGGGGTGCGCTCTAGGCTGCGCGGGCGGGTTGTCGGGAGCCATATGTCCTGCGACCTCCCTTCGTGAACCCTACTGTACTTTGCCGACGACCGCCACTCTCGTTTATACCCTAATACCCCTCCCGCGCCCTCCCAAAATCTCCTCGCAGCCGTGCCATGCACCTCCCCTTCACCCCGAACCACGTCCAGCTCATTTCGGCATGCTATCCGCCCAACGCCGCACTGCTCAACGCAGGCCCGGAATACCGACCAAACTCGCAGGAGCTCTCGCGCATGACATACTATGCTTCAAACAGGCCCGGAAAGATCAACAAGCTTGCCAGTGAACTCGAGAAGCGTGTCCGTCTCGATGTGCGGAAAGCCAAGGCAGGCAACGTCCGTGCTCGCGCGTATGTCACCTGTGTTCAAACTCTACAGCTTTGCGCTGATCACCACGCAGTTCACTCTTGGTTTCTCTCGCGATTGTCAAGGCCCTGGCATCCGAATGTCGTCGCGACCTTGCTCTCCTGACTGCAGCTTTGCTTGCTTCCGTTAACGTTACCTTGACTGCCCTATCACACGACCTGGAGATTGCTGCAAGGGCCGGGAGCGTTGTGAGTGGGGGGTCTCTGTGTGTAATCCTGCCCATCTAATGGCTTCTAGTTCACTGCATGGACGACATATACCGACGGCCACCTTATAGGTGTCGATCAGACTATAACACAAGATTATATGTCTTGCCTCCAAATCTTCTCGCAGCTCGGTCGTGCAGAACATGCAGATCAGGAGACTATGAACCGGTACGTAACCACCACATTACTTTTATTTCATCGGCCACTGACTCATTAGCACCAGGACGCGCCTAGTAGGCCTCGCGGCGCTGACCGGTGTCGTCACCTCAGAAGCGCTGTACCATTCTACGACGCAACTCAAGGCTCAGGCGTCAACCTTCATGACGGCCCTTTTTGTACCGCTTCGCGACGTAGAAGTCTCGGTATTAAATGAGGAGTGAGTTCTTTCCGCGTAACTTTGATAACAGTACTCATAGATCACAGAGCTACTGAAATCAAATCCCAGCCAACCTCCCCCTATCTGAGCGAGTTCCGCAAGAGGCCTACCATGGAACGGCGCGCGACTTCGATACACCTACACATCACTGGCGACACTGGGCCTGCCGCCAAAGATGTCGCCAACGCCGCGATGCGGGCCCTCTCTGCGCTTTTCGGTCACTCGAACGGATCACAGGCAGCAATGTCTATGCAAGCTGCAATAGACTGCTTCAACGACATCAACGCATGGGAAAAGCAAGAACATTGTTGTTGGTTCGCCGAACGCGCCGCAGAATGGACACAATACCAGTACCGGTACGCGATACCTACAAGGCTCGTCGAGTGTCTCGTTCAGGAGCAGGATGCCGCGCGTTTTACGGCCCGCCAGAGCACCCTCGCTGCTATGATCACCACCGTCTTCACCTCACCTACACCCCTGGTCAACCTTTCCACCTCCGATATTATTTCGACTCTCACGAGCGTGGTGCTACGAAGAGTTTCTAAAGATGCTGAAGACCCTCTACTTTCCGCTCTGGTCAAGTGCATATCGTCGCTCGGCACACACGTCTACTACGCGGACCAAATTCAAGACCTTGCCGGGGAGCTAATCAGCCGGCTGGTCGCAGTGGAAACTAACGGAGTACCTGTGAACGGCAAATCCGACTTTGGTAGGGCCCGCACACAAGCTTTACGATGCCTGCTGGCTGGGCTTCTGGGACTCATCCACGCCGCAGAGTTGCACGACGACGTCAAAGATGATGGCGAGGATGTCAAGTTTTCGCCCAAGGCCGTCCACGACGCTCTCGCTGAAGCATCGTTGCCAGGGCATCCAGACGGAGATGCCAAGTTAACTCGCTCAGATGGCCACACCCGACCATCGAGGAGATCGAACGTATCCCCGGAGGTCTGGCAAGACACGTTATCGTTACTCTGCGACGGGGAATACTCCGTACGAGCGGATTACGCTTCGACTTTGGTGTCCTACCTGGAACGGGAGATACCGAAACTATGGGACTGCACTGAGGCCGATGGCGTGAAGCGCATCCGGCCACTAGCGGAGGGACCAAGTCAGCAGGTGGTCGTTAATTATAGCGTGATGTACGGCGACAACACCACACGCTTTCTGCATGCCATCCACGCACATCTCTATGTTCTGGCCACATCGACCTCTCTGGGTTTGAACCCACAACCACATTCCCAGGCACCCACCCCTTCCACACAAGGTTCAGTAAATGGGGATGCCGCGACACCTGCCAACGGTTCTGATACTACGCAGCCACAAGAGCAAGACCTTACGGAAGAGAAGCCACCAAGTCGCCGTTCTCTTCACATCCCACGGACCAGAAAAATGTCCGTGATACAACGCGTCCTGCGTAACGTTCCGTCAAGGATACTATCCTTCGCCAACGTCTCCGCTACCATGTCCGACTATGGAAACCTTCTGGCAACCCTGCAAGCGGTTCAGTCGAATCTCCCAGTCCGGGGGCTCCTTACAGGTGTCCCAATGCTTCTCGCTCTAGACAGCGCGGTGCAAGGTGAACCAGCAAATGACCCAGCATCCGCGGAGCGGATAACAGCCATCCGTGAAATTTTGGCGTCGGCGTGGCTGACTATCGGGAAGGTCTGGGACTGTGCAGACATCATCGAGTTGGCGCAAAAGGTGAGGCGTCCTGTTTTTCGTCTTATGTTCCGTCGTTTAACGTCTACTTGTAGGCCCTGACCACCGAACCCGCCCTGCCCACGTTACCTAACGCAGAGCCTGGCTCTTTCCATCCGCCAAGGGAGCCAGTTACGCCAGAGAAATCATCAAGCGTTGAACCACTCGACTCTCAGACTCTCCTCATGGCCCTCGTCTCCAGCCAGACAGTGCAAGATGCAACAGGGCTTGACTGCCAAGCCTTGCTGCGAAAACTTTCCGCACATTGGACGGCGGGGTCAGCGTTCAAAGAGTGTCAGTAATTTCTTATCTCACCCACGCTTGTCGTCTGATCGACCCTTTGAATCCGTCTAGCCGTTGAGATCCAGTCCCCCTCTACTGACCTTCGGAACGGCGACGGCTTGTCCCCACTCGTCAAGGTCTCGCCCGCATTCATGCACATTGACAATCTCTCGCGCGCAAGTCTCGCCCGGTCCACGCGCGGCGTCGGCGTAACAGACCTGCGCGAGGCCCTCGAGGGCCGGAGCAGCCTCTCAAACCCAAACCTGCGTGATACGACGGCCGCGTCACTCTCAACGCTCGACCACACCTCGCTCGCGCACGGCGATGCCGCCAACGGAATGCAGCAGATCGCGCGCGTGCGCTCGCGCCCACAGCAGCGGAGCAAACTCGCGGGGCCTGGTGAGGTCAGGGACGTCCTGAATAAACTGGGGATCGGAAAGGTCAACGGGGGCGGGATGTTGAAGCCGTCTTTCACGGGAAAGAAGACGGAGCAGCAGCGGTGAGACATCATACCTCCCTCTGATCATTGCTCTTGTACTCATCGCATCTTGCAGGATGATATCTAACCCACCATACAAGGCCTAAGTCTCATCCAACTTTCCTCATGTCCGATATCTGCATCGCACCGCATCCACACACCGGGACGCTAGAGGACGTTATTTTTTAAATCTACATCTACCCCCCTTTTGTTAGTCGCCGGCACGCGTTTGTTTTTCCTTCTACTCTCAACACAAGTCCTGGGCCACCCATCGTCTCTTGCTTGCTTATTCCGGTGTCTGTATTTCCCGCACGCGATCCCGAACTCATCCAGGATAACTCACCATTTTTATAAGCTATCGCGCGTCCGGTTCGCGAGAGAAAGTGTCATATAGGATGTTCTGGCTAAGTGCTACCGCTGCCTACGCGAGCTGACAATCCGCCTTCGAGCTTGCTCCTCGCGTTCCTTCCAGAACGCAACTTCGCTTTGCGCCTTTGGATGGCTGACCGGGTGCGGACCTGTGCTCAGGCCCTGTAAAATGACGTCGTACAGCGTACACTGTGTCGTCGCTTTCATCACTACGTCGGCGATCTTGTCGGTGTGGGAGGTGATTAGTTTGAGGAGCTCTTGGCGGAGGCGAAGGAGACTTGTGAAAAAAAAAAGGGTGGGTTAGTGCTTGTCGGAAGAGTAGGGGTGGAGCGTACTTGGAGAAAATCATGGTTTCTTCTTGTTGGCTCGTTAGGGCGACGCATGAGTTGAACATCACGACGTAGCGATGGCAAATCTGTATGGTGCGCAGTCAATTTACTGTTCAACTCAAAACAAAATGAAGTGCAGAGCTTACACTTTTGACAGTAGCGTCGCTGACCACAGCCTTACGGAACATACTGCCCAATGTACTTCCACCACCAGATCCTATCAGAAATGCATGAGGTCAGGATCGCAGCAAAACAAAAACAGCCATGGACGTACCTTCGGCGAGCTTCTTCACTCCGTCGACATGGTCCGCCATGCCCTTCTGCCATGCAGGCCACATCTTAAGCCGCACAGTGAATATGAACGTCTCGAGCGGCGGGCACCCACGCTTTTGGACTTCGAGCATCACATCCTCTGTCAGGCGGATCATCGTCAGCAGTGGGATGCTTGGGTGGGGAGCCAGAGACGAGGTGATGTAGGTCTGTGTCTTGTTTAGCTACCGTCAGGATCTTGCAGAAGTATGTCGACATACCTCGCAATACTCCAACACAGGATCGAAAATCTGTTTCCAGAGCGTGTTGATTGCGGTCACGTCCTCCTTCGCATCCACGCTGAAGTTCTGTCCGCCTCCCGTCGCGGGTGTGCCCAGGGGGGCAGGCACGCCGAGAACACTATTGATGCTCGTAAGCCTCGCGCGAGGTGTCCATCCGGCCTCAGAACCGTTGCCATTGCTCTGCGCGTCGTCTCCAAACCCGGGTGTGTTTGGTGACAGCAAGATACCGGAGTCGGAGCGTGAAAGGGGCGGGGAAGCTACGGGTGGGGGAAGTGGTGTAGGTGACGAGAAGAAATGGGAGAGAAACGTGTATTCGGCCGTGCCGTTGTCGAGGAGGACGAGGACCAGAGAACGAAGGAGAGCCTCTGTGGGTTCTTTCTGTAAACACATATTGTCAGTATAAGCCTTCTGCAGTGATGCACCTAGAGAACTGCGACGTACGTGTGCTTTGTTGTCAGCCATGTATGCAAGCACTGGTCCAGGGCCCTCTATTCGCGCGTACTCGAGACGGTCGATGTTGACACCGGGATCGGGTCCCCCTTCACCTGCACCGGTGACGATAGTGTCTGGCTTGTCCACCATACGTGCCTTGATCCAACCCAGACTTCGAATGTATCTCCTAAAGCCCGTCTCAAAGTACGTCCGGACCGCGCCGACATATGCTCTCTGCACCTCAGTAGCAACCGGTGCTGCCTGGCGTTGCAAAAACGCGTACAGCGGGCGGTACTTGAGAAATATTGACGTCTCGAGCATGTTGAGGTTCGTGGACATGTTGGTGCGTATAGGTATGAGGAGCGATAGGAAATGTGTTCGAAGCTTGGTCGCGGCCTATCGAACGCTTCAGAGACAGGAAGACTGGATAGTCAAGAGAACATACCACTATTCGAAGACCTTCAGCAACCTCTGCGAGGTCTCGCGCAGCTTTGACACGCCCGCGGACTTTCAACGCCTCGAGTCGTCGCTCGAACTCGCCTATAGCTTCAATCCATGGGTCTCCGACTGGGGTATCAAGTATGAGTGTCGCCAACGGCGGGGGTATCGTCAGGTCGGCCAACAGGTTCGAGAGAGGTTTCTCGATTTTCTGCGACGAAGTTGAAGTGAAGCACCAACATAGCAGACGCGGTACGTACCCGTCGACTCTTTAGTCTGTTGTCGATGTCCTTGCTCCTATCCTGCAGATCCGATATCTGGCCAGACACAGCCGAGAGATCCTTCTGGAACGTGGACAGGAACGATTCGAGCGAATCTAGGAGGTTCACGCTAGTCTGTGCGGCAAGTCAGTCGTGTTAGTGCGCTCCCCTCACTATTCCTGTTAGTAGCAGCATACCTGTACTTGATCGTGTAATTCGACAAACTCCTTGGCGCGTGAGCGGTCTTCTAGGGTGCGGTAAGTGAACCGTGGACCAGAAGCTCTGGAGAGTGCTCACAGTGCGCTTGTTCCTCGACTGAAATGGCCCCGGCTGAGGGCACAGCTGTAAGGTAAGCATAAGGTCATGTGTTAAACACAACGGAAAGGACGAACATACTTGATTCTGGTGTATCCGAGTCCATGGTGCGTGTGGTGGTGTGTCGCAAGCGACGTGTGTCGGCGACCTCGGGAGAGACGCCCGTAATTGAGGCGCGTAATCTCGCTTACAGGTCGTGTTTCGCGTGAGTTCCTCACGGTCCCTGTCTCTCCAGAAACCACCACCTTGCCGCCCAAAACATGTCTGCGCACGCATACGAGGTCGCGCTGTTCGGCGAGTTCTTTGCCAAAGACCTTCCAGGTGTGCTACTCCCACGCATATCCGCGCTCGAAATCCGTGTCTGACGCGTCCGTGCAGCCATCCTCAACCGCATCACCCTACACAGCGAGTCAGCACACCAGATGCATCTCCGGGAGATTGTGTTTGAACCGTTCGACGCACAAATACAACGAGACTCTGGGGGTGATCCTATCCTTTTGAGGGCGAAGAAGGAGCTGCTTGAACAAGAGCCAAAGTGGTGAGTTCCAACGTCATTGCACTTCATATCGACGCAATTTATTGACGTCGAGACAGGGTTCTGTACTCCTACCTCAAGCCCGAGTCAGTACGCGTACACCCTGAAGCCACCGTCCGCCCGTGGGCCACATGTCAGGTCGCTGGGGACGCGCTCAGCTTTGCATCTGCTCTTGGATATGTGTACGTTGACCCTGCTTCGCGCCTAGCTTCCGCTGATTTGCCTCCTAGACGAAGATCACAAATTTACAAGCGTGGATACGTGTTTCGTCGGGGTATGCTGGTCATTCAGATGTTTCAGCAGGAGCAGGTACGTTACCCCGCCTATTTTCCTATCATATATGCATCCTAAATTGGATCGCCTGTACAGGTCGACCCGAAAACGCACAAACCAACGCCGGCGCATGCCGACACGCTATGGGAGGTGGAAGTCAAGACCGCTACCCCCGTACACAACACACAGGAAACGCCTCTCAGTCAAGCCATCAACGCGGTACTAGAAGTACAACTGCTCATGAAGGGGCTTCTAGATTTGCGGCGACAAGACGTATGAAAATCCCTTGTTCCAAAAATGCAATTGGTCGGCGCAAGAGGATCTAACAACGTCACGCTGGACAAGATATGGTGTTGAATGGTGTCTATTCATCGTCACCGGAATCTCCCCAATCAACTTGCTCCTCGTCATCATCTATTCCGAAACGAGAATCCGCGCCGGGATCTCTCAGCGCACCCTCCCGCCGTAGCTGTTCCAGTATCTTGGCCAGTGCCTCTGGATCCTTTTTGCTGGGCTCTACTGGATTTTGATCTTCTTCATCATAGTCGTCCTCAAACTCGCCGTCGTCGGTCTCTCCCTCGGCGTCTTCGTCTCCCAACTCGAAATCAAAAGGTCCCTCGGACCCTTTGTTTTGATCAAACGCCGCCCCTGGTTCGGCCTCATCGTCACTCCCAGCGTACCCTGACAACATGTTGAAGACGTTTTGCTCTTCCTTTTTGTCATCGTCGTCGCTGCCACTACCACTGCCATACCCTCCCAGCAAACCTCCCAACTTCTCTCGACCTTCCTTCTTGCCCAGCTTTCGCCTCTTTTTCCGTCTTCCGCTCTCCTCGTCGTCGGTTTCGGCATCACCTGTGCTGCGAATGATGGACCCCTCGTCGTCAACGATGGTGCCGGAAAATGTTCCTGACTCGAAGATTTCGATGGTCGGGAACTCTACAAAGTTCTTACGCCTAAGCGACGTCGACAATGGCGCTCCTGGCGGTATCTTATAGTAGGCTTTTCGCGTAATATGCCCCGGTCTCAATCCGAACGCGTACTGGGAGCTGTAGGGTTGATGGATGGAAGACACCGCGGCCAAAGGGTCGAGGCGTGTTTGCATTACACATACGGGCTCCACGAACGCCTCAGGGTCCTCGGAATGTGGAAGAACCAGGTCCGTGATCCATTCCGGAAGCGACTTCTCTTTCTGCTTGGTTTTGGACTGAACCCGTTCTGACAGCCGCGACTGAAGATTGGAAAGAAGAGAATGCGAGAGTCGGTTGCGATGTGTCAAGATGCGAACAGGCTGCGGGGGTGTTGAAGGTCCGGAAGATGTGGAAAAACGAGGCGGATGGAAGACGAGTTCCATGGTGAGAAGAGCAGTTTGGTCACTGATGAAAAAGAGACTGGTAAGTGATCAGCACACGAAAAAACGCGGACTGTGACGCGCCTGGCATCCCAAGTCGACTGGTTGAGCGTCCTCCGCTCCATACCTACGGGCAATAATTCCATTTCGATGTCGATGTTGTCCAGTGCCATCTTGAGTACCTCGCGCTTCGACCTGGGTCCGTCCGGACGCGTATGCGCGCCCCTTCCTCTGCCCCGCATTCTTCCCCGACCTCCGCCTCTCCCCCTCCCATCACCCTGCGTACCGCTCGCCAGATATCCGCCGGTGACGATTTCCTTCCCCCATTCGCCGACTTTCCTGCCGACCTCCTCCAGGAACACGTAATCGTCCATCAACGCCATGTATCCATATTGGTTGGGCGGCACGTAAGCCGCCTTGTTTCGGACGCCAGAACAGCCCGCTCCGAGAGCCTTGTGCTTGGTCGAACACGCTAGTGAACATGTTCGGATGTGGCAGCGCGGACAAGTGTACCTGGACTCCTCCGTCGAACAGATGGCGCAGAGCGGGGAGGTGATGGCCGAGGGGGCGAGGGTCTGTGCAACATCTTGGTGTAATTTCGTGGACGACGACGCGGGCCTGGCGACGAGCTCAGGGGAACGGGGAACGGTGGGCGCAGACATCAAGCAGAGCAATCAGCGGCAAGGGGCAAATGCGCCAGGGCGTCTTGCCAAATCGGGACGTGGCGTTTGGCGCTCGATATATGGCAGGGCCAGCACTCGCTAGAGCCCCAAACAGTCGCCTTCCCTCTCTCTCACCGCAGCCATGTCCCAGGAGCACCGAGAGAGCTCCCCGTCGCTGCCCCAGCACTCTCCGTGAGTCGGTCGCCTTTACAAGTCGGTTTATTGCCCGCTGACCCTTGGCTGCTGACTATCAGATCCGCCACAGTATACAGATCGCATACTATCCCCCCAGAATTAGTGCCCATAATCCTTGGACATCTGGGATGCCAGGCCTTACAGAACCTTCGTGTCTTCTCGCACGTCTGCCGCGATTGGTACTTCTTCACACGCCCCCTTCTCTTCCAACGTATTTCCTTTAGAGTCCAGCGTTCCCTAAACACGCTGCAGGAAACCTCCCACTTGGCCCCAACTCCTCATGGACCCCTTACCACACTCCTGCAGTTTCTCGAACACTCGCCTGCAGTGTCGCGCCATGTGCGAACGCTGCGACTCGCTGCGCCATCGGAACTGCACCATTCAACAACGCAGTACCCCGACGTAGACCCCGCTCTGCTTGTCCAGGTCCTTCTTCTTTTGCCCTCACTCGAAACCCTGGAACTATCCGACGTGCTCTTCTACCCTGAGCACTACGAGGCTTGGCGCTCGCATCATGTGCCTTTCGCAGGGCATCTGAAACGCCTCGACGTCACTTTCCCGTCTCGCGCAGCAGACATGGCGTCGTACGATGACGCGCTGCGGATCCTCGAACCGTTCACGGGTGTCATAGACGAACTTCGTGTCGGCACTCTATACGCTTTGCCTGACCGTGCCCATGACGCGTCGCCGCCCCTTCGCGTTCGTAGTATCGCCATCGACGACGTGACAGATATTGCTCCACTCATACGCTCTGTGAAGCAAAGTCGTGCCGTTCGCGAAGGCCTCCTCAGAGGTGTCTGCCTATCGTGGGTCGACCTTCAAGATCTTCGCGCAGCCCGCACGCTTCTCGAGTGCGTCAGGGATGACCTCGAGCACTTCGGCTGCCAGATATCACCTTTACTAGAAAGTGATCCTGCAGGTATGTCACCGCGTCTCGTTCCCATCTGCCACGCGTTGATTAATTTTCCTTCTGACAAAAATAAAATTAGGCGAGGAGCTCTTCCGCGTTCTCGACTTCTCGGACTTCCCTTCCCTCCGCGCGTTGACCTTCGGGATTATCCTCCGCCCCGATTATAGTCGGAGTGCGAACGTCTTGCGTGACGTTGGTCAAATTGTCGCGTCGCTACCTGTGCTTAGTGATAGCAAGTCCATGGAGATCACCCTCCAGATCCGCCTGGACCGACTGGTTCCCAGTAAACATATCGCGTCGGTCGACTGGGCTGCTCTCGACGAGATACTCCTTTCGAGATGCACGACTTTTCGCGTCCAGCCCTCGGGAAAGCGTTTGGGGCTATCTACCAACGCGTTTGGCGAGTCGCGCTTTGCCGGTGCCACACAGGCACGGTTGGTAGAAATGCTTCCCCAGCTGGCGAGGGCTGGTAAGCTCATCGTATGATCGTCGGTTTTTGCGGCACCTCCGAAACCTTTGTGTTGGGATTACGGAATACCCTAATAAAACCCCTTCACCTTGGTGAACCTCGTGAAGTGTTTTACCATATATCCTACGTCGTCAATGTGGGGGTAACCTCTGTGTCGAGCTTCAAGGTGCAGAATGATTATCTGGATATAAGGATACACAACGGAAGGCTCCAAGAGTCGCAACACAACAACGACACGACACCTCAGCTATCGGTAATGACACCGCACCGCACACACCGCTTCTTCTTCCCAGCGCTGCACGAGAACGCCACATCAGTTGTAGCCCACCCCGACATAAGCCGCGAAACACTGCTCACCAAAGGCATATCAACCCACAGGGGAAGCAGACGATGGCAAGGATGATGCCTACTGTTGTGTATTTCGACTCAGAGTCGTGGTCACCACGCGCACAGCGGGCGAGAACTATAGCAAGACGCTGTTAGCAGAGACTTGATTAAATGGAGCGGCGTACTGACGTTCATTCTGGTAGTCGCCTCCAAGCTTGGCTGCTTCGTTGTTCATGTCGTCAAGAGCTGATTGGGGTGAAAGGCTAGACAACAGTTAGCAACTCTCGAGATCACAAGGTGAGGAAGGCACGCACGCTGAAAGAATTAAGAGGTCGCTCGCGACGAGGTGGAGAAGTTGCTCGGAAACCCGGAGAGAGGCAAGGAGAAACCAAGGGAACTACAGATACGCTAGCCCTCTCGCTCACACTTATATGCTTGACTCTGGATCAGTAGAAGCCTATCAAACCACACACCCCTGAGGCGTCGCCATGCCGCACACACGCCCAACTCGGCTCTGCAAGTGGTATGTTGCTGTATGGAGACGGATTATGAGCGAGACGCCTCGAATGACACCGCCAACAACAGCAACATTCGCAGGGCGGCAGCGGGCGCGGATGGAGCGACGCGCCCACGAGATGCGGGAACGCCACCACTGCTTTGACCCGCGCTGCCAGCTGTGATATGATGTTAGGATGAGCTCACGCGCTGCACAAGGATCTGTGTTACTCAACTTTCTGGTAGATTCGTGTTGGTGCATCAGCCACTGGCAGTAGTTGGGCAGCGCGCACAAAATACAGGTTTAATGCTTGTCTTGAGCACCGATATCAACATCTCAAATACAAGATGCGACCGTAAGGGGTGCAAACTGAAGCGAAGTCTTGAGCGTTGACCGTGAGATATAGGCGCACCAGGCCTATCGGTAGACGTATGCTCCCGCTCCGCTCAACAACTAAATCATGACTTGACCAATAGACAGGTAACTTGATGAACACGCACCATTGCTCCCTCCGACAAAGAACTCGCTACAGCAGTTCACGGCGTTGCATGGCACCCTGGTGATACTCAACTATTAGGGATCGCGGAGCGCAAGGATCTTGATCTATCGTGTCTGTGTTGTGTCAACGCATGAAGTCGCCAGCAATGTTTCATTGATTGCAGAGCCGTTGTTGGTTATCGAAACCTATTGGTCATCGAGGCCGGCGGCACGTTCCAACTCAAAGAGCATTATACCCTGCACATCGGAACGTTATAGGGCTGTGGGTTGTCAGTAGAAATTAGCTCCATTACCGAGAACTCGGGTGGCGAGGGATCATGGGTGCCATCAAAGTGCCACTCTTCGTCTTGAACGATCCTGCGTGGGCTGCACATTGAGTGGGAACATAATTTCACTGGCAATTACAGACTCACCACTACGATACCGATCCTCATCGACACCGGCAAGAAATTACCTGTCAAGCGCAACTCAGACAGTACTACCCTTTGATAGGATGGCAGATCGGGTTTGCACTCTAGGTGCGAGGTATAAGTACAAAGGGCTCAGGCGGTGGTCATGGGATTGTCTTCGAGAATCAGGAGACCGTCGTGGGACAGGTGCCGAAATATGAGGGGTACCATCTGGCGGAGCGTCTCCACGATACGCGCAGACTCGAAGGGGTGGGGGTATACATCATCATGGCACTCGAAAAAGACCCCCTTCAACTCGAAAGTATGCACAAGCCCCGCGAAGTGCTTCTCGAAGCCGTCGATGTGAGGCCGTAGCTGTGGATGGTCCCACCAACTGCCTTCGTGTTCGTCTTCTTCATCCCCATCTTCATCCCCATCTTCATCCGAGTCGTATGTGAGCGCGCGATCGCCATTCCCGAAACAGAACGTGATTTTCTGTAGCTGAGGGTTGGATTGCGGGGAAAGGACGGCCGTGCGAAAGTACGCCATGCCATCCACCATTAATCCGTCGCGAACTTGAACGTCATGTATCTCGGGCGAGACACCTATTGCGAGCTCCTTGAGATTCGATATGGCCGAGAGATCGAAGATCTCATTATAATATCCTGTTCTTCCTGTGGATAACTCGACCAGTCAGTTATCGGCATGATAGCATTATGAAATGTGCGCACCTGAATCGACCAGCGTGACCTTGAAATACTCTAGGCACGGGCCTAGTTCTCGTATCATTTTTTCCATGCCAGGGACAGCCTCAAACGAGATGGCGTCGAGGACGAGTTTACGAAGGTTATGTGCAGATGGAGATCGACGCAATAATTGCGAGATGCAATGCAGTGGTGGATCGTTCCAAACCGAGCGTACAGTAAGCGAGCGTACGTCCAACAACACAGATGCGGGAAACGTGTCTGGAAGCTTGTCTTTGTCGCGCTTTATTCCAATATAGCCATAGCTCGGCCTGACGATGACGAGCTCGTCGACATTGCCGAGGCAAGTAAGTATTCCGCAGGTACCCAGTGAGTCAGGGTGACCGACACCGTAACGAAGTTGTACGTCAGGTACTGAGATATGCGGGGTCGCGGTAGACGTGAGGGGCGAATTGACGAATATGTTCCAGGGCAAAAATTGCCGCAGACGTGGGAGGCTCCCGACCAAAGAGGTAAGAACCACGGGGTCTATGTTATCCATTTTCTGGAGGTCATATCCCCAGATGCTAGGCCAGGAATTGTTGTTGATCGTTGGATAGCAGGCAAGCCTCAGCCTTCGAATGGAGGATCGAATGGCAGGTGACTTCCCAAGGAAGTCGGCGAACATCTCGAGCGTCTTGAAGGGAAGCTCGGTAACCCTCTGCCACTCGGCAGTCAGGGGACAAGGACCCCATCGACTCTGCGCGCCCAACGTAGGCCATGCCTCTTCACCCTCCGTTGGAGGGCGCTGAAAGGAATACACGACATCTCGGAAGAGGTGCTCGCGAGCAGGGTGGTGCCAGGATCGTGAAACGAGTGTGCATGCGTTCAGAGGCTCGCGGACCTCTTGGGATTTTGGCCAACTCGCATGCCAGTCTGACTCGCTGGGACGTAGACTCGTGAAGACCATGTCGAGCAACTCGGGAGGAAGGAATAATTTGTGTGTGATTGGCATCGTAGCTGTGGTGAGGGTTGAGTCATGTTACATTGCTCATAAAACATTTCCGACTTACGCTGAAGTTTGTGGGCTGGATGTTCGTTCTTCGTGGTCAACGTCAAAGCCCAGGCCGCGTGTCAAACCAGAACCTTCGGCCAATTCCCACGATAGGGTTGACGCCACAGCCGCGCTAAGGGCCTGAGGCCGATACGGAATCTAAATATTTACAGACATGAATTGGTTATTGATAGGCATACAACACACGACTGACATTACAAGAAGCCTACGCAGGCGTCATGTATAAACCAATCGTCCTCGAAGATCATCATGTTATCCCGACTCAACTTAAGAAAAATATCCCGCACGAAACGTTTACTCTCCTCCGCGTCGAAAGTCAGGCCGCATCTGAAGTAAATTCCGTCCAACGAGAATGCACCGACAAGGTTAGAAAGAATAGCTTCGAGCGCAGCAACAGCGAGCGCTTTCCACCTTCTCTCTGTGGCAGTAGCGGTTGTGTGGTAGTCGTCGCCGCCGAAGAAGAGAGTGATCCTCTTCAAATGAGGGTTTGTGCGGGGTGCGAGGGCGAGGGTACTGAGATATCTGACCATTGCTGCTGCAGATCCGTCGGGTCGAGTGATAGCTTCTTCTGGAAGAAAGGACCATCCAATGGTCAATTCTCGTAGGGACGATAATTGGGTGAGGTCCAGAGTATGTCGGGAAATGCCGATCGCCCGTGTAGATGGTTTCCCTAGAAAACATTCAGAGTTGACAGCGCAAAAAGGGAGAGCAGGCGTACAGTCAGGCTCAAAGACGAGGGTGAGGATTTCAATTTGACTCTTGAAAGCGAGGATGTAGTCCTCTATGCTATCAACGATGGGAGGGCTGACTCGACAGAAAGCGAGTTCGTTTAGGCTCGTGCGAGTCGGAGAAGCCAACAGCTTTGGCAGCCATGCATCAATCGAGAATGTGGTGCGGACGTGGGTAAACTCCAGGGATTTGACCTCTAGCCAGGGAAGGTTAGATATAGAGAACCCAGTTGGCGGCCTCTGCGAGTAATGTGGCGTATTGAAGTTGATCTTCAGGTAATCCACCCTCGAAAAGCTATCAAAGAGGCTGGACAAAGTGAGGCCTTCGTAATTGGTAGTGACGTGGAGCGCTCTTAGCGGTGCGTATGGTTCGTTGAGGAGGGACGCGTAATTCGGAGTGATATTCGAGGTATGTAGCACCTCTAGGTTTGGGATCTTCTTCAAAATACTGATGACGTCCACCAGACCAATGCAGTCCAAAGGGCCCAAGGAAGTCTCCCGAGGCCGCGTCTCCTGGGTGAGTTTGGGATAGCAAGCAAGGCGCAGCTGCCGGATAGTCGACAGGATACCGGGCGAGCGGTCGAGGAACTCGGAGAACATTCCGAGCGTCTTCAGGGGAACTTGAACGTATTTTGTGGTGTTGTGCGACTCCACATATGGAAAGCGCGCCCAACGCGACGTCCCAATGGGCTCCAACATCGTCTCATCATCAGGGACACTTTGGAAGGAATAGACGACGCTCCGGAATAGATGTGGCCGCGCGAGGATGTAGAATGACCGCGAAACGAGAGCGCATGCGCTCAGTGTCTGACGTTCATTGTGTGCGGCTGGCCAGCTCGCGGCCCAGTCGAAGGGTTGAAGGTGCTGAAGCATCATATCCACTAATTCGGGAGGAAATGGTCGTTGTGGCGTGGGATCCGTCATGGAGGCTGGGTTCGAGCTTGGGTTTGGGACAGCGATTTAGCCTGGGTATGTCTGGAGAAAGACCAAGACACATACTCACTGGCTGGTCGAGGTCTAAGGCAAAGAGCCCTATTCGTGGTTACGATCAACGTTAACACGGACGCTATACAACAGCCCACGTGACTTCGACCTATGATTCGATGATAGGATGTCAGCTGGCCTCTGTAGAAAAGAAACGATCTGGGGAGTCGATGAACAGCGCGCGTGGGACCCGGTCGAGGGCATTTGCGGTCGAGAAAATATACCCAAATTAGTATATCATAGCGCGACACCGATATGTACAGCCCGAGGGAGGTAGAAATGATTCGCCAGCAGTCATCGATACACAAATGACGCGCTCGAAAGTCACCAGACTAGTCGTCCCCGAAGACCAGTAAGTCGTCTCGACTCAAGTTGGGAAATATCTTCCGCATGAGATCTGTGCCCTCCTCCATCCCACACGCTAGGCCGCACTTCACGCGAATCCCGCCTAACGAAAACGCGTCGACAAGCCCTGCGAGCACGGTTTCGAATGCAGCAACGCTAGTAGCATGCGTCTCCCACAACGCCTCAGTAGCAGCGACGGTAGACTGGTAGTCTTTTCCGTCGAGGAACCAGGTGATCCGCTTCAACTGAGTATTTTCGTGGGGCGTGAGCGTAAGTGTACCGAAATATTCGAGAATGGCTGTGGTGAATAGGGTATAAGCCGGGGTTGCGTACTGTGTGACGAAGGACCAGCCGAGGGTCAATTCTCGCAGTGATGACACTTGAGTGAGATTCAGGGTGGCTTGTGGAAAGTGGGACCATTGTTCTGCTAAAAGCTCGAAGTCATTGGCCGGCTAGTGAGATGGGGAGCAGTGGAGACGTACCTGAATGTTTGAACATGAGGGTCAGACATTGTATTTGGGCTTTGAAAGCTTGGATGTAGACCTTGACGCCACTGATGCCTCCATAATCCATATGAGTGAAGGCGAGCTCGCGTAGGCTCTTGCGGGTCGGAGAGGCCTTGAGCTCTGGTAGCCATGCCTCGATTGCACGCGCATCGGGGGCGTGTACAAACTCCAAGGATTTGACACTGAGCCAACAGAGGTCCGACCCCCTTGGATACACCCAATACAGCGTATTAAAGCTGATCTTCAGGTAGTTCACCCTCGCAAAGCCGGCGAAGAATCTACCCATACCGAGGAGGTGGGGTGACCAAGTATACTGGTCAAAGTGAAGCGCTCTTAGCGACACGCATGGTTTGTCGGGAGTATAGCCATAGCTTGGGACGATGTTCAATGTATGCAGCACGTCCAGGTTCGGCATCATCTGTAAAAGATCCATAAGGCGGTCCATATTGACGTGGTCCTGAATGCTGAGTCCATACTGCTCGGTGGGTGTACGTGTAGTGACTGCAGGATAACAGACGAGGCGTAGCTGCCGAATAGTCGATGCGATACTGGGTGAGTGGTAAAGGAATTCGAAGAACATGCCAAGGGTTTTCATAGGAATGTGCTTCGCGCTGTGGTACAGCTTCGCATCCGGATAGTACGCCCAGCGGGCCGTCTCGATGGACTCTAGGTCGAACTCATGGGAGTCCGCTTCGAAAGAATAGACGACACTTGCAAACAGGTACGGCCGCGCGAGGAAGTACCACGACCGCGAGACGAGAGCGCATGCGCTCAGTGTCTGGCGTTCGTCGCGTGCGATTGGCCAGCTCTCGCCCCAGTTAAGGGGTTGAAGATTCCGGAGTACCAGGTCCACCAGCTCGGGAGGGAACTCTCGCGGCTGTGTGGTGTCTGGCATGAAGGCAGAGGCAGAGGCAAAGCCTGTGATCAATGTTTCAGTACAAGCATGACTTAGGAAAGACGGACACGTACTCACTGGAACGTCGAGGTTCAAGACAAAGAGCCGTACTCGTGGTCACAATCAACGCGCACCTCGCGAGTCACGACTGTCACGTCACGTCACGCACACCTCACGTGGCGTCAGCGTATGTTCTGCCAGGTTTTGCCGACCCTAGACCGTCAATTCGCATCAGCAGAACGTAGAGTGAGGAAATCATGCGAGCCGGAAGAGAGCAGAAACAATATAGAATGACACGGAAACAAGTCGAGCGACGTGCTCCGATTAGCATGGCAACTACACTATGTACAAGGCATACGAGTGTGACAACCCCTAGTCATCAGACCATTGACAGTCATCCTCGAATTCGAAGATCATCAAGTTAGTTTCACTGAGATTGAGAAAGATTCCCTCTAAGAGATATCTGCTCTCCTCTGCGTCGAAACCCAAGCCACATCTAAGGTAAATCCCGGCCAACGAGAACGCTTCGACAAGCCCAATGAGTACGAGTTCAAGTGCAGCGATATCGGCAGCGAGAGACCGGCTCCACCACGCCTCTGTAGCAGCAATGGTCGAGTGATAATCATCGCCACCGAAGAAGAGGGTGATGCGCTCCAAGCGTGAGTTTGCGTCGGGTGTGAGTGTGAGTGTACCAAGATACTTGAGGATGGCCACCGCACATCTAGTGGGCACGAGTGTGACCATGTCTGTAAGAAAGGACCATCCGATGGTCAATTCTTTGAGGGATGATAGTTGGGTAAGGTCCAGGGTGGTTTGTGGGCTGGCGGATGGTGCACCTAAAGAGCGATTAGAACTGCGAGTCTGAAGAAGGGCCAAGTGAGCGTACCTTCGGGTTCGAATACCAGGATAAGCCTTTCAATCTGATCCTGAAACGTTCGAACATAGGCATCGACGCCACGTATGGCACGATGGTCGACTCGGTAAAAGGCCAAGTCGCGTAGGCTATGGCGGGTTGGGGACGCCGCCAGTCTTGTCAACAGTGGGTCGATCGCATCCGTGTCCCAAACGTGGGTGAGTCCAAGGGTCTTGACCTCGAGCTCCGGGAGGTTCGGTACCCGCGTCGGTGTTTCCCAGTACGGTGTATCGAAACTGATCTCCAGGTGCTCGACTCTCGAAAAAGCGGTGAGGAGCCTGCCCATGCCCAGCTCTTGCGGGAACGACGTCCGTTGATGGATTTGTAATGCTCTCAGCGATAGGTACGAGTCGATGGTGGTAGGAGATTGAGTTGGGAGGATGTTCCACATATGTAGCACCTCCAGGTTCGGGATCTTTTTCAACAACGTCAAGACCTCTGCCAGCTCAACACGATCCCCGGTGGAAAACCCATACTCCCAATCCTGCGTGCCACGGGTGAGTTGGGGGAAGCAAGCAAGACGCAGCTGCCGAATAGTCGACAGGATGATGGGCGAACGATCGAGGAAGTCGGAGAACATGCGGAAGGTCTTCATGGGGACGTGCCTCGCACTGTGGTATGGCTCAGCGTCGGCACAGTACGCCCAGCGTGCCGTCTTGATAGGTCTCAACATCGACTCTTCGGAGCCCTTTTGGAAGGAATACACGACGCTTCGGAATAGGTAGGGCCGCGCGAGAAAGTAGCATGACCGTGAGACGAGAGCGCATGCGCAGAGCCCCTGGCGTTCGTCGCGCGCGGTTGGCCAGCTGGCGCCCCAATTGACAGGTTGGAGATTTTGGAGTACTATGTCCACTAGTTCCGGAGGAAACGGCCGCGGCAGCATGGTGTTCATGGGCCTAATCTGTCAACGACATTGACCTTGGGACCAGCCTTTGAGCATGAAGATGATTCAAGAAAGACACCGACACGCACCACTCCGACGTTGAGGTCCAAGTTAAAGTGACCTCCACGCGATAGCAATTAACGCGTACGATACGCAACATGCCGAGTTGTCCTCGTTGGCGTCAACCTGTGTCTTGTTGCTACAATGTCAATTTGTGTCAGTTGAGACGGAAAAATTACGCCAAGCGATGAAATAATACAAGAGCAGGTCGGGAATGTTTGCTGTCGAGCAACCAACTGATCGTACTCCGACCGGTATATCACAACAACACACTGTGTTATGTACAAGGCAAGAGAGCTGGAGAAAGCGGGATATACGAAAGGGATGCGCGGCGAAACGAGGTACTAATAACATAACATATTGGAAAGCGAACAACGCCTGGGAACCTCACAGGCCAACAATGCAAACGAAAGCATCCGCGCGGACAATGGAGACACGAAAGGATTCTGGAAAAGGCAGACGTCCGAGGCAAAAAAGCACCGAAGGCGGCGAGACCCGGAGATTACGCCGCTTCGCCTGGATTCGGCGCAGCAGGTATCGTTGGCTGAGCGATAGGCTCGCCAGGGTTCATCGGCGGGGCCATCATGGCCGTTCTCACCCTCGTCAGCATATTCCTAAACCATTCTGGATCGGCACCGGCCTTCTCCTGCTGCTCAGTGAATGTCATGAGATTCGTCAGCTCCTTCTTCCACATGCTCGCCCAGTTCACCTGGCCGTGTTCGTCGAGGTCTACCTGCTCGTCGGGGAACAGCGGCGGTGGGTACCGCATTTGCGCGGGGAAGGCGAAGGCCGGGTCGAATCTATAGGGTGAAGCGGGAAAAGGTATCAGAACTCTGTGCATTGACGGAAAATCTGAGATGTAGAGGATGTATTTGTGAGATAGGAGGGGGCACTGACGTGTATGGCGGTTGTTGGAATTGGCCGGGCTGGGGCTGCCGGCTCGGACCTGGGTCTTCCGAGGCAATAATGGGCGGTGGCACGTAGTTCGCGCCCTGAAAAGCGGCGGGATCTTGCGCTGCGCCAGGATGGTAGTCGACGTCTTGCTCGATCTGGTGTTCTGTGGGATGTGGAGGCGGCGGAGGTTCGTGGTCTACCTCCGGCTGCGCATTACGCTGCTGTCCACCCTGCTTCTTCCCGGACTTCGGCTTCTTCTTCCTCACACGGTGCACCCCAGTGCGGGGGTCTACGTTGTCGTTGACAGTCCAATATGAGCCCTTGCCCCGGTCAGTCAATGGGCGGGGGACCTTCTCGAAGCAGGGGTTCAATGAGAGGTTATGGCGAACAGAATTCTGGAGGAGACGCGTCAGCGTTTGTTGGCTACGCTTCAAGGTGCATTGTTCGTACCTTCCAGCCCGCGGGAGCAGTTCGGAAGTAGGGAAACTAGAGATAACATCAGTACCGACAGGGCGGGGAGCCGTGTTGAAGACCTACCCTCGACTCGATAGCATAATAGATGTCCTCCAGCAGCAGTTTCTGGTTTGGTGCGCCCTTTATCGCGTAGCTATACGTGAATGGGACGCGAATGAGCACAATGGAGCCAACAGGGCCTAGGTTCGGGCACGAACCGGATAAGTGTCGAATATGGATAGAACGGCTTGCTCCCAGGAGGACCGTCGCGCAACGAGTCGAGGTTGATGGGCAGTCCGCCCGACAAGTCGTTCGATGATTCAGGGTAGTATGAGTTGATGTTCACGGGAGGCTGCTGCATGGGCAGGATTGGCTGCTGTTGAGGGGGCATCATGTCCTGTGGCATGACTGTCTGCGGCTGAGGCTGCGCCATGGTCAACTAGTATTGCTGCGTTGCGACGGCGGGGCGTCGGGGGCTCGGGGGCGCGGAGGCTCGGGGTCAGTCGCCTGAAGAGCTGTCGGGCGGCGGTGGTGGAGAGGTGAAGAGCAGCGTTCGAGGGCGGTTCCTGGCTTATGTCAGCAGAGCGAAACTGATGCATAGCGGCGCACGGGCCACGTCTGGGGGTCTGCGGGGGAAGTCCGGCATGGCGAGCGCAGGGCGGGATACAGCGGCGGGAGAGGCGGGAAGCGGCGAGAAAGGGCGGGTTGTTTGGTCTGTGCCTCAAAACATGTTCATACAGTGGCCAAATTGCTGAAAACCAGAGAAAACAAATTTGATCCTCGCAAGCACGAGAACACACAGACAAACAGCGAGCAAACTCGTTCCTCTCCCCTCGACTCTCACACCGCCCCCAAGTCGCTCTGTTCTCCGCCGTCCGGCTCGACCTGGGGCTCTGTCGCGACGTCTGTCCCCCTCGTCCCCCCGCTTGAACCTGACGGCTCTGCGCCAAAATGTCTTCCTTTGTCCCTCGCTCCCCATTCTCATCGATGAGAATCCATGAGGACAGCACGCTCCCTGAATGACTCGGTAGACTCGCAAACGCATGGAGGACACACACGGAGAGAGGCAGCGGCATGCAGCGACGGAACATAGCGTTTGACGGAGGCAATAGTGTTGAATCGAAGTCGTCCGTAGACCCCAGCCCCGAATATTCCTCCTTCGTCGTGACCTTCACTCAGGCTTTTCATGACTATATAATCTCCCATATCCATGTATGAACATTTCCGCTAGTCATTCGACTGAAAGTGTGTGAGGCAGCACCTCGCCTTGCAGCAGAAGTGACACCGCAAGATTATCACTTCATACCGTCGCTATGCTGTGCGCAACTGACACATTCTACAAATATTCGTACTACAAGGACATTCAGAAGTCGTTGAACATGGTGGACAGAGACGAGTCGTTCAAGCCTCCCCACGACCAATCCAAGACCATCGGGAGGGAGACTTCCAAATAAACTTTGATGCGTCACTTGTCTACCGACAGACTGAGACGCTGACGGCTGTCGTCTTGCTGCCACCATGTCCTCCTCAGCAGACGACGACGATGCGGGCAAACCCCGTCAAATCCATCTGAACATCCCACCACGATTCTACCTCCTCCCAGGCGCTGCAATTGTGCTTGGAACCACTATCGGCCTCTTCCGTGGCTCGCGACGCGCCTCCCTGCGCTTTCTCGCCGAGAACGTGCACCGGCCTCCAACGACAGTGCAGGGATGGTACTTCTACAACAAGACAAAAAACTACCGCGTGCTACTCGGGGGGTTGAAGGAGGCGGGGATGGACGCGTTGAAGCTCGGAACGACGGCCGCAGGATGGGTGTGCTTCGAAGAGGGTATGAAGCGACTGGGCGAACCCGGCGAGAACATGAGTGAAATTGTTGCGGGTGCAGGCACGGCTGGCGTGTTCTCTCTAGCTTGTGAGCCGCTCCCACACTCTATCTTCTCTCGACACGACTTCGCTGACGCGTCCTCGCAGACCGCTTGCCTGCGAAAGCGGCCGGGCGAGCCATGTTCCTCGGTCTCTTGATAGGCTGCACCCTGCGCAGTTTGCGTTGGACACAGGGGAAACTGCGCGAAGAGGCGGGTCACCGTGCGACACAGCTGGATGCAGCTGTTGTGGAAGGGCGCGGCGAAGTCGTAGAAGATATCAAGGACGCCGCCGAAAGTCTCACAGGACGCAAGGTTTAGCTCCCAATCTTCCACAGCCCTTCCGCGTTCTTGTTCGCACACCCTTCCAGCCCTGTCAATGCGCATGCTGCTAGCCACATCGCGAGGTGAAGCCCTCGGAGCATGCCCAGGGCCCGTCGGGTTTACGGGAACGGTGGCGTCTCGTGGTGCAGGTCCGTAGACGCAGCCAATGGGTGTGGTGGCGGAGGTGCGGGTCGTGGAAGACGACGGCGAGCGTGCAGCATAGAGGCTGAGCGTTCCATATCGGTGTACGTCCAACTGTCAAATCGTACTTGTCTGATATGCAGAAGAATGCCAATCTACCTGCGCACAGCGCCGATCATCGAATCGAACGATTCAATCGCATTTCGGTATCTGTTTGTGTGTATACAGTTCATGTACTTTAGCGTTACAGGAAAGTTAGACTTCTGATCACAGGCGGGACGGAGAAGGGCTGAAGTCGTGCTCGCGATGCCTACACCGGCTCCCCTCTGTCTGCGCGGCGCCCGCTGGTGCTCCGTGTGCAATGGTGGCGGGTGCACACTGGTCGATATATTAGAGCCGGCGAACGAAGGGGTATGGGCGACACGGACACGGCCTGCGAAGGACGGAAGGCTAGACCGACGGAAGTAAATGCGCCGCGCCCGGCCTGCCAGAAACACTATTAGAATGGCGCGTGCAGGGGTTCTGGCCGAGGCAGCCCGCTCGAATGGCGGCCCTTTGTGGATGGCTCCTGGTTCGGCACGGCTGGGACCCGCCGACGGTAGAGGGCGGGCTGTGTCGGTCGGGATCAGGCGCCGCCGCACGACTCGGTAGATCGATGACCTCACGGGTCGGGATTGGGCATGATTCCCCGAAATGTCGAATTGAAGAGGCATTTCCTTGTTCCATGCGAGAAATTTGCAGTCCGCGGTCCGCCTGGAGTAAGAGGCTGCCTCGCTCGAGGTGCTATCGCACAGAGGCGCGGCGGTATCACAGGATGCGTGGATTGCGCTCGAGGTGTGCAGCGTCTGGAGGTGGCTCTGCGCCGTTTGCGCAATTGGGTGGCGGCTCTCCCGAGGGGCGCGCGCCGGCGGATCTCGCGCTGGCAGCGATAGAGGCTGAGATCGGGGTAAAATGGAGGTGTAGAAAAGGGCGCGGTGGACGGTGCGGAGGAGGGGTCGCACATCCCCCTGGGCTGCGTCGGAATCGTCGCATCCGCTGTGGGACGGCCTGCCGAGATGGCCGCGGGACTTGTAGTGGAGATCGGACGCGGTAAGGGGTGCGCAGGCAGTGAAAAGCGGTCGGCTGCACGCGCAAGCACCCTGAATTCTTTGGAGAGCATACCATCAAGGGGTGGAGACTCTGCCTGTGGAGAACAAACAGATAACATCCGCCCCTCCCGTTCACCACAACCACCACCATCCACGCACCCTGCACATCGCACCCAGCCTCGTCCTCGTCGTCCCCCGCAGCGCCGGACAGCCTTTTCCGCCGCCGCCTACCTCCCCGCATCGCTCTCCCGCTGCTGCGCTACCATGCTCAAGTTCTGGCCCTCCACGCCTGCAGATCTCACGCCTCGGGCGGGTCCAAATGGCCAGGAACGGGCAAATCCCTTTGACACCCTCCCGCCGCTATCGCCGTCGGCAGTCTCGACGCCGCCTCTGGCCAACCAGTCGTCGGTGGCTGGCGGGGTAAATGCAGGTCTCTTGACGCCGACAGGCTCTGCCCCGTCCTTCCACCACCAACTGCTCAACACAAGCATGCCACATCGTCTACTCTCGCCTTCAATCTCCGCTCCCTCGGTCGCTTCTGATCTCGCGCCTCCTCAAATTCCTCAGTCGTCCATGCCTTTGACGCCAGGAGGAAGTTTTGCCGCCCCGACCACCAGCCTCTCGCTTCATGCGCCCGTATTCAACATGCAGCAGCCCCCGCCCCCCAAGCGCACCAGCGACCCCAAAGGCGCGCCGCCCAAGCGCAGCAGCCTCAGCAAGTCCTGTGTCGCCCCCAATCACCAGCCATCGGGCCTCACGAAGTCGGCATCCGGCTCGTCTACTTCTTCGTCCTCCAACGGCACCACGGCTTCGTCCTCGGCGCAGCCCAACACTACTAATGGCGTCAGTGGAGGGTCTTCGAAGGGACAGATACATGTCAAGCTCATCCAGGCCCGCGGGCTCAACGTCCACTCGTCCAAAGCGAGGCCTTACGTGGTAGTGCAGTTCGAGCAGAACGAGTTCGTCTCGCGAGACCCCACCGATGAAGCCGACAAGGAGGTCAAGGGCATCGCTACAAACCTCTCCAGACAATCCTCTTCGACCACCCTCGCGCAGTCCTCCGCGCTCTCTGCCCTCGGTGCCATTAGCAACAGGGTCAACGCGCGACCAAACGGACATGGCAGTACTGTCCCCAACGGCAAAGAAGGCAGTAGTAAAGACCCCTCGCCGAGCTCCTCTGTGGGCTCGCACAAGAGTGGGCTGGGGCCGCTGGCGACGGGGGTGTTTGGTTTGAGGATATCGCCGAACAATCCGGTGTGGAAACACGAGGTGTCCTTGTGAGTCCCCCAGTTATTGTAATTGTACTAATTATTCACTGTTGTCTAACCCATAGCGACGTTACATCCGAGGACTCTACGATCACCCTCAACATCTATGACCGTGCTGTGCACGACCTCGGATTTCTAGGGAGTGTGCAAATCAAACCGGTGCTCAAGCACGAGCATACCGTCGACCAGTGGTACAAGTACGTGGCAGTTCCCCCCTACCCCGGATCTTGCGCAGGTCCGGGAGTTAAACTCTACTGACCATATTCGTGTTCTTTTTCCTGCCTCGCTCCCCCCGTCTACCTCATGTGAATCGGCGCCTTACCCAATGCCGTACGATCTCTGTTTACCCGCCTCGCAACTCGACACGTGTGGATGCAAACTGCCACTAACGAAAATATCGCCTCACTTCGACCGACTCGCCTACTTCAAACTTCGCCATTGCTCCACTCCGCTCAGGGTTCGACCCTACGAGAATGAGCCTGTTACGGGAGAGATGAGGGTCCAAGTGACGTTCGAGGCCAACAAGGTGCGTGCATGTTCCCACTGTCGGCGTTACCCCACATTTCCCGCGCTACCCCGCACACAACTCTCTGTCTCTATCACGGCTCGCCTACGCCCATGGCTTCCGGGCAGGCAAGGTTTCCCCACCTTCCCCACACCCCTTTCGTGTTCGTTCCGCATACACCGGCTAGCAACATGTGATCATGTTGCGATTCTTGCAACGGCCGCGGGTTGCTTTACTCTTCCGTTTTATCCCACTCTCCCTCCTGCGCGTCCCTGACAACAGTCGCTGACTTCATTTGTTTTTCATGACATTTCCTTTTGGTCTTGGCGTCACTGTGGCGTTTCCGTTCCTGGTCTTCGAATCCCTCGATCGCTCTTCTCTGATCTACCCCACATCATCTACTCAAATGGTGCACACGACTCTCGACGGCTCCCGCACTGGCACTCCTATCATCCTCCGTTCCCGTGATCTCGGTCACTTGACATCGGACTTTGCAGTCAAAGCGCGCTCTTACGCCGCGGGACTTTGAATTCCTCAAGCTCATTGGCCGCGGGACTTTCGGGAAAGTGTTCCAAGTACGCAAGAGGGACACCAAGCGTATATACGCCATGAAGATCTTGTCGAAACGCGAAATTGTCGCAAAGAAAGAGGTCGCACATACTATCGGCGAGCGCAAGATCTTGCAGCGCTCGCTCGAGTCGCCTTTCCTTGTTGGCCTCAAGTTTTCGTTTCAGACAGACTCGGACTTGTATCTCGTGACGGACTTCAAGAGTGGAGGCGAACTATTCTGGCATTTGCAACGTGAAACAAGATTCACGGAAGAGCGCGCGCGATTCTATATAGCCGAACTCGTCCTTGCACTGGAGCATCTCCACAAGTATGACATCGTCTATCGGTACGTCAAGCGATATATCAGCTACCTATTTGTCCTCTGACGCTGTGTGTAGTGATTTGAAGCCTGAGAATATCCTTCTGGACGCGACAGGACATGTCGCGCTATGCGATTTCGGATTGTCGAAGCCGGACCTTCGCTCCGACGAATTGACCAACACCTTCTGCGGCACCACGGAATACCTCGCGCCTGAGGTTCTTCTTGATGAACAAGGGTACTCCAAACTCGTCGACTTCTGGAGTCTTGGTGTTCTGTTGTTCGAGATGTGCTGCGGATGGAGCCCATTCTATGCCGAGGACACGAACCAGATGTACAAGAACATCTGTTTCGGCAAGATTAGGTTCCCGAAGGGTGCGATTGGTGAGGATGGGAAGCAGTTCGTGAAAGGAGTACGTTCTCGTCGATTCTCATTTGCTCTGTCGTTAACGAAGTTTGCCAGCTTCTAAACCGGAATCCCAAGTACCGCCTAGGCGCCCAACGCGACGCCGCAGAATTGAAGGACCACCCGTTCTTCAAGAGCATCGATTGGCAAGCTCTGGCTCTCAAGCAGGTCACGCCACCCTTCAAGCCCGTAGTCGAATCAGACGAATCGGTCACCAACTTTGATCCGGAGTTCACGACCGCGAACATTCGAGACGCAGGCCCGGCGGAGTTGCTCCTCGACGAGGAAGACCCCTCGGAAGATTGGGTATCGCTATCGCAGACCAACACCGCCCCGATCCACACTCCAAATGGACCCCTCGGCTCGGACCGTCCGCCACCGGTTCCCGTGCCCGCCGCCACGCCCGCGCAGGGCATCGAGATCACGCCCCGGCGCAAGCGCGAGCCCGTCGGGACGCCGCTCACGAGCAGCGTGCAGGAGAACTTCCGTGGGTTCACGTACCACGGGGAGTCGTTCATGCCTACGCCCGCGGGTGTCCTCGACAGCGCGGAGCTTGCGCTAGACGACGACGAGCTTTCCCCGCGGGACGAGGTGGAGGCGGACGAGGGCCTTGTTGGGCGTTATGCTGACCGCCGGCGCGGTGGCGATATGCTCGACGGTTTCGACGACGACATGAACGTATAGCATCGCTGCTTCTCTACTTAACCCCCCTGCTTTCGTCTCTACACGCTATTTATCTATCTTCTCTTTCGCAGTGTGTACCGCCCACGGACCTTGTTCATGTCACGACTCCGTACGCATCACAGACTATCCCATCGCGCTCCCCCCATCCTCATCGTTCCCGCAACTCAATCCCACCCCCATCACCGTCTCCGTCTTGACCAATGACCCACGCTGCTGTCCATTGTAACATCCCCCCACCATTTTCCTATGCTGCCATCGTTTATTTTAGGTCGCCCTTGTGTTAATACTTGCACCTTCTCTTTTTCGTCCTCGCGTCGGTGTTCGATAGCAAGCAAGCAAAGCCAGTTGTATTAGGTCAAATTGTGTAGAATATATCGTGTTCGCGAAGTCGTCGCTGTCAGTGAGAGGTTTTTTTTTTCGAATGGGCGAGGACGTTCGTCAACGGAGGTGTCCTCCGGCGCTAATGCGAAGCTTTCCGTGTCGGTGGTTGCCGAGCTCTCTCTGCCACTTACTACTTGCTACGCTCGTTATTCGACGACGGTTCCTGGCACCTGTGCTCTTTACGGCACATCTATACTGTGAAACGCTTCACTTTGGTCATATCACAACGGAGCTCTCGTCTATTTGGGTTCTACAAGCGTTTCGGGCGCGGTATTAGGTTGACTCTTGACCGTCTTAGGATACACGCCCATTCTTCTTGCCTCACCCCCACCGCGCACGCAACTCTTGAATGCTCTGGAGCATATATTTGGCAGTTTTGCTTGATACTCAGACCATGAGGTCGCGAGGTACGCAGCGTATTTCCGTTCTGTGCTTTCCAACACTAAGAACGGAACGCTATCCTCTTATCATCTCTAGGTCCATTCCGAGCACTAATGGAGGCAGAGTGCTACGGTCTGAGAAGTATATTTGTGTACTCCTCGCGGTGTCGCGACTGTGTCGAAGTTCGTCGAGGCCTGACGGATTGACGTCAGCGCACACCCGCTCTGGCTGTTTTCGCCCTATCGCTGCATCGAAGACGAGTCCCGGTTTCCTTGATAGGGTCAGTGCAGCTTCTTGGTCTTCGTCTCCGCTCACACAAGCTCTCGCCGATGAATTCTTGGCTTTCCTAGCTTTCCCTGTTATGCAGATGGCCCGGGTAGCGGTTGCTTAGACCAAATCCCGCGGGCCTCGTTGAAGGCTCAGCTTATAAAGGGTGCAGCTCTCTAGCTCCATTACCCCGCCCCCCATGTCGACGTCTTCAGGCTCGCTGCCCGGCCGAACCAAATATCCGTATGCGCACAGCTATATGAGAAAGCTCGATGGCTACTGTGAAGAGAGTGCCGAAGCCAGTCTTCGATGTCTGAGCCGGTTCGTCAAAGAACCCGGTGAGTTTTGTTTTCACAAGCCAGATGGGCAAATGTATGTTCTGCTAACACTCTTGCCTCGTCTCTTTGGCTTTGGAAGTTGGCCCATGGCCGCAAGAAAGGTGGAGCATATCGCGCATTCCCGCAATCCCAGAGATTTTCTATTGGGAAGCAACTATCATGGTTGATGCAGACCACTACTCGTCAGTGCACCCCACCATGAAGCACCCGCTACAATGTAGTAATATTGACACTGGCTTTTGTAGCTTTTTTCGGATTGGATTCTGCTAGTGAGTCAACAATATCATTCATCAAATAAACGATGTCATCTTATCAAGGTATTGTGTCGGGGTACCTCGAAACTATGTGACAAAAGGCTAATGTGCTGTTCTTGAAGTTCTTCTACATTAGCGCCACTCTCGACGTGCGTGGTCAAGGTGAGGTATTATTATTCTTCTCTCGATATTCTGGTTCTTATATAGCTGATTAGTTGGTGTCACATTCGGCTGGGGTATCATCCACAATGCGATATTTCTCACAAGGAATGGCAAAATGGGTGAGTTGGTCGCGGAATAAGAGTTGTGCACAGTTTAACTCGATACAGATCGTATCTACGGTGTATGGTGCCGTGAGGTATCCTGCATTATTATGGTCACCCTCCGCGAAGACTGCAACTCCGTTATTTCTGACAGCAAGGCCCACCCGGTCACTGATAGCGACTACCACCACGCTATGTGTAATCATGACCACGATATCGATGATCTCATCGACACCAACTTCGGG
The DNA here is from genome assembly GCA_027924225.1 of Bjerkandera adusta. Classification (NCBI taxonomy): domain Eukaryota; kingdom Fungi; phylum Basidiomycota; class Agaricomycetes; order Polyporales; family Phanerochaetaceae; genus Bjerkandera; species Bjerkandera adusta. The sequence goes on from BSCZ01003033.1 coordinate 316,855, forward strand.
CAGCGGCCATTTCTCTTCGACATTGGCGGCTACGTCAACCGGATCCATCGACTCACTCGGACCCTCCCCCTCGAGATCATCGACGAAATCGCGCGCTGGGTATTCATGCGTCTCATCAACGGGATCGAGGAGTATCGGGCTGTCTATCCCCTGACGCGGGTAAGCCACCGCTGGCTGTCCCTCTGCCGCGAGGTATCGTTCGCAGCGTCCTCTATCGACTCCCATGCCGAGTTCAAAGCCGCCTTGCATCTCGGCTCATTGGCACGTTCGGATACCATCACCTCTACGGAAAGCTTCTTCAAACCGTGGCTACGGTCGTTTTTTACATCTTCCTCCCCACGCCATCTGAAGAAGGTTACACACTGGATCTGCGACTTCCGCTTTGGCCCAGAATTTGGTCCTCCGGCGGACATAACCTTCTGCATCCGCTCAAATTCTTTGACCAACATCTCCAGGCTCAATATTCATAACCGGAGATTCAAGAAATGGTCTCAATTCGCGCATATTGTGTTCTCCCTCCCCCAGCTCGAACACCTCGGCGCCCACGACGTATCTTGGGAGGATGCTACGTCGATCGATGATCCCCCTAGCTGGCTCCGGTTCACTCGTCGCCTACGAGCACTGCATCACGACTCGAACTCTCCTGAAATCATCACCGGGTTCTTATGGCTGTTCTTCGCTGGGAAACGTTACCGAGAAGGAGGCTGTGAACTTGCTATGGATACCCGCGACGCCGCTCCATTGGCTAACATTATCAAGATTGTTCTGCATGTAATAGTCGAATGCGACCGTGTCACGTACATCAACGACGAAAATACAAGTGAGGTCACTCTCCAGTCGAGAGTTTTGTCGTAAACTGACTCACGAGGACCTTTGAATAACAACAGCCTTCTTTGTGACTACTTTCGCCTCCAACGGATCTCAGATCTTGGAGCTCTCTCTCAGAGCTCATCTCAAGGACAGCAACTCCCTGAAGCTGATGAACGTCACTATCAACGGTTGCGTTGAACTTTCCCTACTCCGAACCAAGGATATACAAAGCCGTTTACGCAAATTGTCCAACTACAACACGCTCGCAACCAGATCCCTGCTTCAATTGGACTACAGTCGCAGCGCAAACTACGCCGTCTCATATACGCGGCATCCCCAAGGAGTGTTTGGCGTACGTTCGATAGTTGTCTCCTCGAACACTTGCTGACTCCTACTACTCTCTCCCAGCTCTCAGCACATACGAAGCCTCCCGCAGAATCTTATCTGGACCGCTCAGGTATAGCGCAATTCCACGCTGTTTACCACTCAATTTCAGATTTAGCCTCGGAGGTTCTCGACCATCTGCCGGGAATTGTAGTACCCCAGCAGACCTACCCCACTCCTTCACCAGAGTTCACGCCATCTCTACCCGTCCAGTTCTATCATCAGGGCCAGCCAGGGGTAAACATCGGAAAAGTCTACCGCGACATCCAAGCTAGCGCTGCCACAAGATCTTACCACTCCTTCGACCGGTTAAGCATGCTGCAAACCGGTGCAACCCCTATATTAAATATACTGGTACTTTCATCGACCGAATAATTCTGTGTCTTCTGACCGATAGGATGACAGTGGCCGGGTTATGACGTCGTGTGGTGCTCCTCTCTCCCCTGTTCTCCGGATGACGGGTGCCTGGTCCGTAGAATTGCGTGGGCAGTCAGACAAATGTACAAAGTGAGTTTGTCTTGTCATGGTCTACCTTCCATTTCAATAGCGACGCGGGAAACTTGTAGGACATGACACGCAGCTATAGAGCAAGCCGGATTTCCGAAAATTCGGATTGGGCACTGCACAAGTGTCCGATCGAGAATCTCTACCTCCTTGAGTTACGGCATGTTTCCCCTGCGGGTTGGCAGCCGGTGTTTTGCTTAGACGTGTCCAGGTAATCAAAGTATCCATCAGGTATGTGCTAATTGCATGTCCTCTTCGAGCCCACTAATGAAACAAATATTCGAAGATACTCTTAGGCATTCAGACCCGTACTCCTCAGCCTCGCGATATTCATCCCAACCCGCAACAACGGCGGGAAGATCTTGACGTTTTCTATTGGCTCCCGCACAATTGCGCCGGCGCGATGTGGCGACACGCGTCTGTACCATACGCCTGCGCCCTGTGGCATGTAGATGGTGACGTTCCCCGCGAACTTGTGTCCACCGATGTGCGACACCTAGCATACCAACGCACGTTTCGTACCGGCGTTTTCCCAGACGTGGCTCTTGATCTGCTCGAGGACGGTCGCGTACCGCGTGTCGTCGGCACACTCCAGCTCTTCAAGTGGTGCGCCGAAGTCCGCTTTGAGCTACACTTCGCGCCCTTTGCCTTTGAGGGAGACGGATGGACCAGGTGGGGGTATTGGGCAGCTGAAGAGCGCGGGATGGCGGTGCGTACCCATGCAATTTGGAGTGGTGAGATCATTGCGCGATAGCAGTCTATTGCTGCGTCAGGACTAGGAAATTGACGTTGGTTCTACACGCTCCGCATCGACGACTCGGAGAGCGAGCCACAGCGTTTCTGAATTACTGAAAGTCGTGTACTTAAATTACGACCACTGGCAGCGTGGCATCGCTCTGCGGGTCGTATCATACAGTGTTATAGCATCCGTATTGAACGCGATTTTCTCTAGCTGCGCGTAGTTGGCCCTTGCAAACACTGGCGATCGCCGATGATGTGAAAGACGACGGAGTTCGACTCGGAATCGACGTCCGCGAGTTTTGTAACCCATTAGTACCCCAAACGACGACGACGCACCCTCTCCTTCTCGCGTTGAATGATTGTTTTCTAGTGATTTTTGCTCGTGGTGCTAACGGGCTTCGGTCGAGCGCGCTGTATGTTTGCTGGGATCCATGTCAACTCGGGCAGCTCGGACTCAGGCTCTGGCATCAGCGCTCATCAGCGTAGGCCGGATGTTGCCGAGCGCTCCTAGACTCTACGGCCTACCACTTCCCTCGGCGACGATTTCTGTGTCTCTGCACCACAAATCTGCGCCGTGTCCCGCCTCATAATGGCTATGAAGCCGGCAAGGTACGTAGCGTATTTGTGTACCTGTGCTTTCCTGTGCTGACACGACACAGGGTCTTTCCTTGTCGTCGTATCTAGCTGCATTCCGAGTATCCTGTACTCGGAAACAGGTATATAAGGCTCGAGAAGCGTTCGACGCGCTTTCAGCCTGTTGCGAGCAATCATGTTCCAGTGCCGAGGCTCGTCGAGACCTAACGGAATTATCGTCTTCTTGGGTCGTCATCGCCATAGCACTGGACGGGTGTCCTGATCCTGCATTCTCGGCGGTGTTGAGTCCACTCCAAATAAGCTTATTCATCTCCTTTCACTGTCAACGATAGCTTCTGAGCGCCACCTGTTAGTATGCAGATGGCTGTGGCACCGGTTGGTCCGATCACCTCGTTGAAGGATATAATGTACGCCATTCTCTGGCTCCCTTTGCACCGTCCTGCTGCCCCTCATGTCGATGTTTCTAGATTTGCAACCCGGCCAAACAGAATACCCGTATGCGCACAACTACATGAGAAAATCCGCCGACTACTGCGAAGAGAGTGTTGAAGCCAATCTTCAACACATGAGCCGTTTAGTCAAAAAGTCAGGTGGGTTTTGTTTCCCCAAACTACATGGGCATATCTATCCTATCCTCGTACTCTGACCTCATCTCTTTAGCTATGGAACATGCGCCGAACTGGGAAAGATGGACAAGCATAATAACGGACGTTGACGCAAACCCAGAGATTTTCTATTGGGAAGCGACTATCGTGACGGATCCAGACCACTTCTCGTCAGTGCGCCTCCTTGAAGCACCCGCTACAATGTACTAATGTTAATACTGACTCTAGCAAATTTTGTATCTATTTCTGCCAACAGTAAGTCAACACGAATGGCCGATGTCATTGTATCGATGTATTGTGCGGGGGCATTTTCGCAAGGCTGATGCATCGTCCTCGAAGTTCTTCAGAATTCGCGTCAGTCGACGCACATGGCGAAGGTGGGGTATTATTGTTCTACTCTCGATAATCTGGTTCTTACGTAGCTGATCAGCTGGAACCACCTTCGGCTGTGGTATCATCAACCACAATACGATATTTGTCACAAGGAATGGAAAGACAAGTGAGTTAGTCGCGGAATAGGAGCTATGCACAATTTAACTCGATACAGACTCCTCGCACGTGATCTACGATGACGTAGAGTTATCGAGGGGATTACTCTCGATTGCGATCAGCCTCTACGGAAATTGCAAGTCCGTCAGTAAGGAACACATGGTCGCCGACAGCGAAGATAATGCAGTTTCCGGCAGCGACGATGGCAATGTCCCCCACGCCATGTGCAATCACGACCACAATATCGATGATCTCATCGACGCCAACTTCGGGCAGCGGCCATTTCTCTTCGACATCGACAGCTACATCGACCGGATACACAGACTCACTCGGACCCTCCCCCTCGAGATCATCGACGAAATCGCGTGCTGGGTATTCACGCGTCTCGTCACCGGGATTGAGGAGTATCGGGCTGTCTATCCCCTGACACGAGTAAGCCACCGCTGGCTAGACCTCTGCCGCAAGGTATCGTTCGCGGCGTCCTCGATCGACTCCCATGCCGAGTTCAAAGCCGCCTTGCATCTCGGCTCATTGGCACGTTCAGATGTCATGACATGCAAAGAAAACGAACGCAAGCCCTGGCTGCGGTCATTTTTTGCATCTTCCTACCCACGCCATCTCAAGAAGGTGACACACTGGATCTGTGACTTCAGCCTCGTTCCAGAATTTGGCCCTCCAGCGGACCTAACCTTCTGCGTCCGCTCAAATTCCTTGACCAACATCTGGAGGCTTGACATGCATAACCGGACATTCAAGAAATGGTCCCAATTTGCTCATATTGTGTTCTCCCTCCCCCAGCTTGAACATCTCTGTGTCTACAGAATATCCTGGGAGGATGATGCCTCGATAGAGAACCCTCCCAGCTGGCTCAGGTTATCTCGCCGTCTACGGGAACTGCATCACAACACAACTTCACCTCATACAACATCCGGCTTCTTGTGGCTGTTCTTCGCCGGGAAACCTCACCGAGAGGGCAGTTCTGAGCTCGTCATGAAGGCTCAAGACGTCACCGTACTGGCTCGCATCATCAAGTTGCTTTCGGTACTACTCGCCGAAATCGCCCGTATTGTGTACACCAGCGATGAAAATACCAGTTATGTCATCTTTCGGCCCAGACCGGCTTATAAGAGCTCATTAATTACAACAGCTCGCTATGTAACAACTTTCGACTCTCGGGGCGTCGAAGTCCTCAAGCTATCTCTCGAGCTCGAGCCTAGGGGTGGCAAATTCCTAGAGTTGACGAACATCGAGGTCAATGGTCGCGTCGAGCTTTTCAACTTCCAAGTCGTGAAGTTGACAAGCCTGACATGCCAATTATCTAACTTTGACATGCTCACGACCAGGTTCTCTTTGCAATCAGATTGTAATTCCAGCGCAAGCTGTGCAGTATCGTGCACACGGAATCCCCAGGGAGTATTTGGCGTACGTTCGGTATCCTTCCGCTCAAATACCCGCTAACTTCACTTCTCTCTTCGCTCTCGAAGGGTAGAATGTTTTCCGCCGAAACACACCCAGCTCGCCCAGAGCTGGGGCATTACCACTCATTTATGGATTTGCACTCCCAAGATGTCGATATCTGGCCGGGAATTGTGGTTCCTCAAAAGGTCTACCCCGGTTCTTTCCCAGGATTCACGCCGTTACCGGCTATACAGCTCTATTACCAAGGTCGTGCGGGGGTAAACATCGGGAAAGTCTACAATGACATTCAAGCGAGCGCCGCCGGATATCCTGGTGAACTCGTCGTTGACAGGCTGAGCCTGTTACAAACCGGGTCGACTGCCGTCTTGAATATATTGGTATTCTTTTTCATTTCGATCCTTCGCGCACCTTCTTATTGTATCATGACAGTGGCCTGGTTATGACGCTGTGTGGTGCACGGCTCTCCCGAAAGTACCTCAAGGCGGATGCCTCGTTCGTATAATCGCGTGGGCGGTGAATTGCATGTACCAGGTGAGTATGTCACGCCGTTTTCTGTTCGGCCTTTTCACGCAGCTGTATGGGCGTTCGAAGGACATGTTATTCAATTGCGCATTTCCCCGGGATCCAAGCAGCTCAGACTGGGCATTGAGCAAGTGCCCGTTCGAGAAGCTCTACCTTATGGAGCTACGGCACGTCTCCCCCACGGGGTGGCAGCCCGTATTCTGCTTAGACTGTAGCATCTCGCAGTAACCGCGAGATCCATTGGGTATGTGTCTGTTGCGGATCCTTTTCGAGCCATCTCATAGCAGGCACCAGATAGTCAAACGTACTACCAATCATTCAAACTCGTCCTCCCCGGCCTCGCAATATTTATCCCACCCCGCAATAACGACGGGAAGATCTTGCCGCCCTCTATCGTCTCACGCACAATCGCGTCGCAGTGATGTGGCGTGACGCGTCCGTACCACACACCCGCGCCCTGCGGCGTGTAGATGATGACGTTCCCCGCGAATTTGTGTCCACCGATGTGCGACACATATAATACCAACGCGCGTTTGGTATCAGCGTGCTCCCAGGCGTGACTCTTGAGCTGCTCGAGGACGGCCGCGTCCTGCGCTTCGTCCTTGCCATCCAGCTCTTCAAGCGGCGCGCCGAAATTCGCACGACAGTCAATCTGAGAGTGTACCTCTCGGCCTTTGTGTTTGAGGGAGACCGATGGGCTGATTGAAGAGGAGGGGGCATTGAGTAGTCGAAGGACGTGGGATGGCGGGGCTGCCCACCGTCGGGTTTGGGTGCGGACACCATTGCGTGATAGCGATCTTATTCTGTATTACAACCGGAGAAGGGTTTTTGACATCAGTAATTTTATTCGAAAACCGCTCCGCTTCGACGAGGGTTGGCCATGGAGGCGTGAGCAAGTGCATCCTAGCTTCGTCTTTATCAACATCTTGCCTTCCAGGGGAAACCAGTGAGAAGTTTTTCAAGTTTTCTCTAAGGACGAGCGGAGACCACCTCCTGGAGCTAGAGAGCGTCGCAGCCCGATATTGCTGCCACTCTCTAAGCCGAGTCGGTGAACTACCAGGACTTGTCCACAGACTGTCCAACCGACGAGTCGCGCTCGCGGCTACAACGTCGCTGAATTGCGAACATACAAACGGCTCCAGCGCACTGCTATCCCCAAGCTGCACAACGCTATGTCGATTGTGGACCCCCCTAGATGGCTCAGGTTCTCCCGCCGCATACAGGAACTACATTACATGTCGGTACACGGTGGAGATCACTTACGAGGTCTGCTATGATTGTTTGCTACTGGGCACGTCACGGGCGTGAGCTGCGAGCTTGCTGTGGAAGACTAGTAACATTTGGTGGTGCTCCCAGCTGCCCTGCCACTTTTGTGGTCGACGAAGTGATCTGACATTGCTTTTCTAACGGACCGCCAAGAATTCTTGATTATAGAGACTCGTCTCGTAAAAAATAGATTCCGCATCGAGTGAGATATAGCAAATTTTGGTACACAGCAAAACTAGCAAGATGACTGACACAGTGAACACTGCGCTACGGCGCCGGCGACCTCGACCTGCTGTCCCGAATGTCATCCCGACTAAGACTCCTCCTTCCCCGACTAGCTGAGCGGGACCTCGATCTGCTCCGAGAAGAATAGGACGAATATGACCTGGACCGCGACCGGGAGCGCGTGAGCGACCTTGTTCTAGAGCGACTCGAGCGCACAGAGTAGCTTCTGGACCTCGAGCGGCGCGGGCGGTAGCTTGGTCCTCCGCGTTCGTAGCTCGGCGACCTCCTGCGAGGCGGCAGGCGGTCCCCACGACGCACAGGCGAGCGCGAACGAGATCGCGAGTACGGGCGGTACGTGTCGCGCGGCGGGGGCCCCCTGCGCCCATACGGCCTCGAGCGGAAGTCGTCGAAGCGGTTGAACCTGTCTCTGCGCCCGAACCCACCACGCGGGGGGGTGCGCGAGCGCGAGCGGGAAGGAGAACGCGAGTGAGATCGTGGTTTGCCCCGCCCGTTGCGGATACGCGGTGGAGGGCGTGGAGAGCGTGAACGGGACCGGACTGGAAGCTCTGAGAGCTCGACTTTGACGACGGCGCCGTCGAGCTGGCCGCCGTTCATGTGCGACGCGGCTTTGTGAGCCGCGGCAGAATCTATGTATTCCAGCGCCGCTTTGCCTCTGTTCTGGCCGGCTGTGTCGATGTTAGCGAGCACAACATGCATGCATTTGAAGCTGTACGCACATTTGCCGAAGAGTGGGAGGTCGATTTTTGTTATTTCGCCGTAGAAGCCGAATATGGTTTGGAGGTGGGTTTCGACGACATTCCTGGTGAGGTTCGTGACAATGATCACTTTTGCATGGGGTTTGTCGTTGCCTGTGTTGTCCATGTCAACGTCGACATCGTGCAGCGGATGTGGCGAGCGTGAGCGTCCTCTTGTGGACATTGTCGGTGGTGGTCGAGAGACAGCACTCTGCGCGGTCGACGCCTGTGACCACGGCGTGTTACGCTGTCTGTGACATTGGGGGACTTGGTGACACAACGTGACAATTTGTCACAGGAATGAGCGGCGGTTCGAACCAAGGACGATACGTCGTATTATACATCTACTAGTTAATTACACGCAAAGCCGACAGATATGCAGGAAATAGCATAAAGGTTAAAAGCACGATGATCTAGGTAAAAGTCCTTTTGGTGAGTGTAGCCTCCAATCAGAGGTCATCCATTCCCAGGTCAAGCTCGACCTTCTCGCCAGGCTTGAACGCGGGAAGGCCTACACGAACATTGTCAGGGTAATCTCAAGGTACGTGTGCGATGGACATACCTCGGTAGGGGCAACCCGAACAACGGAACGCGTCTCCGAGGTAGCAGTTTCCGCAGCTGCTGGTCGCCTTCGGTGCAGCCGCGATGGCGGCCAGGAGACGTGCCTTCTCATCCTGTACGACCTCGACAGTCTCCCCACTCTCTCCGCCATCAAGCACAACGACCTTGTCCTTCGCGAGCTCCTCCGCCTCAAGCTCGGCGAGACCGCACGTGCAGTTCTTGCATGCTTTCTTCCGCCGCGGCGCAGCGTTGTTGAATGGCTCACACGTCGGAATGGGTCGTTGACGGTCCTCCTCTGTGAGGAGTGACTCTGCGTCGATGGTCGGTGTCGATGGTGCAGCGGTGTTGAAGCTCCACAGAGCCTTCTTCGACGCTTTGCGTGCAGGGTCAAGTCTCCGGCGGAGAGGGATAGCGGTCGATGCCGGAGCAGGAGCGGGTGCGGGAGTGTTGACGACGTACGCAGGCTTCTGTGCGATGAGAACGCCTTCGGATGGAGTGGGGGTGAGTAGGGTGAATCCGGAGAGGGCCAAGGCCGAGGTCAGAGTGGCCAGGTCTCCGGCATAGTTGTGAATATGCAGTGTCCCCAACGGTTCGAGGGCGTTTAGGAGCTGGGAAAGGAGGTTGGAGAGCTTCGCGGTGAGGCTATCATACTCTGCCTGTGTGAGTATGACGTGGACGGCAGAGAAGGCGGACGACGAGAGGAGGGTAGCTGCTCCGAGGGTGAGTGAGAGGGCTATACACGAAGCGGATGTTCACGTACCACCGTCGAGCAGCCGATCCAGCATCTGTCTGTCGACGCTTCTTGTCGCCTCGAGGTCCTTGACGAGTGACTGGTACTTGCCATCTCCTGCGGTGGCCGGTGAGCCGATGGCGAGGGCTGGGCCCTTGACCGGGACGGCGGCAAGGACCTTTTGGGAGTCGGGGGTGGTGAGGGGTGCAGAGTAGATCGCTGCTGGCGACATGGCGAAGGAGTGGGTGAGCGGAAGGACAGTGGATGTTGGGATTTAAGAGAGTTGGGGGTGGGGAAATCTCCTGCAAATCTGACGACCGGGCTGAGTGAGCGTCAGGCTAATGAATATCGTCCGCTCCCATTTCTTTGTCACGCCACCGTTACGGCGCCTGTCACATGCCGCCGGACAAATTGCCGATGACTCGTTGGAGGCACTTGTCACAGCGAATGAAACCCCCGTCAATTGTTTAGTCACCCTCGCTCGTAACATCGTCGCAATATGTAGCAGTCGTCCGCGCCCTGCTCTCTAATACACGACTCTGAAGACGCCTCCTGCCATCCATCACCAACCCGCCGTATAACCCCCCCGTCACGGAGCAATCGGGGCCACGTAGGAGCCTCCACGCTCTATGTCCGGCATCTCTCTGCGTTCTCGCGGACGGTGAGTGTCGACCAGCTCAACTGTCAGAGCTTGTTGCGAACACCCGCCTTCGCATTGCCTTGCGCCCCTTCACAGCTTCCAGACCTGATTCTGACGGCATCCAAGCTCGGCCAACACGCCCCCGATTGGCCCTTGCGAGTAATTGCGGCCGTACGGTCCTGCAATTGCATTGATCATCCTGTAATAGCTGGGAGCTCAGTGGCTGTTATCAGATAAGCCTCATCTACGGCACTCACGGCTCAGGCCCACAGACAAGAAACAGAACTTTCTTCTCCGCGACCGAGACATCCGTCGTGGGAGGCAGACGTAACAGCGAACGCCACCAAATCCTCTTCGCACCTATCCCCAGGGCGGTTTCGATACTCGATTTGTCTATGCGACACGTTTGCAGAGAATCCGCCGGCACGTCTTCCACGGAAGAACCGTCTTGTTGGTCCACAAATAGAGCCACTCTCAGCTCATGTGGTTTGTCCTTTGCGTGCAGGAGGAGAGGTCGAATTATCTCCGGTGGAGGCAATTCACCCGGCGTCCGAGAAGAGTGGAGTAGCGTAAAGCGCGTCGTTGTAGGTTTTTGTGGATTGAAAAATAACACAGAGTGCAGCAGTTGGTAGAACGGTGTTATTCCAGTCCCTCCTGATATCTCCAGGCGAGTGAGATGTTTGCTACAATGCCGGAATGAAGTGGGTGCTAACCATGACAACTTCGTCCCAGGATTGGTCCTGCCAATGCCATGTCTTCAGTGGGCCACGTATCTCGATTGTGTCGCCCACGGCTTTGGAGTGTAACCAACGTCCCACCTCGCCCTTGGGATACTTTTTGATCCACAATTGCATGGTACCGTTCTCGTCGATACCTTCCAAAGGAGTGTACGGTCTTTCCACCTGGATGTCATCATCCTTGATGAATATAGACCATATGGGAGCGAAAAGGTTGTCCTGAGAAGGCGGAAGCGACTCCTGCGGTACCCTGAGAGTGATCATACGTGTATTTGGATCCATGCACGGCTCCGTTGCAGTGACGGATACCCGGGTGAAATGGGTTGGGGAGAGTGGGGCATTTGAATACGTTGGTGCCGATCGTGAGGGACTGGGCCAGAAGAAATAACCGGCAACCAGTGCGCCGCCGCCAATTCCTCCGAGCCAGAGGGCTACGGGAGGTCTACGTGGCACATGCCCGTTTCCAGGGGCAGTAGACGTGTACCTAACAGCACGGTGAGCATTGGCCGATCTGCATACCCCACTGCGTGTTTGGGTGACCGCAGCCACAATCCGTGGTTGAAGCATTTGGTCGAGGTGAACTCCGAGAGCCGGAACAGGCAAGCCAGATTGAACGAGCGTCAACAGGCGCACACAAAATCACGTGCGGGCCCCAGACTCGTCGGGCGCTTTGCGCGCGACGGCTTCAACTTCTCTCTCGACCGTCAACATCCTACTGTACCTCACCTCGTCCACTACCGACGAGTAGTTCTATCTTACGACCCTCTAACGACTCGATTTACGACCATGAAACGTACATTTCATACTAGCTTTGTTCAGGACTCCGATAACTCGACAACTACCGCACGCTCCTTCCTATCCTATCCCGCGACGCAGGCGACGCAGGCATCATCTCAACCTGCAAACACCCCTGCAAACAAACCTAGTGATGCTTCGGCGAACTACATCCTTACGGACTATGAAGACGGCCACAACGACTTCCAGTCCAACGTTTGCCACAAGCCGACCGTTGCAGACAGTGCACCTCGACCCTGGCCGAAGTTCTTGCCTGCATACCCGCGAGGACCCCTGGTTGGTTTAGGAATCATATTCGATACCCCTCCGGATACTGTACGCGTAGACCCTCCATCGACTGCTCCGATCTTGGCACCCTACTCGCATACTCGGCTCCCATACGCCTCGAGACTTATCATCCCTGGGTCTATCGCAGAGGAGTCTTTCGGGCGCGAACAGGAAAATACCAGAGACTCTGCGCTCGACTATGCTTATTCACTATGCCCCGCGCTCGACTACGCTGCACCGTTGCCTGTGGTCTTGCCTCCTTCTCCCGCCGACTTCCTTATGCTGGACGATTCGCCTATCACCGCCCCCGTTACGGGTCCCTTCGCAGAGTTGGCCCATAGCGGACTTACCCCCGACTCTAAGGCTTCACTTGAAACTCCCGTCGTTGGTTTATTCGCCGATGCCAACCTTAGAACGTCATACGCAACCCCTGCTCTTTGCGTGAACCCGGTCGACGTGACCGACCTTCCTGGAGACGGACTAGAATTCATCAAGCTCGAAGACGAAGACATCCTCATGAGCGAAGAACTCACGTTCGAATTACTCGAGGGGCCGCAGGCCGAACCAGCTCTCTCCGAATCGCCTCCGACCGAGCTTTGTTACCCCGAAGTCATCCAATCCACTTCTTTAACCTCCCCGTCTCTCGCCGCACCACCAGCTGCTCCGCAACCGGACAGCCCTGACTTGCAAGCCGACTTTCCGGAAGAGGCTCTCTCTACCATCGTCACCATGCTAGCCGACTGTGTCAAACACGAGCGCGAACAGTCGGTCATCCCAGAGGCACCCCCGCATCCGGTGCCTGCCTTTGCATTCGCTTCGAGGACCCCACACCCATTCGGCGCCTCGGAATTCATCGCACGGCCAATCTTCGCGCCCATCCAGCCCCGAGTCTATGTCAACGACCCAATGACGGTGATTCAACGCTCCAGCCCACCCCTCAAAGCGCATCAAGGCGTCTCTGTGGAGGACCTGCAAGTTCATGTCGACAAATTCCGCCAACTCAATCCCGGCTGCGAGCTGGACAAGACGTTCTTCGAGATGTTTGCCGGTCGGTTCTCCGTGAATGGGGATCCTATTTCCGAGTTCAGATGCTACGTAAGCGGGTGCAACCAGAGCAACAAGCGGCGCGACCATATCCTGGTGCATGTCGGCGCACATGTGCAGCACCGTCCCTATCAATGCGATGAGTGGTACGTTCTCTCTTCACTGTACTTCGAACTTCATTCTCACCTGTCCTCAGTGGTATGCGCTTCCTGCGTAAGAACGAATGCAAGAGACACATGTCAAGCCACACTGGAGAGAAGCCGTTCGCTTGCACGATCTGCGATCCACGTCGCAACAAGAGCTTCGTGCGTCAGGATTTGTTGAAGAGGCATCTGAAGGTCACACACGGTGTAACGCCCGATTTCTGGCCCGACAGGCGTAGGAAGGTCATCAAGCAGGAGGCGAAGGAGAATGCTCCCTTCTCTATCACCACTATGTAGATTGCTTGCATGTATCCGTCCTCCGTTTGAGACAATGCGTCATGCGAGCCACGCGTCATTCCCCCACTTCACCCTGGATAGACCAGCAAACAAACATGTTTGAAAAGCGAGACAACAAATAAAGAATGCGAAGCTACATCTATCCAAATCCTCACAGCACTGAACGAAGCAATACAGACTCAATAAAGTTACACATAAATGTCAAGTCCGAGATGAGCAAGAAACGGGTGTGAGCAAAGGAAGGAAAGACTAAGCGGTATACGAATCCTCTTGCGACAGGTCCAGCTCGTCGCCACTTTCGAGGCCCAGCATGTCGAATGATGACCAGTCGAAGTTGGGTGTGTCGTTGATACGCCCCTGGAGCGCATCCCGGAAGCCAGGTCGGGCCATCTCCTGCTTCTTCATCCATCGCCGGCTGATCATCCAGCTCCCAACGCCCTCAGGAGGTAGCGCGGCCTCGTCCCTCGGTGCTGCAGCCTGACGCCGCTTCCCGTTGGTTGGTTTACGTGGCCGGGCTCCGTCGTCGTCGGCATCGAGGACAGCGTAGAACTGCGTGAGTCGCGAGCTGCGCCATGCAAAGCCGTGAATGCGCAAGATGGGGATGTTGACGATCGCGCCCGCGGCGTCGACAGACTCTTCGAACTCGTCGCTAGACTCCTCGGACGACATGCACTCTTGCGTGAGTGCCTGCTCGAACGTGGAGTGCGACAATGCGTCGATCCTCTTGCGAGTGTCGGCGCGCTTCTTGAGTTTCTGAACAGACAGTGAGACGGTGAAGAGGTCCGGTGTGCAAAGAGGGGCTTACATTCTTCTTACGCTCGCGCCTGCGGGACCTTATGACCTTCATTTCCTCCCTGGCCTTGTTCTGAGCGGCCGCCGCCTCGTCGTTCTGTATCTTGAATTTTGAGCGAAGCGTCTTGAAGGTCTGATCGAAGGAATTGTCCATAGTCAGATCCGTGTAGTCCTCTGGCGGGACTTGATGGTAAAAATGTTTGTTCGCTCTCAAGTCGTTCAGAATGCGGTTCTTCATCGCCATGTTGTGGGGTGATTGGCGTGCCGTCTTCCCCCAAACGAATCGAACGGGTTGATCGTCAGGTAAATCCGCGCCTTCGATATGACCCTCAGGTAACGGGTCCTTGTATCCGATACCCATGCAAACATGGATATGGGCACGAACGGCTTGCTATAAATGTACAGTTATCAGCGCAAAGCCCGCAGGAGGCACAGATGATACCGACCTGGATAGTCGAGCACTGGGAAGTGATGGTATTTCGTCGTCTCTTGGCGTCCGGGCCATCGTCTTCTTCGTCCGAACCAGGGTTCTCGCCGTCGCTTCCTGGCGCTCCTCGCTTGATGGACTTCTGCACGGAGGGGCTAGGTGGTGGGACAGATTTATACATGGGAGATGTCACCGGCGGATGGTTCGGGAGCATGGATGGCGTGGATTGTGGGGTAAAGATGCGCGTTCCATCGAGGCTAATCCTGAAGGTAGCAGGCTGATTGAAAGAGGCTATAGGGGATGTGGAGGGAGGCTGGGAGGGTCGTGGCGTAGGAAGCGATGGAATATGTGGCGTGACAGGTGATGGCAACTGCCTAGGGGAGAGAGGGAAGGGTGAGCTTGCAGTTGTTGGCCGGCTAGAAGACCCCTGAATGAAGTTCGGAAATGGGGAAGAAGGCGATGTGAACGACAGTTGGCTGGCAGGAGTCGGAGGCGCGGGCTGGTCCGCGTGTCCATCGGACGATGGCGAGGAGAATCCCTCGTCGCGTGCGTTCTGAGGGGGTAGTGCTTTGGGGTGCATAACCTCAGGTTGTGGCTGGTGTGGTTGCGGCGGCGGCGGTGGTTGGTGTGCCTGCGACTTCAAGATAGACAATTCTGTTTGCATGTCCATGAGACGCCTCTCGAGCTCGGTCCGCTCCTGAGCATGCTTTGCTTCTGTCGCCTGCTCCCAGGCGATCCGCCGCTGCGTTTCCTGCTCTGCGGCATCCCTCGTCTCTGCAAGCACCCGAAGAATCTCCTGCAGCGGGTTGGTTTCTCCCGCGGGAACCAAGGCCTGTTGTCTGAAATAAAATATGAAAATGGCGCAAATGGGAAGGGGCAAAGCAGACGCACTGAGATGGGGGCTGAGGCGGCGGCACTATGGCCATCTCGAGCTCACTTCGATGCGGGACATATTGCTGAGAGGAAGGCGGTAGCGAGGGCTGTCGGGGAGCCGACGGTGGTGGCGAGTATGGCTCGTAGTCCTGGTAGTCATGGGGCGGGGGCGGCGGGGCATGAAAGTCGGCAGCGGTGTCCCTGGGGCGTAGTCGGGCGCGACCGTTGACTATGTTGGGATTGAGGGCATTGAGGAGCTCGCTGCTCATGGCCTCGAGCGTGAATTGGTGAATGGGCCAGCAGTAAGCACCGTAAGCGCCCAATCAACTCATGCGCTTTCCAGGACAGCGTCGCTCGCGTGGCACGCACGTGGCCCCTTTGTCGCTGCGAACGCGTCAGCAAGACGCGTAAGTACTCTCTCTTTACCACAACCTCCTCGCTTCAACTCTCAACGTCTCTCAACATGGAAATGGAGGGAATGTACGAACGTATGATGGATCGCGCGCGAGGTGCTCGCCAGGGCGGGGCGGAAGCCAGCGTTCCAGACAAGTGCGTGCCTAATAGTCTGCATCCACACAGACTGACCTTGGCTCTAGTGGCGAAGTCATCCACATCTCTTCACTCGCCCTGCTGAAGGTACGCAGATCCCCCTGTTTTACCTCGAAGTCCGTTGAATATTTTTGTCCAGATGCTGAAACACGGACGCGCCGGCGTGCCTATGGAAGTCATGGGTCTTATGCTGGGAGAGTTCGTCGACGAGTACACCGTGCAAGTCATTGATGTATTCGCAATGCCGCAGTCCGGAACCACCGTCTCAGTCGAGTCTGTGGATCACGTCTTCCAGACGCGGATGATGGAGATGTTGAAACAAACAGGACGGTCAGTGGTTGAAACGTTCGAGGGCGGTTACAAGAATAAATAGACTTACCTCATCCCGTACAGGCCAGAGATGGTGGTCGGATGGTACCACTCCCATCCCGGTTTCGGCTGCTGGCTCTCCAGCGTGGATATTAACACGCAGCAAGTGAGTTGCCGCCCACAGTCGATAGTGAACACATGCTCATCTTGCTTCAGTCATTCGAGTCTCTTGACACACGCTCCGTAGCCGTGGTCATTGACCCAATACAATCCGTCAAGGGCAAGGTTGTTATCGACGCCTTCCGCCTGATCCAACCGCAAACCGTCGTGGCGGGCGCCGAGCCCCGCCAAACTACCTCAAACATCGGCCACATCAACAAACCATCCATTCAAGCATTGATCCACGGCCTCAACAGGCACTACTACTCGATCGCTGTAAATTACCGGAAGACGGAGCTTGAGCAGAGCATGCTCATGAATCTGCACAAGCGTAATTGGACAGAGGGCCTGAGCCTACGGAGCTTCGAATCTCACAAAGAGAGCAATGAGAAGTCGATCAAGGTACGTTATGACGAATGAATACCGCGCCTTGGCAGGAACTCACGTTCCCATGTTCCGCAGTCCATGCTCACGCTCTCTGAGGCGTACAACAAGTCCGTGCAAGAGGAGTCGACGCTCACAGCTGACCAGCTCAAGACACGGCACGTCGGAAAGCAGGACCCTAAGCGACATCTCGAAGAGGCAGTCGAGGAGGCTATGGGCAACCAAGTGGTGCAAAACCTCGCGTCTATGCTCTTGGCAGAGTTGTAGACCACCAGCTTCGCTGTCGATTCTACGCATTCAATGTCGTTCTGGCACTCGAAGGTCCCCCTTTTGTCCCCCGCCGTCGCGAACACAGGCCCGAGGCGGCGCACTATCACTGCTCTGCACAGGCTTCTGCGGCACGGCGCGTCTTGTGACTGTTGTGAAACGGGGCGAAGGAGGCCTAGACGGACGATGACACTACAATGACGATCTGTATTTCTATTAGATCACCTCACAGGGGGGACTCGCCGTCACGATCAACACGCAGGGTTTCTCGGAAGGCCTCTGGCCCTTGACGCGCCCGTCTCATTGCAGATGATACGTGGGAGCTCCGGGGTGCAGCTGATCACCCTGCTAGGGCAACGGCCACCCAGCGCAGGTGAGAAAGCATGTTCTAACCTTTCTGACGGTAGATGTGCCGCTACTGCCGCGCCTTCGCTCGAGGGCGATAAGCAGACTGGGCTGGCTAAGCCGCGATAGAACACACCCGTCCAACATGCTGGTCCAACGCAATTTGTTAGGGGTGGAATAGATCCTCCACGTCAAAGCTTCTCAGCCGCGAACGATCGCAGAGCCGTCAAGGCTCAAACCGCATCGGCCGAAAGGCAGAAATCCACCAGGCAGTGGACCCCCGATACCCTGTACCGACATAAGCTCGCGATCCTAGAGACCTGAGCACTGAGAATACGGTCGCGGATCGCACGGTTCTATTCTCGCATGATGCCTCCAATAAGTGATCTAGAGTCCCATGCATGTTCGAAATGCGGACCTAAAGGAAATTGTTTGGGCGGCGTGCATGGTGGTGTGTTCGTCGAATCGCACTCATGAAGCGAGTAAATTCGCGAGGCATTATATTCAGACCAAAATCCAGGCAACTACAAATTTTGAGATTGCCAGCAGTCTTGTTCTCGCCCACAATGACGCAGACGCGTAGGGCATGGGTGACAAAGCGTACGACATTCCTGAAGATTGAGGGATTCGGAGAGGACCAGGCTAGGATCCTTGCTAAGCAGCATAGATCGTCCAGGCCTTCGCCTATAGACACGCTGGGAGATCACCTGCAAGCTCTTTGCTTCGGTACTACGTAACACCTCGGAACTGAGCGTATACAGTTTCATGGTTGAGGCTGTTGCTTCGAAGGTCAGTAAGGTTTAGTTCTGGAGACAGCGAACAATTGCAGAAGGAACATAGACGCGTTGAGGCAGTACGATTGTGGTCAAAGGTGGAGCGCTGCGGGCAACGCAAGGAGACTTTCCTTCTTATGTGCAGGCGTCACAGGTGGTTGACAACCGAAAGGCGCGACGGTATTAGAGAGATCATAGTAATGAATTGTACGGACATCGGTACCTCTACCACGTCTTGTCCATGTTCCTCATGTCATACAATGACCGCCGACTATGCATCGGGATTATGCCCATCATCTTCGCCCGGCGGATGGCCTTGCCCACTTTGCGCTGGCTCCTCCAGGTCAGCTTCGTCTCGGCGCGGCCGTATATTTTACCCATCTCGGATACAAACGCGGACATGAGAGCCGAGTTCGTCGCTTCTCTGACGGGGTCAATGTTGAGCTGGCGGAAAACGTCATGTTGTTCTGCCTCGGCGCGGGGCGGGCCAAGAAGAGATTGTTTGCGGTATGGTTTTTGGATGTAGGTACGCGCTTTCACGCCGAAGTCCCCGGGAGTCACGAACTGTGCAGGTGTCAATCATCCAGAAAACGCGAGTAAGAGATTGCTAGACGTACGCTTTGGCCCAGGAAGGGCCTGAGGGGCCGAGCCTGACTAGAGAGATCGCCTCCTGTAGGATATGAGCACGGACATCTGAGTTGAACGCGAAGGCTGTTCACGTACGACTGTCTGATGCCAGCCCCGTCGTATCCGCCGCCCTGAGGGAGTCGATGAGGGTCCTATTGTCTGCAGACGACTGTGCCCCGTTGTTCTGTCGGACGACACCCGCGGAGAATGACCGGGCGGTGACTCCAAACGTTTGCCTGGGAGTGTGGCGCGCCGCCCGCTGCAGTAGACTGCTGGAAGAGAACATGGACGTCCGGCCGACTGGAGGTGGAGAAACGAGTGGTCTCGTGGCGCGTATCAGGAATTCCAAGAATAATTGAAGGAGTCGCGGGACTAGTGTCCTTTGAATGCGGGCAGCTGACCGGGCGATGGATCCGCTGTGTGCCCTGACGAGGAATGCGTGAGCACCAGCGGCAGCAGGAGCAGATGAGTGCGGGATGATATGCACCTTGAAACAAGCGTAGGGGGCGAGGCGTGGCTGTCGCGCTGCCTGAGCTGGAGACTTGAGTGTCTGCGAAGAGTTGCACGCCCAAATCCGGACCAAAATCGGTCCCGGCTTGGGAAGTCACGGCAATCAGCGAACCATGAACACGTTGTGATCTGGGACCCCGAATGTTGCCACCCCTACGTCGTCGATCATCGCTTCCATATTTGGTTTTCCTGCTCGCGGCTGCGCCTGCGATCCCGCCAACGTCAGCGGCGTCCACCAAAATAACCACACTGGCGGAGGAATTTGTCGGAAGGGGACACGGAATATTTTGACGCGGCGGACTCGAGGTAGACGGGATTTACGCTGGTGACAGGGGCACACGCCGAGATCTCGATATGCGAAAGACCCCAAGTGATGGTTACACAAAGTTCGGACAAAATGTTCCCGAAGCGCGGCCGCATATGTGTGAGAATGGGGGTGAAAGCGGGCTTTCCCAACTAAATCGACTGTCATGATCTCCATGTGTGTGCAAGATCTGTGCTGAAAGGGCAAAGATTGTTGCCCAATTCGGAATGTGGACCGAAGGAGGAGGTGTAAACTGGGCAGAGTTTCTCGGCCACAGGCTCGAGGTCGCTCTCCATCCTCCCGCCCTCGTCCGCCAGCTCGCCTCTCTGCGCATTTCCTACACAACACACACCCCTCATGCTTTGTTGAACTCGCCGTCTTTGCACAGTCCCTAGTCGTCTCCTCCCTCCCTCACACCCACCTTCTCCCTACCCGACGACTTGCAGCCAGAGCCTTCCCAACCGCCCCGAAGATTTGCAGGGACCTACATGTCCGACTCGAGTGTCCCGCGTCGCCAGCCACCGAGTCCACTCGTTTTCTCTCCGGAAACCGTCCTTCCAGCAATCCCTATCCAGTCGCAGCAGTCAGCATCGAGCACCCATGCATCCGGAGCCAATACCGTTTCTATGCCCTTCGTCAGGCGACATGTCTATCGTCGTCTGAAGGCAGCCAAGCAGGAGTGCGACAAGGAACTGCAGCGCGTCACCAACTCCATCACCGCATTCTTCGAGGAGCGCTTGCGCGACAACGATCACGAGCAGGAGTCCGAGCGGGACTTGCGCGACCTCAACACTAGGGAACGAGATCGTAGCACTCGCGCAGGCGATGTTGAACCGTTGAGGGAGCCTTTCGTTCTCCAACCCGCGGCACTGCGATCAGCCCTACAGTTCGACGAAGTTAGCTCAGATGGCGGGTATGAGGCTGAGCCTGAGGTTAGGACGTCTCGTGGTCGTCAATGTGCGTATTGTGTGCATACGACCGATAATGAACTGACTTGCGCCTGTTGTGGGTCGTTCTCGTAGCCTCTGTCTCGTCTATCAGCAGTCCCATCTCCCATAGTCCGGCGTCCTTGCGGAGAAATCCTACGCTGCCTCGAGAGAACAGGTCGTTGACCAATCTGCCCGCTACTGGTACTACGAGTCCTGCTAGCAGCGCGACACCGCCCCCAGAGGTTGCTGTAAGTCCTCGCAGGCGCGATAACACCGCATCCACTAGGGATTGGAGTGGGCTTGCGTCACGTCGATTGTCGCGCACCATCCACATTCCCGTTCGCCCAACTCGCTCAGGCGCCAGTTCGCGGTCCACCTCTCGCTCGCGTTCTCCCCTACCTCGACCTGCCTTCCCCGAGGGCTCGGCGAAGGACCGTCGTTCTTCCCGAATCCTCGTTGACGAGCCTGGGGATCCTATTATGACCACACTTTACGACATCATATCCGT
Organism: Bjerkandera adusta; assembly: GCA_027924225.1. Taxonomy (NCBI): domain Eukaryota; kingdom Fungi; phylum Basidiomycota; class Agaricomycetes; order Polyporales; family Phanerochaetaceae; genus Bjerkandera; species Bjerkandera adusta. The sequence continues at coordinate 338,139 of BSCZ01003033.1, forward strand.
CGCGACGGACGTCATGGAAATGTCCATTGGTCAGCTCACTGCGAACCCCAAGATATGTGAACAGCTCGTCACACGAGTTCAGAACATCGGCAAAGCTTGGGACGAGCATCCCGATTGGCACGGACGGAACTGGTACGTTCAGGTACTGCTAGCTATCGCAAGCCTCAGTCGTGTCGTCGAATGGTGGGAGGCCGAAAAGCAATTTTGGAACTTCGACGATAACGATGATGAGGCCGAGGAGGCGCTACTATTCGTTATGAAGCCCCCGGAGGAAGGGGTTTCCGCCGTTCCTACTACACCCTCCATGAAACACGACATCGCGGAGACGGGTTGCGCTCTGAAGGTGGGCGCTGAGGAGGAATTCCGACTTCGCATGTCTCGTACGACAAGTGCTGGCCGTCGGCCCAGGGAAAGCGCGACGAAGGATTTATCCACCACCCCCGCCAAGGAGCACAAGGAGCCAGAGCCGCCGAGAAGCACCGGGAAGTTTGACAACGCAGAATCAGCTCGGGTCCTCGCTACCGAGCGTCTTCGATTACAAGCAGAGACTGCCCAGAACCAGAACATCGTGCTGGAGCTGGATTTGGATGGGGATCACCTCATATGGGTAAACTACGCATGGCACAATGTCATCGGGTAAGTTCTGACAGTTTCTTTCATCCCTTATATTAATGGTTTCCCTGACCGTCATTGGTTTATCAGTGGTGATCCTGAAGAACTTATGCGTACTCGGATATCCAAACTCCTGGCTGCCTCTGATTGGCATGTATTCCGGGATGCCACCAGGCGGTTAATGGAAGACGACTCTCATACAGTCGAAGTGCGTTTCAGGGTCCGGTTGTTCGACCAGGACGAGGAGAAGAGCAACGCCGGATCGACACTTTTCCAGCAGATGGAGGGCAAAGGCATGCTGATGATTGACCGAGAAGAAGGCCATCCGTCGCACACTATGTGGGTCGTCAAGCCCGTCTCTTCTCCAGAGTATTTGCAGCCTCCTCCTTCCATTCTTCTTGAACACGGTGAAATTGGTGAAGAGCCGTCTACCCCAGAGCCTCCGGCACCTTCGGTTGGATTCCGCGACCGGTTGCCGACCGAGCCAGTCACTCCCTTTCCCTTCGCGCGACCTATCAGCACCGCTCTCATCCTCTGCCGCATTTGTGAATGTCACATCCCTCAGTGGTACTTCGAGAAACACAACGAGACTTGTAGCGAGGTTCATCGCCTGGAAGCAGACATCGGTGAATGCAACGAGAGCATCGGCGAGCTTCGCAACACCGTTCGCGAATTGCAATCCGCTATGGACCGGTCCTCGCCAATGACGGTGCCCGAGTACCGTGGGATGCCGATTTTCACTCCGTCTTCCAGTCCCAGCTCTAGCTCTCCGCTTTCCCTACTTCGCGCCCCGTTGAAGATGCGCCGCATCAGTGTCAAGAAGTTGCAACGACAGCTTCTCGAACAACTCGAGGACATATTGCAGCTCGCAGCCGAGGTGAAGATTCCGGGTCTTCGGGAGGAGGAGAATCAGGAGCCCATTGAACGGCAACGTCTCTTATCGCCTGCTTCCGAAAGGAAAATGTCCCAGATCAAGAGATGGAGTCGGCCCAACATCGAGGATCAGGCCCTCACGCAGCTCGTCGAGGACGCTGAACGAGTCATGCGGCAGAAGATTGACAATGTCGTTCGCATGCAGAACACCATCCGATACTCCGAGAAGATCAGGCAGGAGTGGGAGGAGAAGGTTGAACACACCCTGGCCCAGGACGAGGACGAGGATGGGTCCGGAAGCAGTTCTGAAGGCTCCGAGGAGGCGAACGACTCTGACAACGGGGAACGGCACCAATTGACCTCGTTGGCTGAGGCTGATGACGATCACTCAAGTACAACTTCCGAGTACGCATTCGGTGGCCACAACGCGTCGTCCGACCCCACGCCTCTACCTCCCGCATCCCCGACATTCTATGGGGGCTCCCTTACGCGCAGCGATAGCGTCGCCAGCTATGCGTCCTCAGTCCCGGTTCCAGTCCCTCAGTGGCCTCCTAGTACGTACCACACCCGGTCCTCTACTCCGTCGTCAATTTCTTCTCCTCTTGCGTTGGCAGCTCCGATCATTGCTTCCGCTTCTCCGGATGACATGCCTCCACCCATGGATCTCAACGAAGGACTCAGTCAACCGATCCCCGTGCCCGCCGGAACCTTCTTCTCTAACCGCCCTCGCCGCTCCCCCCAGAACCTGGAACCTAAATTATTGATCACTCCTCCTATTTCCCCTATGGTCTCCCCGCAAGACCAAACCACCACTCGCCGGTCACATCGTCGCCATTCAACTGCGCAGCCCATCATCAGCCCAACGTCCAGCGCCCCGCTCTCCCCTCGCATCCCCTCTGTCACCCCAGCGTCCCGCACCACGCCTACGTCGATCAAGGACTTTGAGATCATCAAGCCTATCAGCAAGGGTGCCTTTGGCTCCGTCTTCCTAGCCAAGAAGAAGGTTACTGGCGACTACTTTGCAATCAAGGTGTTGAAGAAAGCCGACATGATAGCCAAGAATCAGATCACCAACGTCAAGGCCGAGCGTATGATCCTCATGAAGCAATCGGAGTCTCCCTTCGTCGCAAAACTGTACTTTACCTTCCAGAGCAAGGAGAACCTTTATCTTGTCATGGAATACCTTAATGGCGGCGATTGCGCCGCGCTAATCAAGTCTCTTGGTACCCTTCCCGAGGAATGGACCAGGAACTACGTTGCAGAAGTCGTTTTGGGTTTGGAGTCTCTTCACCAACGGGGTATCGTACATCGGTAAGTTTTCCGAAGGCTTTCATCTTACGTCTACTAAATGAAGCGTTTACAGTGATCTCAAGCCTGATAATCTCCTAATCGACCAACATGGGCACCTCAAGCTCACGGACTTTGGTCTCAGTCGAATCGGTCTCTTGGGCCGACAAACGCGTGACGGCCCGCTTGTTTTCGAGCAGCGTGGCGTGCGCGCGCGACCTCGGCACAACTCCCGGCCGCCCTCGATTGACTCCTACATGTCCTCCCCACTGTTAGCGGCAGATCTCCATGGTTCGTATTTCAGCCAGCGCACCCAGTCGATCCCTCGCCCAGGATCTTCGCCTTATCTGCCCCTTACAGATGATGTTAGCGAATCCAGTGGCTCAGAGTCCATCTTCAACTTCTTCCCTCGGAGAGGACCTAGCAGACAAGCCAACGAGAGTCCCCTGCAGTCGTTCGCCACGGAATTGACCACTGACCTGCGTTCCCACCCCACGCTCACTCCAAATGGGACCCCACCTGGTGAGCAGAAAGTCGTCGGTACCCCGGATTACCTTGCCCCCGAGACTATCCTTGGTTTGCGCGGAGACGACGCCGCAGTCGATTGGGTAAGTAGACTCCTTGATTTCGTCCGTCTGTGTGTGCTGAGAAGGTCGCTGTTAAGTGGGCATTGGGTGTTATCACCTACGAGTTCCTATATGGCATCCCGCCATTCCACGATGAGTCGCCCGAGAAGGTGTTCGAAAACATCCTTTCGGGACATGTCGAGTGGCATGACGACTACATCGAGGTCTCCGATGAGGCTAAGGATTTCATGCAACGTCTTATGACCCTGGATCCTACGCGGCGACTTGGAGTCAACGGTGCCGAAGAGGTCAAAGAACATCCATTCTTCACCGGGATCGACTGGGACGCTGTCACAACCACGGAGGCGGCGTTCATCCCCCAGGTTACTGATCCAGAGTCGACTGATTACTTTGACCCTCGGGGGGCTATCCTGCAACTGTTCAACGATGACGACAAGCCCGCCCAACCGTCGGGATCTCAGTCCGATAGCCCTCGTATAGGCTCAGATATGCCCCCTCCGCTCTCGCAGAGCGTGCCCGTCCCTCCGACAAACCGGGACGCTACGTCGACGCCCAGCGACGACGACTTCGGTTCGTTCAGCTTCAAGAACCTCCCCATTCTCAAGCAGGCCAACGACGATATGATTCGCAAGTTGAGGACCGACCAACTTGCGCCGATCACACATACTCTTTCGGAGCCGACTGCTGCTCACGCACGACGAAAGAGTATCTCGAGCCGGGCCAAGAAACCGTCGAGCGTCATCACCACCATGGACCCTCCAGCGAAAGGGTCACCGACTGGCCCTCCCTCACCTGCTACTTCGACGTCGTCCATCGCATCATCGCCGTCCAGGGGCCCACCAACCCCAGGTAGTGCCAGTGGCCATGCTCGCAAACCGTCCGACTTCGGTGCTGTGGAACGCTTCAAGCTCAACAACCATCTTGAGGGCGACATCCATCGTCGCAACTCCATGCCTAGTCGTTTGCGTACCGCTTCGATCTCGACAAGTGGAGACGGCTCGCAGTCAGATTCCTGGTCGGCTACCGCGTCCCAAGACACAGGGAAGTGGGAGGCACACAATACTCCACCCTCGTCTGTAGCTTCGATCGACTTGAAGAGGGCCCCAGACCCGCAGGATAGAGCGGTTACTTGCTTGTTGGCTGAAGACAATCCAATCACGGCAAAGATCATCGAGACCTTGCTCATACGCCTCGGTTGTCGCTGTGTCGTCGTGTCCGATGGTTCAGAGGCAATCAGCGTTGCAATGGGTGATATCAGTACGTGGTCGACACGTTGGACGCGTAAATTGCCCCACGACTAACACGTTGTACAGAGTTTGACTGTATCCTGATGGACCTTCATATGCCGATCCGTGAGTTTCCGTTCCGTCCTCGTCGGCCTTCATCTAATTCTCGGATTTGCAGTCGACGGCGAAGGTGCAGCGCGGTATATCAAAACTACGGGCAACAAGAACGCGAACACGCCGATCATAGCTGTGAGCGCATACAGTGGGGGCGAGCCCACCGAACAGAACAACTTGTTCACCGCCTCCCTGGCGAAGCCGGTTCAGAAGGCCGACCTGTTGGCGGTTATGCGGCGACTGGGATTCAAGACCTCCACTGCCCCCGTCCGTGGGGCAACCGGGTCGCGGGTGTCAGCAGCAACCACGATCACGACGCGATAGCACACGTTTAGCTCGGTGTCTGTGTTCCTGCCTCATCCTCGCGCGCTCAGTATTCTTGTTGCTTTCTTCGTTTGGTTTGCATCTCTCTTGACATGCCACAATCCGCTCATCTGTCATTTTCACTCACGGTTCACACAAGCAACGACCCCCATCATCATCATGCATTCTCTCTTCAGCATCGCATATTTGCCATCTTCATCCATCTGCTCTGCATTCAGGTCTTCGCATTCGTTGTACGCTAGAGTTATTCACTGTGTCATGATTCAATCAATCCCGTTCTGGGCGTCCGGTGAACTGCCCCGTGAAACACAATAATTTGGTTGCCGCGAACGGCGGGATGCTATGTTGGTCGTCGCTGGGAGCGGTGCGCTAAGGCACATCAGCGCCGGCGCCGGGCGCTTTTGTACGATCTCGGTCGATGTGCGCCTTGACGCGCCGACATGCGACCAAGAGTCCCAGCCTAGCCAATTTCCCGTGTACACCACTATTTCTTGTCCTCTTTCCTCTTGTAGCCCTACCACTGACCACTAACACACCGCACCTTGTATTTCTACCACCACCACCGTCGCCATGGCCGGCATGCCCTGGGGCGACAGTCGATATCCGTCCTTCCCTACTCCCGCCCCGTCTGCCGCGCCGTTCGACCCACGCAGGTCGCAGTACGCGCCCCCACAACCCGCCGGAGGGTTCTATAACTCTGCTGTGTTTACACCTCCGCCATCGCTATACCCGGGACCATCGCCGCCTGGGACGAGCTCTCTGTATGCGCCGCCGCCGCACCAGCCGATCCCCCATGCCCTCAAGCCAGGCGGCGGCATTCGCTCGCCCTCGTACCCGTCGACATACCGCGCGAACTCGGGCGACCTCGCAGGAGATCTCTTCTTCCAAGACGCGCCGCGCTTTCCTATGCCGCAACTGTCCTCATTGCCCCCGCAGCAGCTGCAGAGCCCGCCCGTGCATCACGCCCCCGGAGCGCACGTCCCATACCCTCCGCGAATGCAACACTCGATCTCCGCGCCGCCCCCGCCTGTGCCTAAGAAACCAGATTTTAGCCAGCCTCCCATCCCGCCGAGACCCGCGGTGTCGACGCCGGCGGTGCCTCAGCTGGGCCTGTATCCCCAGTCGAGCGCGTCTATGAGCGAGCCGTCAATGCTTCTGGGGAGCGTGTCGCCGCCTGTACCTGAGAGGAACGCGCCTGGACCGTCTCCTGAGGAGGACCAGGCCTTACGAAAGGCGTTGGAACAATCTGCACGGGATGCAGAGGCGGCGGCGAAGCGCGAGGAAGAAGAACTTGCTAAGGCTATGGCAGCGTCGCTGTCGATCTCGTCGTCGCCCCATACAGGCCCGTCGCCAACGTCGAACTCGTATTTTACTGCCGCGGACGCGCGAAGACCATCCCTCTACGTCGAGTCTCCCGGTCCTGTCGTGCATTCCAATTATGCATCTCCCCTCCCGTCATCTTCTGCACCACTTCCCCCCAGCAGCACACCGTATTCGTCTCGACCACATGTGTTATCAGAAGATGCCTCGCCAATCAGCTTTACCAACAGCCCGCCTGCGATGGCTCAACAAATGTTGGACGATGAGGCCCTGGCGCGTCAACTCATGGAAGAGGAGCAGAGACAGGCGCAAGCTCCGGCTCCAGCCCCAGTCCCCGCCAGTGAGCCGGTTCGCAAGCTGTCCCTCCCACCGCAATACAGCGAAGTTGCTCCTGCTACTTCTCTTCAAGCGAGCCCGCTTGTTGGGGTGTCTACGAGTCCGTCTGGTCTTTCACCGGGCATTCCCAGCACGAGTTACAGCAGACATCCATCACCTGTACGATCTAGGCCTCCCTCACCTGAACAACACTTGAGTAGGACCACGTCGACAATTGCTATTTCCCCAATCTCCCCTTCCGTTCACGACGACATTCGCTCCGGACGTTCAAAGTCATTTGGTGGATACACCGTGGAGAAGTCTAAGCGTCCTCCGATGCCAATGCAGAGACCGCCGTCGCTAAACTCGTTGCATTCATCCTCGCCTCCCGTCCCCAAATCATCATCACCAACACTACCAGCCCTGCATGAAGACACCGACAAGCCAGGATCACCAGCAAGCAGCAGACATGCTAATTCCGTACCGTCGCAAGTCGGCCCGGATACGCCACCACCAAGCGATGTGCCACGCGTGACTGGCCAATACGTTGACTCGGAGTTGTTGCGGGGCGTCAGTGAGTAGTGCGTGCTCTTACTTTTATGCTACAGTGCTGATGTCATTTAATAGCTATTGGGTTCAACGCGCCGGCGATAGTGGCATCCTTGACACCGATGTCTGGACCCATCCCTAACGTTATTGCGCTGCCGTATGGTCGAGCCCCACCTTTGCATCTCAAAGCGCCAAACTGGCACGACATGCTGAAGTTGATGGCCCGCCTTAGTAGCACGAGGCTTGAGCCAACAGTCGAAGCGTTGGCCGTTGTGAAGACAACCATGCAGCTTCGCGTGGTAGTCAACTTTGTCAAGGTATCGGAATCATTCTTTCAGGTGTCCAGTCGAACTAATGCCTACCACTAGGTTCACCAGTCTCTCGAAGACTGGCACGTCATTTTATACCTCACAATCGATCATCCAGTGCCCCCAGACCACCGATACAAGCAGCGGAGTCCGAACGACCCTGCGCTGCTTCCATACTCTTACACATTCTCCGCGACACCCGTGTTCCTGCGTGAGAACGCGGACGGGCCAATGTCGAAATGGTTCTGCGTTCCGGCGACTTCCAAGACACCATACCCATCTCTCCCAATATCCTTCCCCGACCTCGCGATGTACCTGCAAAGTGCGCTCGAGGATTCTCGTGGCGCGAACCACGACCGGTCTAGTGGGTTGAACCGCCTCGCAAAAGCGGTGGACACCTTCTACCCCAGCCGTGTTGCCCCAGACAACGAGGACCCAGAGCGTCAGGGCCTCACGGGGCGCTTTCAAAGACTCTTTGGGCGCGGAAGAAACTCTAATCGGCCTGCCAACGACGAACGCTCGAACTTGGTCACGCCATTCTACGCAGACGAGTTTGGGCAGTAGGCTGACAAATGGTCGTGGTTGACATCCATGGGCGGTGGGGTCACTGCATTGCTAACGGCGGCGCTGGGTGAGGTGTTCCCCATGCCGGGCTTTGGGCGGTGCTGCGCTTCGTTGAACACAGTGGGGCTGGTCTTGACGCCCTCTCCTCGAGGCTCGGGACCGGAGAAGACTGTTAGGCGAGCGAGAACGTCGTATCTTATTGGTTCAAGAATCCGGACACTGCTGTGTTCTTGCCTCCGCAGCATAAATTGGACTGGATGGCAGTGCTGCACGAACCGTGCAACCCTTGGACATAGAACGAGTAGAGTAGCTGTCGTACGTGTGCGGGCTGACTCTGTGCTTGCTACTATACTGTACGATACGACATGACGGAATATAGTACTAAACAAACGTTAATGCGCGCGAGTCTAATTGAGTGCGCAGTGTTTCTGAGTCAGAAATTGTGGGGGAATGCGATGATCGCAAGGCACACCTATCTAATCTGATAATACCGCCGTCGTAAGCAGAAATGAAGAAAACTTGGCGAATAAAATTGCGGGGATTATTGCTGGGCCTAGAAACCTCTCCAGGCCGCATACGAGACACTGGGAAGGGTCGCGGGATTTTTATTGAAGAGCACGTATTTTCGCAGAGCGAGACGGCAGATCTTATCAGATAGGCTGGGTACGACGGAGCCGGCGCGGAAAGTAAGCAATCGGCCGCACGCTGCTCTCTGGGCAATCGACCGCTCGCATAAATCTCTACCACTCCCACCAGATGTTGCCCTCGACACTCACAACGTCCAGCCCACAGCCCACCCCGGCGTCCCCCAAGCATGAGCGTTCACCTCCGTAAGCTCAAGGCCTACGTCCTTGGACACAACACCGATGTGGACTCGACCACCGCCACCCTCCGCGACGCCGCCGTGCCTGTCTCGACGGACGAGTGCAGGACGTGCGCAGATCCATGCGACGTCGGTGCGTACACCCTACCTCGTCGCTCACTGTGCAAATCGCTGACGAGCGGTGACTTTTTAGGACACGACGAGTATCCGGCCCGCTTCGACATGGATCTCGAGACGCAGATGCTGGGCTCGATGAACGCGTACCACCGACAAGTCGTCATCTCCACGGGCAAGTCAGACTGGGCACGCGAGGTCACAGACGTCTCCGGGACCCTCGCTGCCTTCCTGAACGCCCACCCGCCGTCCTCCGCGCCAAAGCACGCCAATGGCGATGCTGTGAATGCCGTCGCAGGAGTATGCGATCCCGGGCACTCGGAAAAGGTCACTATCCTCAATGGGAGTCATCACACCGTTGCGGACGACCCAGAGAGCGATACCGTGCTCGTCCTGCCCGATTATAAGCTCGTGCGCGCCGTCGAGCGGTCCAAGAAGGGCGCGGAGGAATTGTGGCGGCATGCGGTCGACCCAGGCGTCGGTCGGGCTGGTTCGAAGGATGAGACCGAACTCCGATCATGGGTGCTACCTTATTCTTGTGTCATCTTACTTTGTGAGCACCGCGTCCTTCTCTTTCGGCCCCGGAGCATCCAAGAAAAGAACGCTAACACCAAATCTTTTTCTAGGTTCACATAAAAAGCGAGATAACCGTTGCGCCATATCTGCCCCCAAACTCGCCCATGGTACGCTCCGTCACCTTCCACTACCTCTTACACCAACCAATACTCTCTCCCCTTCATCAGGTCTGACCATCTCCCTCGAGCGCGAAGGCTGGGAAGTACATTCCCAGATCGACGATCCTGCGGACTTCGGCGCGCCGCTTGAAGAGCTGGAGGGCGATGACGACGCGCGGGACGCGGCCGTCCTCGAGCAGCTCAAGAGTCACGCCTGGGAGCACGCTGATACCAAACGCGCGTTGGTATTATATGTGTCGCACATCGGTGGACACAAATTCGCGGGGAACGTCATCATCTACACGCCGCAGGGCGCGGGTGTGTGGTACGGACGCGTCACGCCACATCACTGCGACGCGATTGTGCGTGAGACGATAGAGGGCGGCAAGATCTTCCCGTCGTTATTGCGGGGTGGGATAAATATTGCAAGGCCGGGGAGGACGAGTTTGAATGATTGGTAGTACTTTTGGCTTTCTGGTGCTTGCTATTAGATGGCTCGAAAAGAATACGCAACAGACACATACCTAATGGATATCGCGGTTACTAGGAGACGTCACAGTCTAAGCAGAACACTGGTTGCCACCCCGTGGGGGAAACGTGTCGCAGCTCCATAAGGTAGAGCTTCTCGAGCGGGCACCTACTCAACGCCCAGTCTGAGCTGCTTGGATCCCGGGGAAATATTGCTGCGCAATCGGATGACATGTCCTTCGAACGCCCATGCAGCTGCGTGAAAAATCCGAACAGAAAACGGCGTGACATACTCACCTGGTACATGCATTTCACCGCCCATGCGATTATGTGAACGAGGCATCCACCTTGAGGTACTTTCGGGAGAGCCGTGCACCACACAGCGTCATAACCAGGCCACTGTCATGATACCAATAAGAAGGTGCGCGAAGGATCGAAATGAAAAAGAATACCAATATATTCAAGACGGCAGTCGACCCGGTTTGTAACAGGCTCAGCCTGTCAACGACGAGTTCACCAGGATATCCGGCGGCGCTCGCTTGAATGTCATTGTAGACTTTCCCGATGTTTACCCCCGCACGACCTTGGTAATAGAGCTGTATAGCCGGTAACGGCGTGAATCCTGGGAAAGAACCGGGGTAGACCTTTTGAGGAACCACAATTCCCGGCCAAATATCGACATCTTGGGAGTGCATATCCATAAATGAGTGGTAATGCCCCAGCTCTGGGCGAGCTGGGTGTGTTTCGGCGGAAAAAGCTCCGCCCTTCGAGAGCTAAGCGAGAACTGATGCTTAGCGGGTATTTGAGCGGAAGGATACCGAACGTACGCCAAATACTCCCTTGGGATTCCGTGTGCACGATACTGCACAGCTTGCGCTGGAATTACAATCTGATTGCAAAGAGAACCTGGTCGTGAGCATGTCAAAGTTAGATAATTGGTTTGTCAGGCTTGTCAAATCCACGACTTGAGAGTTTAAAAGCCCGACGCGACCATTGACCTCGATGTTCGTCAACTCTAGGAATTTACCACCCCTAGGCTCAAGCTCGAGAGATAGCTTGAGGACTTCGACGCCCCAAAAGTCGAAAGTTGTTACATAGCGAGCTGTTGTAATTAATGAGTTTTTGTAAGCCGGTCTGGGCCGAAAGATGACATAACTGGCATTTTCGTCACTGGTGTACACAATACGGGCGATTTTGGCGATCAGTACCGAAAGCAACTTGATGATGCGAGCCAGTACGGTGACGTCTTGAGCCTTCATGACGAGCTCAGAACTGCCCTCTCGGTGAGGTTTCCCGGAGAAGAACAGCCACAAGAAGCCGGATGTCGTGTGAGGCGAAATTGAGATGTGATGCAGTTCCCGTAGACGGCGAGATAACCTGAGCCAGCTGGGAGGGTTCTCTCTCGAGGCATCATCCTCCCAGGATATTCTGTAGACACAGAGATGTTCAAGCTGGGGGAGGGAGAACACAATATGAGCAAATTGGGACCATTTCTTGAATGTCCGGTTATGCATATCAAGCCTCCAGATGTTGGTCAAGAGGTTTGAGCGAATGCCAAAGGTTATGTCCGCCGGAGGGCCAAATTCGCGGTTGTTGAAATCGCAGGACCAGCATGTCGCCCTCTTCAGATGGCGTGGGGAGGAAGATGCAAAGAACGATCGTAGCCAGGGTTTGGTCAAGTCTTCCGCAAAGACAAAGACATCCGAACGCGTCAACAAACCGAGATGCGACGCGGCTTGGAATTCGGCATGGGAATTGATCGAGGATACCGGGAACGATACTTGGCGGCAGAGGTCTAACCAGCGGCGGCTCACCCTCGTCAGGGAATAGATAGCGCGGCACTCATTGACTCTGTTGATAGGACGTGCGAATACCCAGCGCGCGATTTCGTCGATGATCTCGAGGGGGAGAGTCCGAGTGAGTCGGTGGATCCGGTCGATGTAGCTGTCGATGTCGAAGAGAAAGGGCCGCTGCCCGAAGTTGGCGTCGATGAGATCATCGATATTGTGGTCGTGATTGCACATGGCGTGGGGGACATTGCCATCGTCGCTGTCGGCGACCATGTGTTCCTTGCTGCCAGAACTGACGGGCTTGCATTCTCTGTCGAGGATGATTGTAATCGAGAGTAATGCCCTCCGATACTCTACGTCATCGTAGTCCACGTGCGAGGAGTCTGTATCGAGTTAAATTGTGCATATATAGCTCCTGTTCCGCGACTAACTCACCTATCTTTCCATTCCTTGTGACAAATATTGTACTGTGGTCGATGATACCCCAGCCGAAGGTGGTGCCAGCTGATCAGCTACATAAGAACCAGATTATCGAGAGTAGAATGATAATGCCCCACCTTCGCCACGTGCGTCGACTGACGCGGGTCTCCGAAAACTTCGAGGACAATGCATCAGCCTTGCGAAAATGCCCGAGCAGAATACATCGATACAATGACATCGGTCATTCGTGTTGACTTACCGCTCGTAGAAATAGATACGAAAATTGCTAGAGTCAGTATTAACATTAGTAAATTATAGCAGGTGCTTCAAGGGGATGCACTGACGAGCAGTGGTCTCGATCCGTCACGATAGTTGCTTCCCAATAGAGAATCTCTGGGATTGCGTGAACGTACGTTAGTATGCTTGTCCATTCTTCACAGCTTGGGTCATATTTGGAAGCTAAAGAGATGAGACAAGAGTGGTAGGATAGCATAGATATGCCCATCTAATTTGGGGAAACAAAACCCACCTAGGTCTTTGACGAAACGGCTCATGTGTTGAAGAACGGCTTCAGCATTCTCTTCGCAGTAGTTGTCGGTCTTTCCCATGTAACTATGCGCATACGGGTATTCTGTTCGGCCGGGCTGCGAATCTAGAAACGTCGACATGAGGGGCAGCAGGACGGGGCAAAGGGAGCCAGAGAATGGCGCACATTATATCCTCCAACGAGGCGACCGAACCAACCGGTGCCACAGCCATCTGCATATTAAGAGGTGGCGCTCAGAAGCTATCGTTGACAGTGAAAGGAGATGAATAAGCTTACTTGAAGTGGACTCAACACCGCCGAGAAAGCTACGCCGCGCTGGTACTCGTCTAGGAACGCAGGATCAGGACATGCGTCCAGTGCTATGGCGACGATGGCCCAAGAAGACGATAATTCCGTTAGGTCTCGACGAGCCTCGGCACTGGCACATGATTGCTCGCAACAGGCCGAAAGCGCGTCGAACACTTCTCGAGCCTTATATAGTACCTGTTTCCGAGTCGCTCACAGGATACTACTCGGAATGTAGCTAGATACGACGACAAGGAAAGACCCTGTGTTCAGCACCGGAAAGCACAGGAACACGAACACGCTGCGTACCTTTCCGCGAGCATGAAGCTAAAATTAAGACCTCATGGCCTACTGCGCACGAAGAGCTGCCAGATATGTGCGCGCCAGAAGAGTCCAGAATCGCGAGGCAGGGTAGATGAGCGTGGCTGTATCCGAAGCGTGTGTAGAATCACAGCCGCTATGAGGCGGTCCACGGCGCAGATTTGTGGTGCAGAGACACAGAAATCGTCGCCGATGGAAGTGGTAGGTCGTACAATCCAAGAGCGCTCGGCAACATCCGGCCTACGCTGACGTCAGAGCTTGAGTCCGAGGTGCCCGAGTTGACATGGCTCCCAGCAAACATACAGCGCGCTCGACCGAAGCCCGTTGGCACCACGAGCAAAAATTACGGTCGCTAGAAAACAATCATTCAACGCGAGAAAGAGAGGGTGCGTCGCCGTTCGGGGACCGGGGTTCCAAAACTCGCGGACGCCGATTTTGAGTCGAACTCCGTAGTCTTTGTGTTTGCAAGGGCCAACCACACGCAGCTGGAGAAAGTCGCGTTCAGTTCTGAGGCTACAACCCTGTGTGATACGACCCGAAGAGCAATGCCGCGCTGCGAGTGGTCGTAAGTATGTAGCTAGAAAGAGTACAGAAACGCTGTGGCTCGCCCTCCGATTCGTCGATGCGGAACGGTTTTCAAATGTAGAATACCAACATCAAAACCTCCCCCGGCCATAATACAGAATAATACTGCTATCACGCAACGGTTTCCACGTCCAACCAACGGCAGCACGTCCCGCCATCCGCATCCTTGGACTGCCCAATGCCCCCTCCTTGGCACCAGGCCCAACCATCTCCCTCGGACGCAAGGGCCGGGAAGTACACTCCTAGACCGAAGACCCCGCGGAGCCACTCGAAGAGTTGGAGAGACGACGACGCACGGGACGCAGACCCACGCACGTTGATCCCAAACACGCGTTGGTACTATGTGTCATCGGCAAATACAAATCATCATCTACACGCCGCAGGGCGCGCGTGTGTGGTTCAGACGCGTCACGATACAGCATTGCGACACGATCGTGTGGGATGATCCAAAGGGAGAAACGTTTCCGTTGTCGTTGCGGGGTAGGATCAATATTGCGAGGAGGACGAGAGCGAGTGACTGGCGATTTCTGTTGTATTAGATGGCTCAGAGATACCGTGTGATTCAAATGCATACCTAATGGATATATCGCTCACTCCTTCATGTCTCCTACGCAAAACACGGGTTGCCACCCCGCGGGAGAGACGTGCCGCAACTCGATAAGGTAGAGGATCTCAAACGGACACTTGCACAAGGCCCAGTCTTCCCATTCTGGATCCCGGGCGAGTGCGGTTACGCCGTTGGATGTCATGTCCTTGAACCCCCGCACGTTTGTGTGAAAATTCCAAGTAGTAAACGAGAAGTTACTTACTCGATACATACATCTTACTGCCCACGCAATTATACCAACTATGGACCCATTTTGTGGAACTTCAGGAAGAGCAGAGCACCACACTGTCCCGTGACCTGGCCACTGCCATGATAAGAGTGAGAAGGTGCTTAACAGGACGAAATCGAGAGGGGTACCAATATATTCAATACTGTGGTTGATCCAGTCTGCAGTACGCTCAGCGGGCGGAAGACGACACCTTGATAATTGTGCACATCGCGGCCAGCTCGAGTTTCATCGTAGATTTTGCCGAGATTTACTCCTGGATGACCCTGGTGATAGAATTGGACAGGTGGGGATGGCGTAAACCCTGAAGGAGTGGGGTAGGTCTTTTGTGGGACTACGATTCCAGGTAGATAGTCGAGAGCCCCCAAGTATATCTCCGAAAATGAGTGGTAGGCAGCGTGGCCTTGCACCATACCTAGGCGGCCTGGATGAGATTCGATACAAAGCCTTGTGTTGTCCGAGAGCTGGGAGGGGATAGGTGTCAGTAAATATCTAAGCAGAGAACTGTCGAACGTACACCGAAGACCCCTTTGGGATGCCGCGTATACGAAATGACATGGTTTGCATCGCGAGTGTGGTCTAATTGTAACGGGACGCTGGTTGCGAATGCACCATAGTTGGACAGCCGGCGCGAAAAGCGTTGTATTTCCGTGACTTGGAACAGGGAAAACTCAACGCAGCCATTAATAGTAATGTTCACCAGGTTGAGAAAGTTGCCGGCCTTGCGCTTAACTTCGAGAGAGAGTTGCAAGATTTGCGCTCCATTGGAAGCGAAAGTAGTCACACAGCAAGCTGTTGTGATAGAGAGGTCCTTTTAAGTCAATGTACGATGCAACCAATTGAAGGATGACCTTACCTGTATCTTCGTCGTTGACGTACACGACACGGTCACAATCGACTATTACATTCAGAATAAGTTTGATGATACGGGCTAATGAAGCAACGTCGCGGGTATCCATGGCGGGCCCAGAGCTTCCCTTTCTGTAGCATTTCCCGGTGATGAACAGCCATAAGAAACCGGTGGTTATATGAGGAGAGCAAGAATTGTGATGCAGTGCTCGTAGGCGGCGAGAGAACCTGAGCCAGCTAGGGGGGACCTCTATCGACGTAGAGTCGTCCCAGGACAGGCCGTAGGCACCAAGATCTTCAAGCTGGGGGAGGGAGAAGACGATATGAGCAAGTTGCGACCATTTCTTGAATCTCCGGTTGTGCATATCAAGCCTCGAGATGTTGGCCAAGGAATTTGAGCGAATGCAGAAGGTTATTTCCGCTGGAGGTCCAAAATCGATGGTTTCGAAATTGGAGCCGAAGTCACAGGTCCAGTGTGTAACCTGCTTCAGATGACGCGGGGAGGAAGATGCAAGGAACGACCGTAGCCAAGGCTTTCGTACGTTTTCCGTAGAGGTCATGACATCTGAACGTGCTAAAGAGCCGAGGTGCAACGCGGCTTTCAGCTCAGCATGGGACGTTATCGAGGATGCCGCGAACGATACCTGGCGACAGAGGTCTAACCAGCGGCGGTTCACTAGCGTGAAGGGATAGACAGCGCGATAATCCCAGATCCCGAGGATAGGACGGGAAAATACCCAGCGCGCGACTTCATCGATGATCTCGAGGGGAAGAGTACGGGTGAGTCGGTGTATTCGGTCGATGTAGCCGTCGATGTCGAAGAGAAATGGCCGCTGGCCAAAATTGGGGACGATGACGTCATGGATATTGTGGTCGTGATTGCAGGTAGCGTGGGAGAAATTGCCATAGTTCTCGCTGCCAGAACCGGCGTAGTTGCAAGGGCCATTGAAGACAACTTGGAGACGACCAAAGTAGTGGCGTAGTTCCTCCTTGTACCATGATGATAGATCGATATCATTCCTCGTTGCGGGTTCTGTAATGAGTTCAACTTTGCATAGCTTTTATTCCATGACTAACTCACCCATTTTTCCATTCCTTGTGAGAAACTTCACATTTCTATGCAGACCTCCGCCAAATGTGACACCAACTAAGCAGCCATGTAAGAATCAAATATCGAGAGTAGAATAATAACGCCCCACCCTGACCACGTGCGCTGACTGACAAGAATCTGGAATGACCTCAAGAACAGTGCATGAGCCATATTCCACACGGTCTCAGACTCGGCTCAACCAAATACATCGACAAAATGCCGTCGATTATTCGACAAGTGGTATCTGAGTCATCTATGAGTTGACTTACGGGTCGGCGAAATCGATCCGGAAACAGTTAGGGACGCTAGTATTAACGTTAGTATATTGTGACGGTTTAATAGGGATGCACTGACGAGAGGTCTACATCCGCCACAACAGTCGCTTCCCAATAGAACATCTCTGGGATGGCAGAAGTGTCCGATACCACGTTTGACCATCGTTCCACGTTGGGAGCGTATGTTGAAGCTAACGACGGGGCAAGAGTGGTAAGCGAGGAATTGTATGTACGTCTAGTCTGAGAAGAAAAAAACCCACCTGACTTCTTAACGAAATGGCTCAGACGTCGTGAAACGGCTTCGGCATTCTCTACACAGTAGTCGTCGAGCTTTCTCATGTAGCTATGTGCATACGGATATTCTGTTCGGCCGGGCTGCGGACCTGAAGACGTCGACATGAGGGGCAGCCTGAGGAGAACGAGGCAAAGGGACTCGGTACTAGATAACGGCGCATATTATATCCGAACCAACCGCTACCACAGCCATCTGCATAACAGATATCGCCGAGAACTTGAAGCCATCGCTGACAATGAACAGAGACGAGTACCGAACGGTGACTTCTGTACCGCCAAGGAAACTCCACCGCACTGATTTCCGTCTGAGAACGCACGATTAATGCACTCAGCCCTGTGATCTAGGATAGCAATCTGGAAGACTCCCAATGGCCACGTCGGCCTTGACGGTGATGGATGTGTAGTGGGCCAGGTCAACCTATAACCATACCCGGATTCGGTGTAGTATCCAGTAGACAAAAGCATCAGATACGGTGCCAGTGAGGCTGTCTACGGCATGAATCTGCGGCGGACATCACTGCCATCGTTGCCAATAAGGAATCTATCAAGTCAGTCACAAAGAGAGCTCGGCGAACTCGGGCTTGTCAGCGCCAGACCGAGACCGAGTTAGAGCTCGGACTCCCATGTACGAACAGCTTGTTAAACGCGGTGCAACATCGCACAGCTTATGCCAATTGCTAGTTTTGCTGTGTACAAAATTTGCTATATCTCACTCAATGCGGAATCTATTTTTTACGAGACGAGTCTCTATAATCGAAAATCCTTGGTGGTTTGTTGGGAAAGCAATGCCAGACTTCGTCGACGACAAAAGTGTTAGGGCGTCATACACTCCGACCGTCATATAGGGCAGCTGGAAACACCACAGAATGATACCAGTCTTGCACGTGTGTATGCGTATGCAACCAATGGAGTATTGTAAAATACGTGTACACAAAATTATATCAAAAACTGAGAATATCCATGGTCTATCCAGTTCAATCGCTGACACCGGAGTCGTCATCGGCAAGGAACGGGCTGTCCAAGCAAATTGTCAGCACAATCACAAAAAGGCATGGAGAAAATACGCACGTATACTCGTAGTCGTTACGTATAGCGTGCGACATCCATTCTTCGTCGGCCTCTTGGAGAGGGAAGCCCGGTCCGCCGGCAATGCTGAGTACTACTGGGAGTAAAACCAGGCCATGGAGAGCTCCCGAGATGATGAGAGTTATCCACATGCGGAAGTAGTATATCTAGTTCGTTTGGTTAGTAAAGGGATGAGAGACATTTGCAACGAAAGTACCTCGAGGAACTTAGAGCGCGTCAAAGCCAGAACACACATGCCAATAAGCTTCGTAATCGTAATTCCAGAAAGGACCTGCAAGGGTCGTTAGCCCCCGAACATCCCAAACACGACTAGAAAGACATACCGAAGGACCGACGTCGACCAGCGCCGTCCACATACGCTCGTCTCGCTCCTTCTGCCCAGCGGGATGATCCACTGGCAAGCCTGAGCCGGCGCTCATGAACGCTCGTGCGACGTGCGCACAGAACTCGACCGCAATACCGAGGGAGATGACAAGGTTGACCAAGCTGATGGCGTTCAGGCTAATGCCCCAGACGCCCATGATGCCCATGACTGACACGACCGTCAGCCCGACGACACCAGTCACGATAGAGCCCGTGCGCCACGAGCCGAGAAGAAGTGCGGTGACAACCAGGACTGAAGCAAGACCGACGCCGAGGATTTGCTGTGTCATGGCGACAATATGGGCGTACTGGTCGAAGAACACATAGTGCAACGAGTAAGGGAAGACACTCTTGCCGGTGTGTTCTGAGATATCGTTTGCGATGCGATGCGCGGCGGCCATGGAGTTGATGTAGTCGGTTTGTGACTTGAGCGCGGTATGGGAGGTACGGAAGTGAGACGCCACGACCTGGTCACCTTCCTCGTTCAGAGACAGTGCGTTCCCGAAGGAGGCCTTTCCTGCGACGGAGCATTCGCTTGTAGTCGGGGATACGAGCCATTCCCGAAGGTAGAACATGAACTCTTCGCCTTCGGGAAGCCCGTCCATGGTGATGTTCCAAGCGGGATCATGGCCCTCGTAACACGCTCGGCAGATACGAGGAGATTGTCTTGGGGTGCAGAAACGATCAGGGTTCCTCCTGTTCTGTCTGCAGCACTGTCCCTTCTCCGGGCTGAGCCAGTTGAAGTAGTCGTCGATCCACGACGCCGCTGGGTCAGCGATGTAGGACACCTCTCGCCGTCCCCTCTCTCCCTCAAGGATATTCGCAACAGAGAAATCGTCGCATGTCGTGAAACGACCACAGAGTTCTCGTTGGGTAGATCGTTGAGTGACGTCCGCGTCGTGGACCACGAAGTACACCGGCGGTCCGATCTCGAGGTAAGCGTCGATGCTGTCGAACCATTCGACGAGGTAGGACTCGGAAGGTAGCGCCAATCTTTGCTCTACAAATTGATTCAGTCGAAGCAAAAACTGACTAGTAGTAGGCGCACTTACCAAATCCGAGTTCAATGTGTTGGATAGAGATCACAGACCAGATGAGGAGGCCGGTAAACGTCAATAGCACAGCACCTTTGACGGCTGGCTTCAACAGGAAGGGGGCGTAATGGCGTCGAATGAACTTGGCAAGGACGCCAAGTCCGCTACCAGCCGGTGGTGGGTCGAGAAGGGCAATACGCGCAGGTATCCTGATGCAGGGGAAGCAGTCCACCCGATTTGCCTGTCCATGTAATTCGTAAGTTTACTGGTACAGAACGACACATTATATACTCACCTCAAGTCGGCGTTGATCCAAAGTCAATGCGCTCACGAACACAGTGACTTGTAGTAGTGCATTGAGAAGCACACTTCCTGCGGCATACAATGCGAAATTTCGCACAGCAGGCATAGGAACGATTGCTCCGAGTGCGAAAGCGACAACTTCGGTGATGGTGCTCAGCAGGATGGATGGTCCCATCTTTGCGAGTGTCCTGGCGATGCGTTCCTCGACGGGGAGATACAACGGCATCGAGACAGCGTCGATGTCGTCATTTGTCTGCTCAAATTGTAGTCGCGATCGAGTTTGCGTGGGGGAAAGGGGAGTTGATGCGCTGATGTTCGCCACAGCGGAAGCGTTAGGGCCATGCAGCAAGTTCTGACGGTCCAGTTCGTGAACAAGGATGAAGACGTTGTCGACGCCGACGGCAAGGACAAGGAATGGGATGACCTCCGCAATGATGAGGGTTGCTTTGACTCCGAGGATGGAGAAGAAGCCGACGGAGGAGAAAACGGAGACGATGACAAGGGAGATGCCAAATAATCCCAGAGTGACTCTAGAGCCGATGAACAGCTTTCGAGGGAGACGAGGGAAGATCGTGGGAGTATTGCGGGAATCAATGGATATCGTGGATGAGCCAGATGAGGCGAAGTTTCTGGGAAAGTTCCTTGCCCACCGTGCGAGGCTGGAACAGATACCTTCGTCGTCGCGTCCGGCAGAGCCATTGCCCAAGGTGAATGAGATATAGAAGAACATTGCCAGGTACGACAGCACGACGATCCTGATGTCTGTGTTGGTACTCTTGTTGATCTCTTCCTCCAACGACACTCCCGTCGAGAACGCGATGTTCAGCCCAGCCTCTTCCGATATCCGCTCCTTGAGATCGAGTAGATATGCTCTGAGCCCACGCTCCCACTCCATCGCCCTTTCTTGGACCTCCTTGTCGAGCGAATCTGAGACAACGTATGTGACCACCAACGCTTGAGAATCCAGAACTTGTTTGGAGCCGTCCTCATCGACAGGTATACCGCCGAGCACGTACGGTGGTGTCAATGGCTGCATGAAGTCGGGGAGGCAGTCAACAGGGGAGGTGGCGCATTTCTCGACCCGGTCCCGCCATGACGTCGAATTGTAATCGTCGAGGCTGTTACCGAACCAACCCGAAACGGATTGTACGACACAGAATCCATCCGGTCCGGAGGGCTTGAAACACACGTCGTCCAGCGTGTAGTTGTTGGGCGACGAGCGAAGCTCTCGAATTTCGGCCTCAACTTCGAACCAGTATTGCAGATGCTCCCAAGACAGCACTGGAATATTCGCAGCAAGATCTGACGTAGCCGTAGAAGAGGTGACGAACACTTGCTGCGGGCGGAAGAAAGGGCCGAAGTTCTGGTCGAAGAAATCTTTCTGCAATCTGCTCTCAGAATCTGGGGCAACCCACAATCGGACGGGGTCCGTCTCGATTGCAAAGCTCTGCCATCCTAGATTGAGAAGACCCACTGCCGTAAACATGACAGCAAGAGTTAGCCAAGGGTAGTTTGCAGTCAGGAGCCCCAAACGATAGAAAGTTCGCCGGAGTAACGTGTTGAGTCTGTATTGCCGCGGTTGTACGGTTTCTATAGGGTCTAAAAGCGATGCACCCCTCCCTAAGTGTCGTGAGTCGGAGTAATTTCCTGACGACTCCTCGCCGTCCGGGTGGACGAGCGACGACGCGCCAACGAGTCCGCGTGAATGTGATCTGGGGGACATGGGGGTGCTGTCTGACGCACCGTCCGCAGAGAGTGCGACGCGTTCATAGGACCTCTCTCGTTGTCTCCGAATGGTGAATTGGAGGCCGTACCCGGCGATGAAAGAGGCCACGGCAAGTCCATATGCGAGAATAAGGATGAATGACAAGCAAGTCACCGCGCCAACGTGACACGTGGCTTCGGAGTTGGAAGGGGGTAGAGGGGGGAGGGCTGAGCATATCTTCGGGCAGTCGATACATGTACACCGGCTCGCTAGGTCGTTGTCAGCGCAGCCTCGAGGTGTGACGTTGAGCGAGGTGAATTCGGGGGGAACCTCAGCAGGGAAGTTGATTTGAAAAGGACTGCCCATGTCCTTCACGCCTCCCATGAACTGGAAGAACGACCTGGGATTCTGGGCGCCACCTCCGATGAGGTCCATGGCGTAACCGTTTGTTGCGCCGACCTTGATATCCTTACAACTGTCGTAAAACCCTTGGCCAAACTGTTCTGAGACGTGAAAGTCGACGGACTTCACGGCAGTCCGATCCATCACTGACTTCTGCGTGCTGGTGACATTCAAGAAGGTAGCCTGGTCCGGCGAGCAAGTGAAGCTGCACCAGAACGCGCGGAAGTTATTCCTGCAAGCCGGGCAGGATGATATGATGTTCTCCGCTACACCAAGGTTGTCGCGGAGCGTCTCGAGTTGTTCCGTCGTGCAGCATGTCGGTCCCTCCGCGAACTCGGCTCCACAGAGCGAGACCAATAATTCACGGTCTACGCCGTCCTAGGGAGATGGTTATAAGATAGCTATGAGGCAATACATAGAATAAACGTACCTCCGAGGCAGGTTCGTCGGTCGGACATGGCAGCGGCTTGCTAGACCAGTCCTTCGGACCGCACGAGCCACGCATGGCGCAATAACCTTGCTTGCGGTCCATACTGGACAGCTGCTGCTGCGTGTCCATGTTCGTCTAACGTCCCTCTCCGTCGTCCTGCGTGGTGGCGAGCCCGTCGACGGAAACCAGCAGTGAGGCTATGTGTGTCGGGAGCGGGTGTGCTGGGAGCCTATGCAGTGGCAAGAGCAGCCGCCGAAGCGTCGAAAGCAGACCACCCGAGCGCGTAGACGCCGAACGCGTATGTAAGCATATAAGCGCTCGAGGGCATCATGGGCGTCAACCGATCACTAATTTACTCTCTCGCTTTCCTCTGCCTATGATTTGACGACCTCTGACCGACGGACTCTTGCCTCTACGTGCACACACAAGCCCCTTGTAATTCTATGTCTGCCACTCAAACGGTTCCTACGCCGACGAAGGCGTCGAGCAAGTCTTCCAGCGCCGCCAAACCTCGCAAGCGGTTTGTGGGCAGCAAGTCTGCAACCCCTTCCAGAGGAGGCTCGGTGGTAGCAAACCAAATACCAGCCGAAATTCTCGAAGACCGTCAACTTAATGCTGCCATAAAGTCACTCCCGTCGAACTACTCGTTCGAGATTCATAAAACCATTCATCACATCCGCAAGAACAACTCGCAGATGGTGGCTTTGCAGATGCCGGAGGGCCTCCAGATGTTTGCGTGTACCATAGCCGATATTATCGAACGGTGCGCAGGTGATTCTCACCATTTCAATGCCCCGTTATTGAGCTATCAAATACAGGTTTACGTCCGCCTTGACTGTAATCATGGGCGATGTCACATATGGTGCCTGCTGTATCGACGATTACACCGCGGTCGCACTTGGGTGTGACATGCTTGTCCATTATGGGCATAGTTGTCTGGGTGCGTAGTTATGCTCTTTATTGTTACATTGTTCCTAAACCCCTGTGCCCAGTCCCCATGACCGAAACCACTATCAAGACTCTATACGTCTTCGTAGAGATTGCCATCGATTCCGCACATCTAGCGCAGACCGTCCGGCTCAACTTTTCGGGCGACAGAAGAAGATTCCACGAGTCACTTCTCGACTCAGAGGAAGTTGACAGCCAGGTGCCTGCCGGGAGACAGATAGGTCCCGCTCAGCATCTACGCATCGAGGGTCCGGAGGCTTCGAGGTCACCCGCCGATAGTAGCGCGGCCGAGTCGTCATCCTCAGAGAAGCTCGCACCGGCACCCCAATCGTATGAACCCACCCGTCTAGCCCTCGTTTCGACGATCCAATTTGTCGCTGCATTGGCCCGATTGAAAGATGACCTGACCGCCGAGCTGCCACTCGCTGGAGTCATCGGCATGGGCGAAGAGGAATCAGGGCCCGGCGATGAGCTAGAGGTCAGCCGACCTAAGTTCTGGGCTGGCAGGTATGAAGCCACCATCCCACGTTCCAAACCGCTATCCCCCGGCGAGATCCTGGGCTGTACGGCCCCGCGTCTGGGCGAGGACGTCGACGCACTAATGTACGTCCGCCGTTCAATCTACATCGCATTAATCGCCCTCTAATTATCCCACGTCCCATTCAGTTATCTCGGCGACGGACGCTTCCACCTTGAGTCCATTATGATCGCGAACCCATCTGTCCCCGCGTTCAGATACGATCCCTACTCCAAGAAGCTCACGCGGGAGCGTTACAACCACACCGAGATGCGAAGCGTGCGGCACGAGGCAGTCCAGACCGCCCGCCGCAGCATCGACGCCCTCGCACATTCGGAATCTGCCATCTCAGGCCCCGCAGAGCCGCCGCTGTGGGGCGTGGTCCTCGGCACGTTGGGCAGGCAGGGCAGCTTCAAGCAGCTCCAGGCCATCACGCACCAACTATCGTCTGCACGCACGACCATTCCATACATGCCCATCCTGCTTTCGGAGCTTTCTCCCGCGAAGCTGTCCTTGTTCAGCCCCCATATCTCGACCTTCGTCCAGACCTCGTGTCCCCGGCTGTCCATCGACTGGGGCTACGCGTTCGACAAGCCGCTACTAAGTCCGTATGAGACCGCAGTCGCTGTCGGGCGGGCGGTTGGGTGGATCGAGGAGCGGGAGGACGGCGGAAAGCAGGAAAGTGTTTACCCTATGGACTTTTACGCCGCCGGTACTCCATGGGCCATCGCACGTTCGAAAGCCGCCTACGACGCATAACTCCACTCTGTAACCGTACTTCGCCTGTATGCTCTGACTGTATCAGTAGGCCTCCTTACATACTCATGACGCCCCCAAAAATGTATCACAGATCCAGGTGATTGCTCTGTATTTTTACACAGGAATGCGGGTGAACAAAACGTGTTCGTAAACTGACAGGTGTGGGGTCCCGCACAGCGAGGCCCTCGGAATGTTGGCAATCAAAACTCTATCACACGCTGTAGGGGAGTTGTCAGAACTTCGTAAACGTGCACAACACACAGGCGTACCCATAGGCGTATTCGACTTCGTCGACGCCGGCACCCGCTTGGAAAGGCCCCGATGATTCCTTTGGCATCGGTCCGAGCTCGGGCCCCTCGTCTTCTTCGCCCTCAATGGAGATGGCGCTGCCGTCGTCAAGTTCGAACGGGAGGACGGGTCGCAGCCCGTTGCCCGAGCTCGAGCGCCGACCGCCTGCGGGCGACTTCGTGAGCGCCGCCATCGTCTTCGGGCTCATGTGCTGCAAACATGTTGTCAGACCCGTGATTCTCCTCACACCAAACACACCAAAAGACGCACCTCCCAGTTGTTGAGATTCTCATCAGGCACTTCACGGTCCTCGCGGTCGGCGTTGAGGCGCGCTTCATCACCTAGCTCGCCAATAGACGCAATGCTCTCGCTGTCGCTGATGCCGTCCGCAATGTCGGATGCGAACTCGGGTAGCCTGCTCCAAGCGGACACGCCGCTGGCGAAAGTGTTTGGGCTCACCGTGCTTGGTTGATCGGACCATCCCAAGTCGGACAGATATTCCTCGTACTCTTCCTCAAACGCGATGTCCTCCGTGACGTACGGCAGGAAAATAGTGGGGTCCGGTGCGTGCGCGCGCGGTGGCGGGAATACATCTGCGTCGACTGTATTCGGTGTGCCGACAGAGCGGAGCATGCCTGAGATTTCTGGGCCCGGATGCAGTCCCTCGAGATGGTGAGACAGACTTGTCGTGCGTCGGTGACCGCCGGTGGACTGATGAGTCGCGGCGGCGCCGTACCGCTTGGTGTTGTCTGACACATGTCAGTCTAAAATGGGCGGCCTTGTACTGAAAACACGCACAGAATTTCACTAGGTGTCGTAGCGCTTGCTCCTGAGCCTAACAGACGAGTTAGTGGAGTTAGTCGAGCCATCATCGCCCACACCCACCTGTGAGTCAACGGCATCATCTACTTCGATTCCAGTAAGCCACTCGTCTCTCAGGTCCGGCCGGCAGTTCAGATAGACAGCCGTGATGACCTGCATATTGGCTGCATTTTAGGTTAGAATACGTAAATTGTAATGAAACGAATTCCGAAGCGCACATTGTCTCCATTTCCTGCCGCAGAAGGGGACCTGGCTCTTAATGAGCTTGAGAACGTGCAATTGCAGCATGGGATGCTGGACTTTCAATATGCGTTTGAGGACAGCCTATTGGTGCGCTTAGTCACTGGGCTCTCACGACCACGACACCGTGACTCACTGAACTCTTGTACGTGACAAGCATCCGAATCCTATGGGAACGGTGTTTCGACAGCTTCTGCATTATCTTTGCAAAGTTGATAGTCGAAAAGAAATTACGCCACGAGAAATCTGTTAGTAAATCGATTTCTTCCTCCCGTTTCTCGCCGTTAGGCAAGGTGGTTACGCGCATGATTGTCTGTCGAGGCGCCTTGAGCATGTCATCCTCGGGACGGTTTGGCTGCGGGTTGCTTGCAAACTCCAGCTGACAGTAACGGAAGAAGCTGTTACGGGAGACGGCACATCAGTACGCGGGAGACGGCCTCGGCGATGGGACCATACTTGTGGTCCGGTGCGTCAGCTTTCGACACGATGGTGCTAGCAACCTCTTGCAGGCCGAACATCTTCAAGATGAGGAGTAGACAGTTGGTATCCAACAAAATCTGACCCAGGTGATGAAACTTCATCACGTCTACTGCGTTTTCAGAGGTATTCGTCGGTTACAGCCATAGGGTACTCACGGGAGACCTTGAACCATTTGAGCGTTAACAGCAGGATGGCCGAGACAGCCTTTGATGTGATTTCGCGGTGTCGAGTGACATCAATGTCGTCCAAGGTCGGCGGCGGAGGCGGCGGGGGGTCCAAGGCTGACGTGTCCGCGCAGTCAGAATGGCTGAGTCGTACCATTTGGAAGGCATATGCTTACGTGAGGAGACTCCGGGCGGGAAACCCGCGCTAGGCGGCGGTGGATTTCCGGCTGAGGCCGTCACGGTAGCAAGGAGGAGTTTCAAGAGCACGAGCACCCAACCTGAGAGCACTGGAAGAACGGCGCTCTGTCAAAAGCAAATGTCGGTGAGATATTACAGATGCAGCGAAGATCAACCCACATATATCTGCTCGACGCGCTTCAGGCGCATAAGATCCTCCTTTCTCTCCTTGGCTCGCCGCTTTTCTGCAGTCGTCTCGGCTTTTGCCATGGCTTCCTCAGCTTCAGCTATCTTCAGATCTATCTGCGCGACATCCGGCAGCGGCTCGGACGGCTCGTCATCCTGTGCAAAACCGCAGAGCACCAGAGCGCGCGTCAACAACGGTCACACCACCACGATATACGCAAAACGTACGTTCGGCGCCACCTTGGGTTCGAAGACCTTGTGCGATCCAGGCATATGTTCGAGCCCGCTTTCGGCCGTCATGCACTCTTCCCTTGTGCGCCACATCTGCCATAATGCAAGGGATACATACATATGCTTGTGATAGAGCTTGTCTGCTTCATCGATGGCGAACGGGACTAATGGATTGCCGCGGCGACTCCAGGTGCTCCTCGAGAAGGGGAATAAAAATGGCCTAGTTTGATCCGTCTGAAATTGTTGTTTCTTCGGCTTCGGCGATGGCGGCGGACTCGGAGCTGGAGTGGCTGGCTGCATACGAAATCCTGACCCGGCCTGTGGGTGATATTGTGGTCCATGAGGTCCGCCAGGCGGAAGCCCCGGATGAGAAGCATCCTGATCGTCATGCTCGTAGTGATGTCGGATCGGTATAGGCGAGTAGGCTTCAGCTAGCTTCCCTGCGGGCACAGGGACTGGAGCTGGGATTGGTTCTAAATCGGGGCGATTGTGTGGGGCGAATGTCGGATACTTGACGGAGATCTCCTGATGAAACGCCTCTATGTCGAAGGGGGACGCCTTGATAGGTATGGCTGCAGGGCACGGCTCCGTAAATGCCAGCGAACGAAGTAGATTCAATTATGTCACCTTCGTCCGGAACGGCTCCGAGCCCGGCCAGCTCTCTGGTTAATTTCTTTACGCGGTCGAGCTCACGAATGCCTCCACAGCAAGTGAGAATAGATTTCCACAATACGAGCAATAGCTGTAAGGTTTTCTGTCAGGTTCTCATCGCTGAGAGTGATGTCATTCAAAACGTTACCTTCTTCACAGGATACCCCTTAGCGCTCTTATCTTTCAGGCCCGCGACCACGTTGAAGAGGTACACAGGAAGCGGGGGTTCTAGACTCACTGTAGCCGGACGAGATTAGCGCACTCTCGTTCCGGCACGACCATACACACTCACTCAACTCATCAGCAAAGTCATCGTGGCCTTTGAAGACCTCGACCATGTGATAGAGCATGCCCAAGTACACGGATAGTTCGGTGGTGACTTCTTCCATGAAGTCTGCCTTCTCTTGCGGTGAGATATTGAAGTGCGCCGCATCCATATCTGAGAGGCTACTGCGGCTTCCCGTGAGTTACGCCGCGTGCAATATGGAAAAACGGAAATGATACCATAGTAAATCGTGCTTTGAACACGCTATTTTCATTGCTTCAACGATGTTGCTGACGCCGTTTGCGGCTCGGACCACTTTGCAGTTTTCCACTATCCAATGAAGCTGGTGTTCCGGCGATGATGTCTCTGCGAATGTACCTGTGAACGATATCACGCATTGCCCGTCCGCACACGATGAATGCCCGCACCTTGCAGCACGTATAGCAGCCGGCGCGCATTTGTGAACCGAAATTCAGCGTCTCGGTGTTCCAAGCCTTCCAGAAGGCGTTCTACGTGCGCCTTGCGTTGCTGGAAGGTACTGTCTATCCATCCTGCGGGGACGGTCACGCCGGAGAACACGCTGCTCGGAGAGGATACGCACTGCCGGAAAAGCAGCCTTCCCAGGCCCGAATGTTCTCAGCGACCTGCGGCATCTCCACGTACGAATAGAACTCCTCAATTTCGTTCAGCACGGTGTCTTCGTCATCGTAGCGAAAGTCGTAATACGATTGCTACTTGGCCGATCAGGCTGCGTCCTGCGCATACGACGGCGCGGGGTGCGCACCTTTGGCTTGGGTGCCGAGCCGACCATGGCCCTGAGCTGCCCAAGCGTGATTGAGTCCAGGTTGACTTGCTGTGCAGAGGTCGTGACATCCTGGGATGAGCCTCTGCTGAAATAGGATGGGATGGGAGGCAATACCATGATGTGAAGCAAGTTTCGATGCGACAGATGAGATTTCTAGCAAGCCCCTCGAGGCAGGGCGTTTCTGGCGGGCTCTTACGTGTGCTCAGCGGCTGTGTTGTGTTAGACGGCGGCGAGGCTCTCCAAGCTGCATGAAGGTCGAGATCAAGTGAGTTCGCGTTGGCGCCTGGCACGGTGCGTGGGTGTGACAGGTGTGACCCGTCGCGCCCGGTGGGCACGAACATGACGCGGTCAGGGTCTCAATTGCATCGCTAGCCGTGTCAAGACAAGGGGCTGGTGCCACCGCCCAGGATGCGATCACACGGTTCGAGAGAGCGAGCCAGTGGCATTTGCGCCCCCCATCGTTGGCCGCCGCGGGCTATATTATTATTAGGTCAATTTACTCGCGCTCGCGCCGCCCCCGCCGCGCCGTGTGAGATCGAGGGCGACGGTCGCTAGCAACGCGCCCGACGCGGGCACGGTTGCCGCTGTGTCGGCAGGGTCACGCCCTGCACCTGCGCATGGCTGCGAAAAGGCCCGCAGAACGATGCAGACGCGATAGGGACGATGCCGCCGATATGAGTTGTAGCAGACGCGGCGCACCGAGCACAACGGCGGCCTTGCCCCTTCTGGCCGCCGAGGGGGGCAGGAGACCCTATCTTGCTCGCCGGCCGCAGCCCGGCCGGGTCATGGGGACCAGGGGGACCAGCGCCGCGGGCGCTTGACGTAAGCACCGCGCGTGAAAAGAAAAGAAACGGTTCAAAAAAGAGTCTTTCAGGCTCTGCCAGTCACCACCTCGAAGGATCGACCCTCCCCTCGACAAGCCCCGTCGAGTCGATCCCCTCGTTGCCTCTTCCCACCTTCCCCGCACCGACGACCACGACACCGGCGACCCGACAGGAGAGGGCGACCACTTCCCCATCTTCCGACCCAGCGACTCTCCCCGGCAGGAGACGACCTTGAGCAGCGGCCACATTGTCCCAGGCCACTCTGTCCTCGGTTGCCCGCCCCATTCAGTTTCGCGGTACAAAAGGCACGCCTTCGTTGTGCGTCTGCCACAGGACTCCGTCTAGCCCGTCACCCTCGTCCCCCCACATCTCTCTTCCTGCTTGTTTCACGACCTACTTTACGACCGGCTTTTCTACCACACCTTCCCTCGATATCCTCGCAAGCACAGCTCGGTCTCAGCGGCAGGCATCTCCTCCTCTGCTCACTTGGCACGGCTCGCGAGAGGCTACAACAGCCGCCCTTAATTTGCAGATGCCCGTTCCAGTCCCCGTTTACAGCAAGCCTCCAGCGCACTCTGTACATAAGAACCACAAGCAAGCCGCGCGCACAGACTACGTCCGCCAATCTGTCTTCCGCCACCTGACGAATTCGCTCCCACAGCCCCCAGCGGGGCTTCCGCCTTCTTTCGCATCGCGGGAGGAGTGGATCAGCTCCCTTCCTTCCTGGAGGAGGAACAAGCCTCGTCGGATCTGGGAAGAAGACGCACGCGCAGACCACCGGCGCAGGGGTTTTCAAGAAGGGTTGACCGCTGCGGACAACGCATCGGTCATTAAGGGAGCGCCCGCGCAAGCAGGCATTCCGCCCATCTCCACCCTCTTCACCAGTGCAGATATGGGAGCCCCAGTTCACCGAAGACCCGCGATGGACTATGAGGACGCGGACGATGAGATGAGTCCATTGGACGAGGTGATGGGATGGCAGAGCGAAGACGTCGCGCATCTCACAGACGATGACGATGACATGGGAGTAGAGCAATCCTCCGAGTCTGGCTCGTTCGAATATGCTGGAAGATACCAACACGACGTACGACGTACAGTCGACCTTGGGGGCGAATCCATCGCGTATACTCGCAGTTACGAGCGTGGCACGTTCAGCCCCGTCTACGAGGAGCGCTCACCTGGTCATGACTCGGGATCCAGCCC
The DNA here is from genome assembly GCA_027924225.1 of Bjerkandera adusta. Classification (NCBI taxonomy): domain Eukaryota; kingdom Fungi; phylum Basidiomycota; class Agaricomycetes; order Polyporales; family Phanerochaetaceae; genus Bjerkandera; species Bjerkandera adusta. The sequence continues at coordinate 369,469 of BSCZ01003033.1, forward strand.
CATGGCTCCCAACACCCCGTTCGGCGACTTCGTCGATCATGCGGTTGCGTCTCAGGCTGTCGGTACTCAGCCTCACGCCACAGAGCTTCAATACCCCTACGCCGAAGACTATTGTGGCGCTCAATGCTACCGGTGCCAGCACTACGTCGTCGAACAGCCCGTACATCAAGCGCCTCCTGTTCCGGAGCCTGTTGTCACGCCGACTGCCACTCCTACATACAGGAAGCTCGCAGAGCCCTTGTCTGAGTGGGTTTCAGACTTCGTGTGGAAGGTTTGTACGACTGGCATGAGTTTGCCGCCGCAGTTCGTCCAGCCTACGTGAGTGTTCCTCCTTGAAATCGCCATTTCCGACTTACTAATACATCTCAACTTGTAGAACGTTCGTTAGGCAATACCCCAACCAGCCGCCAATCAATCTTGCGCACTCGGTTCACTCGATGCTGCTGTCGACCTTGCTCCAACCCTCCGCTGTGTTCCTGGCCTTGTGGTACATCGTTCGCCTTCCCGTATTCTTCGGCTCCGTTGGCCTTGGACCAGCGCATAGCAGAGAGATGCACTTCCGAGCTGAGCTGCTTGGTGAGGCGCACTCGCCACTCGACCGGGATGCTATCGAGTCATACGCCCCTTTCCGGCTCATACTCCTCGGCTGCATGCTGGCGAACAAATGGCTGGATGACCACACGTTTTCGAACAAGACTTGGTACGTCATTAGGCTGTTTTCGCACTTTTTGGTACTAACCCACACCTCTAGGCACACCATATCAAACGTCCCAACGCGTTCCCTGAACAAGCTGGAATCCCTCGCTCTTGATCTGTTCGCACACGATCTTTCCATCCCGATGGACGAATGGTCTCGCTGGCTGAAGCAAATCAGCATGTACCACCAGTCCTTGTCGTCTCCCGCATTCCCTCAGCCAATCTCGCGTCCATCGTCTAGCCCGCACACCATCGTCCGCAAGGCCATCGAAGAACTGATCGAGTCTAGCGATGCGAATGAGGCGAGCCTTGTCGAGGGCGTCCCGCAACCCGTGTTCTGGGGCCTGGAAGGCAGGAAGATGCCCGCCTCCGAAATCGAGGAGGACATCGACGTGCTTGAGATTGACCTGGACGAAGATGGACCACTCAGAGAGGAGTACCTGCCAAAGCGCCGTGTCAGCAACGCGAGCAACACCCGTCGTAGCTACGAACGCCCGGCAGAAGTGGAAAGGGTACTACCACCCCCAGCACGATGGAGTCCTGCTGCAGATGAGCCCATCCTCCGAGTCAACAATCATCGAAACCAGCACCAGTATGTTGCGCCGCAGCCCATTGCTCGCGGGCATGCGTCCGCTGCCCCTGCACCTCCTCCAGCTCAGTTCCATCAGGCGCTGGATATGAGTCACAGAATCTGGAACACTGGTGACCAAGTTGTACGGCAGTCTTATGCCCCCTCGCATGCCCCAGTCTTTGCGCCCGCTCCTCCACTGTACGCCGGATACGAGTACACCTACCCCCCTCCTCCGCCCCCGACGCATTCTCGTTCGCAGTCGTTGTCTTTCAACGCGCCTGCCGCTGCACAAGCCCAAGGCCATTTCCGGTCGTACTCGCAATCGCAGTTCGAAGGTGGCAACGAGATGGGATTCTCCATGCGTTACCCCCCGGTTTCCTCGTCAGCTGCGCCCCAATGGCCAGCACATCATCCTCGGTCCTTCTACCCGTCCGTCTACGAACCATTGTACGATTATCACTCCCGGCCACTAGTCAAGGTGTGAGGAGAGCACACCCGCATTAGACCTCAGAGGCATAGAAAGCTGCTTGTTGCGGCTCCTCCCTGTGGAGGTTTGGCCGCGTCTCTGTCCCCCCGTCATCTTTTATCGTACACCTCGCCTGGCTGCAACACATAACCCACACTTCCGACATGGACGTCCACTGCGCATGCGCATGGCTCCGCCCATTCTTCACTCTCTTCCCAGCAGCCTGCTCTAACTCTCGCATCGGTTCCAGTTCCGGGTTTCCTCGTCTCCATCTCGCCTCGCCTCGTATCCATCGGCACACGGTTTCATTTTTTCGCATCTCATCAAAGGCTTCCCACCATCGCCGACATATCCATCCTGTCTGTGGGATTGCCAGCTCCAGATTCTGTCCAACGCTTCGTCATCGCCGAACGACATTCGCATCGTATCTATTTCGCTCTTAGTGCATCGTCATCGCCATCGCCGCCAGTCCGTCGTCCGCTTCGGGGGCCCAAGAATGTACCCATCTCAAACGTCTCCGAGGTAGCCGCATAACACATCTACCCGATCGTCAAAGTCTTGGCGGGAGACGTGGGTCACAAACACGTATTCACGGACAGTTCACGCACCAAGGGCCCCCTCGATATCACCCGCTTCCTCCTCGCGGAGATTCTCGCTGTGTACAGATTGTTTGCCTATTCTCAAGACGCTTTAAGTACACTAATGTTGTTCATGTCAGTTCGCTGCTCGGCGTGCGCGCATCGTTTTGCGCCGCTCACCGTCCCGCCTCATGTTTTCGTCCTCTTTCCGTCTGTTTGTGTATTTCCTCCCTCCGCCTCACACGCATCGACAAAACGACAAAAACAACGGAAAAGGCCACGAAAAAGCTCGAATCATCTCCCGCTTCCTCTCCCTTTCTCGCTCCGGTTTTGACGTTTCCGACTGTAAATCCCTCCGTTCATCCCACCCATCCACCCACCCCCCTATCACTCGTACCGATCCATCCCCCCCCCCTTCAT
>BSCZ01003033.1:372301-422895 GCA_027924225.1 Bjerkandera adusta
CCGATTGTAAGTAGCTTTCCAGACTGTCTGTACTGCTTGTGGCGGTTATGTTCGCACTGCCTTTGCTCGTATGGACGATTATGCTGTTGCTCCCGAACGCCTCCGTGTGACCTGAGTTGACAATTCGCGTGTCAAACACTGCAGCATATCCTAGCATATCCCGCGTTATGTTTTCTGAGTTCGTGCGTTGAGTTCTCGATCGAGGAAAGTCAGCGTGAGAACTGATCTTCCCAAAACTCGATACAGGTTGATTCAGATCTTATCACACAACTCACCTACGCCCTTAATAATCACCATAAGTTCCAGTCTCCTCTGACCGCCGTAGCCGCATCTTTACAGGGATCCTTTCGACATGCAAAGCGCGCCGCTACAGCTGCTGCTGAAGGCCGGCGCAGCGCTGGCAGGTTCGACGCGGGCTGAAGGCGCTTCGGACCTCGAGGGAGTGCTCGCCGCGAGGCTCAAGCAATATTACGCGATTCTGGACTCGGACACCCCGCAAGACTACCCTCAAACACTGGAGGGGGTCCAAAGGCAAACATCGCACGAAGCCCTTTCCTTGCTGGAACAGATACAGGAGATCCTCACTCAGAAGCGGCCCTCGACGAGCACCGCGGGGGCCGCTCAAGAGGAAGAGCTCCTCGGAACGCGCGACATGGCCCAGCTGCGTACCTTGACGTCGCTCGTCTTCAAGTGGATGGTGGATCCCCTACTATCCAGTGTATCTGCGTCTATTCCGTCCGTTGCCCCCGGTGCAAGGCGGCGCGCAGAGGTTAATATCATTGACCTCACCAACGTCCCGGAAGACTTCGGGCTCCTCTCGTCCACTTTACGCCGCCTTCTGCACCTTGTCCTCCCGGAAGGCATCTCTGGCCCTTTTTATCCCACCGCGATTGTATCTGTGCTGCTCGACAGATACCTCCCGGACCTTCTTAAGCCTTGTGTCGCCCTTGGTTGGCTCCCTCGAGCATTAGCAAGCGAGTCCGTGAAACCCCTGGACGATATCCGCCCATTGGTTATGCACATCATCACAATGTCAGTTTCTCGCCGTCTTTGAACGGAGGCCGTACCTGACATTCCTTCGAAGCCTACCCGCCGCGCACAGCATCACTGCATTGAGTCGCATATTATTGGACCCACGCACCCTCACGTACGCGAGAAGATCATGCACGCACCTCATGAGCCGCCACCTACTGCGTCCGGGAGGGATACAGGGACTTTTCACCGTGCTTTTCTCTGAAGAAGATATCTCCGGTGACGACGCGCCGCTGGAGAAGCTCGAGCAAATTGCGAGGTTGCTGAAGGCCGCTCCATCCGGAATTCCCGTGCAAGTACGCATTGTCGCGCCATCCTATGCGAAGCACTGGCTGATTGATCTCCACAGACGTACTATGCTAGGATTGCGAAGCAACTTCTCTCGCTTTTATCTATAGACGAAGGTGTTACCCGAACCCAGAAACGCGCGGCTGCATTTTCTCTATCTCGCATAATCTCCCCAGACAGCCCAGACACGTACAGTTTAGTATCCAAGATGGTCTTACCGGTCCTTCAGAAGCCATTTTTGGAAGTCACGCAGCCTGAAGTCCTGCACAAACAAGTGCCACAAGACCCCGAAGTGAATGAAATTGCGGACGACCTCACGCCGTCGCAAGCGGTTGTGTTGCTTCAGACATTCCTGACAAACACCGATCCGGCTCCCTCCCTTCTATCCAGTCTACTCACACCCATCATCCCACCACTGTTTGCGCTTTCGACCCGACTGGACCGTATCAAGGCGGCGGACCCGAACCTCAAGGCAACGCTGCATGGGTTCCTAAGGACATGGGGTCGTCTCGTTGAGACTGCAGAAGGAGTTGCGACACTCTGGCTCATAGTGGACGGAGAGGGCGGGGAATGGAATGTCGATGTCGCCGGACAAATAACCAGAATCGCAGAGTATGTCTCATCGTCCTTCTCGATGCTTGATTAGTTTGACAAGGCTTACTTTAGGGCTGATACGCAATCCAAGCTTACGCTTTTCACCCCAGAAGACCTCCAGAAGGCTGAAGAGGCCGGCGCATTCGATGTCGACGCCAATATTCTCGATCTCAGACCAGATCCGACGCGTTTTGTCGCGTTTCTGAAGTCGTTGGATCGCCCGGACGTGGTTTCAGAATGCTTCGTGCGGCTTCTGGAGGCGTATCGTGAAAGCAAGAGCACCTCTGACGCCGATCCTATGAGGTATGCGTAATTTCTAGACGATGCTAACAGCCGCTAATCTGCTCTCTTCAGGACTCTGTTGTACTTGCAACTCGTCGTGCAAATTCAGAACCAGCTGTCCTCCGGAGATTCGTCCTTTGATATCTTGAAGAAACCTGACCATATCCTGTCCTTCATCAAGCATGCGCTTGGGAGTGCTTCATCGAAGACGTCGTCGACTCATGTCTCGGCGGAGCCAAAAGCTTCACAAGGGTTGAAGCTTGAAGATCTCAAGATCGTGGAGAATGAGGAAGGCGACAGCGACGATGAAGACGACCCAGTCGACGAAGATTCAGACGAAGATATGACATCTACCTCCTTAAACTTACTCCTAGCCATACTCGAGGGTTTGTTATTCCCATAAAATTGTAGACTCTATGCTGACGGTATCTTACAGCCAACCTCGACCTGTCCACCAACACAACACCGATTCTAGACGAAATATTCACTCTCCTCGAATCACTGGCGAAGGAAGGGTCAGACATCATCAAGCCTCTCGCGCGAGAAGCACGCATGGTTCTCGTGGCAAGACTCGCCTCCTCAACAATGCCCTCGAAAAAATCAGCGTCGAAGAAAGGCAGACCCTCTCCGCAAGAAACCTACCAAAAAGCCCTGAAGCTCCTCCAAGACCCGATCCTCCCGGTCCGCGCACACGGCCTGCTGCTCCTTCGCCAGCTGGTCTCCGTGCGTCCTTCCAAAGGCGACAAGCCGCGGAAGCCGGACCTCGACCCCGCGCTGGTGCCGGGTGTCCTGTCCGTGTTCATGCAGAGTCTGCAGGACGACGATTCGTATATCTTCCTCAACGCCGTGCAGGGCCTTGCGGCGATGGTCGATGGCTTTGGACGGGAGGTGCTGCGCTCGCTGCTGGATGCTTATACGCAGGGTACGGATGGTGTGGCTGCGAGCGCGATGATGGGTCAGGACGTCGATACACGGACGCGCGTTGGTGAGGCGTTGGGCCAGGTTGTGAGGCGGTGTGGAGATGCGCTTCCGAGTTATGGTATGTTACCCATCCGTTTACTTACGAACATACCACTGACGAGTTGAATATCTGTAGCGGACACGATCGTCCCGCCGCTCGCAAAGATGGTGCGGACACCACACCTCTCGACGGCTCTACGAACGTCTGCCCTATCTCTCCTCGCGCAATGCGTGAACACAAGTGCAGCCTCTGTCATTCTATACGGCGTAGACCTTGTGTCGGCGATGCTCGACCTCTTGCAACTCGAATCGGTCCCAATGACGCGGCCGACAAAGTCTGCGTCCAAAGGGGAGGAACGCAACGATGAAGAGCCGGGAGACGAGAAAGAGAAGGATAAAAAGTTCAAGCACGATACCGCCGCTTTCCAACCTGCATCGAAAGACTCAAAGATCCCCACGCTTCGCCGTTCTGCGCTGCATTTCCTATCGCTTCTCATGAAGGCGTTCACGGAGCAGCTCGACGGACGATCATCGAATTCTTCGGTGTTCGTGCTGCCTGCGGATATCATGAAGCGTGCGAGGACAACCATTGTATACGTTGCTGCCACGGACGCGGACCTGATCGTGCGTGTTATGGCAAAGGAGGCACTGGAAGGGCTGGACAGATATATGGAGGCCATGCTCGGTTTCTCCGAGTAGATGTAATTGCCCTGCTGTATTATACATTGCGTATTGAAAGAAATAAAAGGAGATGTGTGCCCCGTATCTGTCCCAGCTATCGCAACCTTTAGTCAGCTGAGTCAATAAAAAGGCATCGTTAATCTTGGTTTGCAGCAAACATAGGCTCCGGTGAAGGATGACACTAGTAGGGCCGCTCGCCCCAGGCGGTGGGGGATGGAGCCGCCTGCGACGAGGGCGCAAACCTGACAGGGTCGTGTTCACACTCACACAAGGGATATATAGGACAATCCTCATCCATTGGACGTGACTGCTCCGGCAGCCTTCCCGACCTCGTCTACACGCCGCTTGAACCCTTTCCATCGCGACGTGCCAGCTTGGAGGAGGATGGCGTGGTCGGAAAGCGTGTCGAGCGGCGCGCTGAGACGCAGGAACGGGTTCGCGACCGAACGGCGGTACGCGGTGTGCAGGGCCCTGAATATCTATCGAAATACGTCGGTAGGAGGCCCACGATTTAGAGTAAAAACGTACTGCAATAATATCCGCATCCCGCACGACAGTATCCGACAACTCAAGCGCGATGATGATTTTCACCTTCAGCGGTGTCATGAACCCATACACCGCGACGTCCTCGACGTAGAGCAGACCGAGGTAGCATTCCGTCGATTTGGCGACGTGTGCAGCGGCGACTGCAGGAAGTGAGTTCGCTGCCGGGTGGGCGACGGGTGATGCGACTGACTGCGTTCCTCGATGACGTCCAGACTCGTGTGTGCGATGTAGTGGTATTTCAGCTCATCCTGGCGTGGTTGGGAGAATGTGCGAATCAGTATCGGGTGGTTCTGCGGCGAGACGAAGGCGACTGCGTTAAGGCGAAGCTGTGGCGGCATCCTGCTGCATTGGTCGTGGTCGTCGCGAGCCAAGCAGTATGCCCAACAAGCGCCCGTGATAACGCTAACTGCGAGAGTTTGTCTTCATCTCCGTGCTGGAGCGTAACAGTCGCGTGTTTTGACAGGCACACCCGGGGCAGACAGTGACCGGAAGGCTACTTCTATTACGAGTCTAATAATTACGCAAGGCACTGCTTCATAATGTTGCGCGGCGCTCGGGCTAGCCCCAGGAGCGGGGTCGGAGGAAGCGCGAGGGAGTAGGGCTATCATGGGGGTGGGAGTGGGCGGGAAGGCCCGGGCGTGCGAATCGTTCGTGGGTTGAAGCGTTCCCAGAGATAGTGCAGAGGAATTCAAGAAAGAGCGCACAGACAAAAACACCAGGTAGATCCAAACACCGCGGCGTGTAGCGTCGCGGGCTCTTACACAGAACCGGTAGTGTAGTACCGCCATGCAAAGTATGCACCAAGCAGACCGAGAGGAACAAAGTACATGAGACTGTGGAGGAAGCACGGTCAGCACAGCTTGACACGTCAGCGAGACCGTGTACGCACTTCGAGCCCTGTTGCACCGCGGTGTTGACCGCCGATGAGTTGGACATCGAGCTTCGTTGGGCAGTCTTGACTTTGAGCTCCTGCGGGTGCATTTCAGTACAAGTGTAGGGCTGGAAGATAAGCCTGAGCACATACCCCGTCCTTCTCGAACTCGCCGACCAGCATGTCTACCAACAAGGCACGGGCCTCGTCTGAGTGTCCGACATCCTCAAAGGCTTCCGTGGCGTCCTTGCCTGCACGAACCGAACAACGTGAGTGTCATGTCGGACAAACCAGCGCAGCAACCGGTACGCACCCGCCTCGGCAAGAATGACCTCGTCTCCTCCTGGGTGCTGTTACAGTCGCGACTTTTGTCAGGAAACGATGCCGGGGCCATGTCCGGAGACAAAATTGTCATACCTCGTCGAGGAATTTTGTGACGTTGTAGACTGTGTCGGACAACGTGAGTATTAACGCGCGCTTTCCCATTGGCTGGGGAGGACTGACCCTTCTGGTGGACGAGGATGTAGAGGCTGTCCTTTGAGGAGTTTGCCTTGAGGTCGTCGAAGGTGACAATTTTCTCAGCCATGATTGGGATGGGGCAGGGGAAGGACGGGAGGGTAATGAGCCGGCTGGTGGTAAGGTCGTCCGATTTGGCGGGAGGGAATTCTGCAGCTATATGCGGCGCCTGTTCTGCGCTTCCCACGTGGCAGATTGAGATGACCTTGCAAGCCGGACCCCGAGAAGCTGCAGAGTCGCCGCCACAACGGTCGTCTGCATCATCAGCGATGTGTAAACCGGTCGTTCGAACACAGTCTGGGAGCCTCTGGCACATGCACGCCCCGATGTTAGCAAACCCGTCTCACGCGTTTACGACAACGCAGACAAATCCAGACAACCGCACAGGCTCTGCGCTGCTCTGCCCCACAGCGCGGGGAGGCGTTCGCGTGGCGTCCCAGCGGCCACAGCGGCCCACACTTTGTCGCACTCCGCGGTCAAAGCGTCGGGCGCATCCGTGGGAACTCCACGTCCGCAATAAGAAGCGCGTCCGTTTTGCAACTCCGCCTCGTATTAGCCTCGCGCGCCACCCTACGCGAATCACCCACCTCTCTTCCGCCCACGTCGCGTCATCCCGTCCGTCGTCCCGCCCCCCATGGACGACTCCTCCGACATTCTCGGTGGCCAGCTGCGCGTCGCCCGCAACGACCCGGTGCTTGCCCTCCCGGATTTCAGCTTCACCCGCCTCTTCGTCGCCGCCAGCATCGCTATTGTATTTTCGTACGGCCTCACGCTCTTGCTCCCTTATTACCGCATATATCAAGAAAAACGGTATCGCAAGTAAGTACCCCGTCCTCAGGGTATCCCCCGTGTCACTAAGTACCTATCATCCGCTAGGGCCATACGGCGGCGACACGGCATTCCAGACAACGATCTTAGACCATTTAATGTCGCATATGCAGCAGCCAAACGTTCGGAGAAGGAACTTGAGCCAGAGGACAAGGGGTCAAAAAGACGGGGCAGGGCTCCGCTCGTGCCGCAGGCGGCTCTCAACGCCGCGCAGCAGCGCAATGGGGAGGCGGCCCCAGGTATTAGACAACGTCAGCAGGCGACGGGTGCGCATATTCCCCCTTCTTTTACCGAGTGGATCTGACTGGTGTGCCTTGCTATACAGTCAACTATGCCGATCTGCAGGCGGACGATGAGGACGTATTGCCAGGTTCGCATCCAGCCTATTCCCACTCTCGTCGTGCATCCGACCACACTACCACAGCTAGTGAATCAGACTTCTACATGTGCGTGTAGTATAGTTCTCTTTGTTATTGCCTTGTACTTACGTGGCAACCCACACACAGCCCCGGCGGTTCACAAGATAATCAGAACAGCAACAACCTCACCTCCAACGTCAGTGCGTCCTCGTTGTACACGCCTGCATTTGCTCGGTCAGCCCCGCATGGTGCACAAGGTGATGATGAAGGTGCTCTTGAAACTGTACATGGCAAACACGCTCGCGAAGAAGACGATATGGACGTCGAAAACGAGCAAGAAGCCAAGAAGTCTCGTATAGATGGAGGCTATAGGCTTGCGGACAGTGATGACCAGGGAGAGGCACAGGGCTCGGATGAGGATGAGGAGGCGGGAAATAACATGGATGTCGATGAGGCGTCGCCCGTCCAGCCCAAACGTGGAGCGAAACGCATGGCGAGCATTGATGAAGACGAAGGCTTTGAGTCCGGTAGGGCCGGTGGCAGGGAAAAACGTGCCAGAAAAGTGTCCAGTCGGGAATCTGTGCTCAGGGCTACTCGGGGCAAGAAACGCGATCGTGCAGAAGCTGGTTCTACATTCGGCGGCGATGACCTGGCTGCGGAGGACGAGGAGGACAAACACAGGTCCCATAGACGCCGCCGTGTGGTCTCAACGAAGAAGGCTGCAAGTAATCTCCGTGGTCGCAAACGAGGCCGGGAGATTGAGTCACCAGACAGCGCCGACGACTCCGATTCGCCTTCGAAACGTGCAGTGAGGCAGAAACGTGGCAAGAGGAATCCCCGTGTAGATGAATGGACGTCATCAGACGATGGAATGGTTTCGACTGATCCCTTGTGCAAGGGTCGGCGTATCGGAGAGGAATGGCAAACAAATGGCGTGAAGTTCAAGGTCGGCCCGAATGGCCAGAGACTGAGACAAGCATTGGTCAAGAAGCCGAGGTCACGCTTTCCCATGGTGCGCCGTGTCCAATACAGCACTCATGTAAACATCACTGACAGTGCCTTCGAAACTATACAGCCCAAGGACTCTGAACATCCGGACCGTGATGTCAACATTGAGGTATTCGTAGAGGCATGGTTGTCCGAGGAAGAGTATCAGTCTGCAAAGGAACGTCGCGAATTGGCTTGGCAATCTCCGCAGAATACGGCTATTGAATTGCCCACAGTCGCCCTCGGTGAAGTACCTGTGAGTGTATGTCTCTGATTCACGTTGCGTTATTCTAAGACCGCTATAGGAATCGCCGTCGAAAGGCAAGAGCCTGCTTTGGTCTTCCGTGGCGGGCAAGGAACTACCACGGCCTGTATCGAGACCGTCGTTGACGTCCAGCACTTCCGCTCGCCTGAACCCGTTCCAACAGTCTCCGTCGCTTGCTGTTCGCCGCATCTCCATCCTCAGCGCTGCACCTACACCTCCGGAGACTCCTACAAAGCTTCAGCGCTCCCGGACTTACTCGAAGTGGGAAAAACAAGATTTGGAGGCTGCAGCTATGACGAAGCTCAGGGAAAAGACGAAGTTGGACTCAGAACCGGAAAAGAAACCTCTCACAGCGTCGGCGTCAGCACCCGCATTCTCTTTCCCCAGCACTAGCTCGTCTGCAGCGTGCGCCACGACCACCACCGACAAACCTGCTGAAACATCGACAACGGAGAAGGCCAGCACTGCGCCGAAGTCTGGCTCGTGGACATTCGGGGCACCTCCATCCGCTCCGATCACCAAGGCATCGACCTCAGACCTTCCGTCGTTGACCATTCCCAACTCTGCACCCAAGTCAACCCTACCTGCGAAGCCGTCAACAGTTCCATTCCCGTCGTCTGGTGCCTCCACCGCTTCCACGGAACAACCGAAACCTTCCGCTCCCGCACCCGGGTCGTTTTCCTTCGGAGCCCCTGCGACAGGTCCACCCGCTGCTGCAACGACCACATCATCGTCTTCCGTGCCTAACTTCTTTGCGAAGCCTGCTGCCACCACCCCCGCTGCGTCGTCTTCGACCCCGGCGCCATCCACGAGCTTGTTTGGCCCAAGCGGTCAACCAAACCCTCAGGCAACCAAAGCAATATTCAGTTTCACGGGACCCGCAGCGAACACGGCGGCGGCGGATAATAACAAGAAGGCCGAGGAGAAACCCGCACAGCCGACCGGTGGCTCGTTGTTGTCTCGCTTGGGTCCACCGCCGGCGAATCCTGCTCCATTCACTGCTCCGGCCTCACAACCAACTTCGTCGTTCTTCGCCAAACCCGCGGCTCCGGCCAGTGCTCCCGCAACGTCCACCGCGGCTTCCTCCGCACAGCCAGCGGTTCCATTCAAGTTCAACTTCGGTGTCAAACCGGCGACGACAACCACGACCCCTGCTGCGTCCTCATCGGACGCCTCGCAGAGCACACCCGCGGCCGGCTCGTCCAAACCCACGAGTGTTTTCGGGTTCCCCACACCTTCTACGGCCACGTCTTCTGCCCCGAAGGAGGAAGCGAACCCCACCGTTGGTTTCCATATGCCACCTACAAGTAGTTCACAATCCGCGAGCGGTGCCGCCACAACGTCGAGCATATTTGGGCAGAAGGGTACATTGGGCAGTGGTGCTCAGGGCACTACGAGCGTGTTCGGTGGCACTGGAACTTCGTCGGTATTTGGTGCACCAGCGGCAGCTAAGGATACTACGTCGGCTCCCAAGTCCGCCTTTGCACCCAGTAGCTTCCCCACTACACCTCCGAACAACTCCACAGGTTCGGTGTTCGGCAAAGCGACCACGACGCCCGCTGGGACGCCCGCCACCGGCTCCGTGTTTGGCACGACCACCCCCGCGGGTACGCCGTCGTCGAGTTCCCTCTTCGGCGCCGTCACGCCAGCCACAGGCTCATCCGCCTTCGGAACCACAACCCCCCTGGGTACTCCGTCTTCAGGGTCTGTGTTTGGCACAACGACACCAGCGGGTACTCCTTCCACAAATATCTTCGGTGCCACCGCAACTACCACGCCTGCTGGCGCGCCACCAAAGTCTACTTTCGCCTTTGACCATGGAACCCCCAAGCCTATCGCCGCGCCAGTATTCGGGCAGCCGTCGAATGCAGAGGCTAATGCTTCTGCTGCACCGAAATCAGTTTTCCCCGTCACACCTCCGACAGCGGCGACGGGAGACTCCACGTCAACCGACGCCGCATCAAGTTCTACGGCGCCATCGCAACCGAAATTCTCATTTGGTTTCACCGGTCCCACTACAAGCTCGTTTGCCTCTGCAGCAGCTAGCGGGAAGTCGGTGTTCGGAGCTACCTCAACGCCCAGTGCAGCCCCGTCACCGTTTGGTGCTAGCAGTAGTGTGTTCGGCGGCGCCGCTAGCTCTGGTGCGAGCGGTTCGTCAGAACAGAAGCCCACGCCGGCGATGTTCGGTTTCCCTTCGACGACCGGGTCAACGACGCCCTCGCAATTTACCTGGCCAAAGCCCGCCGAGCAAAAGTAAATATTATGCATGTCTATTCCTTTTGGGACCCTTGAGTCTTGTCGTCCGCACATCAATGTACGTAGGTACATACCCTCCACTTGCACACACACATTCCACCGTAGCATATACTCCAACCGAAATTCGTTCTCTATGTCCACCGCCTATGCATCGCCTGCACTGTAATTTAGTGTTTCTGTATTGTCATGATTTTCCTCTCGACCTTCCTTGTTGGTGAGACAGCGCCCATGTGGCGCCGCCGTATGAGGTAGGTTGACGGTCAGGCGGTTCCGTTTGCAACGTTCGCCGCTTTTCTTCACGACTTGAAAACGCAACGGTTGACCGACAGCGAGGTCAACCACACACTTTGCCTTCCACCCTTTCTCTCACCACCCATATTCACACCGACTTGCAGCTGGTGCGTTGCCCGCTCTCGGAGACGCCGCGCATGATTTAGACGTTGAGCGGCCCTTTTCTGACACAGGCTCTCGTGTATTTCCTGTACAGTAACCTCCACCTTCAAGTCGCCTGCCCTCACTGCAGGTATTCCATGGATTACTAGCCTCTTCGCGCTTCCCCGCCTCAGGACTCTGCGAAACCCCTTCACTCTCTTCACCGAAACGTGTCTGTTTACATACACGAACTCCCGGCGACCCCCCAACCTGCGTGCGACCTGCCCCGCACGACGACCGACGCTCTTTAACCCTCTCTACCACCCACCACACCACCACACTAAACAACACAGACATACGAACGGCAGAGAAGTGCAGTATCATGTTGTCTGCGACGGACGTCAACTTGACCCCGCGCCGTCCCCGCCCGCCGGCGAAGCTGCGTCGCGAGAGCAAAGCAAGAAGCGGCACCCCGCCGCTGCCTGCGCTGCAGCTCGGGAACCTCGACTCGGAGCACCCGCCGCCGCCGCCGTACGACGAGCCCGACGGCGAAGACACCCAGGGGAAGCTCATGCCTGCGCTCGAGGAGTGGATGCACGACCGGTCGCGCGAGGAGCTGTCCGATCTCCTGCTTGCCGCAGGAGGCATGATCAAGGAGCGCGAGTCTGGTGCGTCCCCTTCTCCCTTCTTCTCCCCCTTAATATTTGTCCTGTGTGCGTGGGCGTGTGTATCCAGGGCTCATAGGCTTTGGTAGAACTTGGGATGACGTCGACGTTATGCAAGAATTTGTACCAGGAGAACGTGTCGCTCAAGACGAAACACGAGGCCCTCCTCGCGCGCATCCCGATCCCGACGCAGGCTGCGGCTGCTGCGCCGTCCCCGTTGCCCTCGCCCACGCGCTCGCTTTCTCCGCTCCCGCCGGGGTCGCCGCACTACTACTCGCTCTCGCGCCCCGCGTCGCCCACGATGTCGCCGTTCTCGTCGATGTCGTCCCCGGGCATCCGCCGTCTGGGGCACGCGCGGCGCATCTCCGTCACGCCGTCGGAGCTGACCGTCCTGGCCGACCAGAACGCGGAGCTCATGCACAAGCTGGAGCGCCTCGAGGAGGAGAGCACGCAGGCTGATCTTCGAGGGAAGAAGAAGCTCCGTAAGCTGGAGAAGGAGATTTCGCTCCTTCGCGAAGAGCTTGAGCGCACTAGGGAGCGTGGTAATGAACTCGAGGAGAAGGTTCTTGGTGTTGTGCAGAAGGTTGCGGAGGATGAGAGCGAGGGCGACAGAAAACGAAGAGAGCGCGAGGAGCGTGTCAGGGCCCTCCGAGGCACGAAGGCAGAGGATAAGGAAGCTGGACATGTGAAGGACTTTGCACCCGCTCCCGAACTCTCTCGGACACACAAGTCGACCCATCCGCCTTCGAAACTTGCACTCTCGACAACCTCAGAGGACGAGTCGACTCTCTCGTCCATCTCGGCGACCTCTTCGACCGCCGTCACCCCATCATCTACGGCCGAAACATTCACACTCCCCCAGAACCTCGCGCCACAGTCGCTCGAGTACGCGATCATTTCGCAGCTCATGGGTAAAATCCATGAGCTCGAAGTCACAAACACCCAAATATCCGCGGAGCAGCAGGCCACGGCGGAGCGTTTGCAGGCTGCCCAGAAGGATGTCGACCATATTCGTCGGGCGTACGAGTGCCTCGACGAAAGTGAGGAGCTTTGCGTTGTAGCAGAAGACGAAGGCTTCGACGACTACACGGATCCTGCCAGTCCAGTCAGCCCTCCTAAGCGGATTCCTACCGGCCAGACCATCCGCTTTAGCAGTCTGCGGCGCAACCTGGACGGGGATGCGAGCCATCTTGCAGGTGCTGATTCCCCCAGCGACGTCTTCGACAACGGTGTCCTTCGACAAAGCACCTCTCGAAGCGTCTTCGACTACTTCGGCGACGTGTCTGTCGAGGACGAGGACATGAAGCTCAAGAAGGCGGTGCCGAAAGCGAGGAAGACTGTCGTAGGACTGTTCGCGTCTACTTCGAACATTCCACAGGCGCAAAGCGACCTTTCACCCATCACGATGCCTGGTAACCTTGCAGACGTCTCTGGGTGGTCCAATGCCGCCACTGATGGACTGGCCGTACCGCGCCCGTCCACTTCTCCAACGGACTCCGAGCGCTCTGGCTCAGCGAGTCCCTCCGTATATTCGTCGCCCATGCCTGGCGGACTCGACTTCCCGATGTCCCCAGCACCCGCACAATCCTCATTCCCCTCGTCATCATTAATGCATTCACGCTCTTTCTCGCAGCTGTCGTATACAGTGCCCAGCCCGAGCCTGTCGTCGCTCGAGGTCCCGCTCACTGGACGTCTGTTGCACAGTCTCGGGTCCGAATTGGGTAGCGAGTACGAGTATGGGTACGGTGTGCATGCGTTGAGTGACGTGGGCGACATCGACGAAGACAAAGAAGACACGGGAAGTGTGGCGGAAGGTGGCGCTTTCGACGAGCAGGGGCCGTCGAACATATGGGATCTTCGTAGACGAGCGGTCTCCGGGACGACAGTGGTCGGTTCCTCACGGTCGATCGCCAGCGACGATGACTTCCTGGTGTCCACTCCGACGAAACCACGGTCGAACTTCCCTCGTGATCCATACACCTCTGACGAAGGCAGCTCAAGAGGCCCCCGCGTGGTCGTCCAGCCACCCACGCCCAACACGAACCGCTATCTGGGCAAGGGCAAGGGCAGAGGCGGCCTCGGCGAAGACAAGCTGGAGAAATACAACCGGAACACGAGGCTATCGATGACGGTGCGCGCACGGACGAACCGCTGGGTTGAGCGACGTTACGCCGACCGTGGGTCGGGCTCCATCGATATCCCAGAGACGATCCCGGACGCTGGCCCGGTCGCCTTCCCCTCCACCACGTCAAACACCGTCGCCTTCCCCGCATCGTCCGCTACACCTGAGACGCACCAGCAGCCGCGCCGCCGCCGCTCGCTCATGTCGCTGTCGACGGGCGTGGGCGTGCACCGCGCGGTGAAGAACGTCGTAGCGGGCGCGGACATGCGCCGCGTGAGCTCGGGCGGCGGGTACGTGCGGGAGCGCAAGCGTACGATGGACGAGACGTTCGAGGAGGCCGTGCATCGCGTCTCGCGCTCCATCTCGTTCTCGGGCGGGCGCGACGGGTTCGACTTTGAGGCGAACGTCATCAGTCGGCGCGCCGGTGCGCGCGGCGGGGGCAGCGATGGCGAGCGCACACCGTCCAAGCTACAACGCTTCACGTTCCCGCCGCCGAAGCTACGCATGCCCGAGCAACACCAACAACAACATAAGGCCCAGCCGTCGGTGACGCTGCCGAAGAAGGACGAGGGCGGGGCGCAACCGCGCGGATTCGTCGGGTTCATACTGGAGATCTGGCTGTGGCTGCAGTTCTCGATCGTGATCATGGTGTTCTTGTGGGCCATGGCGCGGCGGGGGCCGAAGAGCGTGCTCGAGGACGCGGAGAGGACTGTGACCCGGCGTCGTGCATAGACTAAACCACATCGCATCCCATCGCATTATTGTCCGAGACAATTTTTCTTCTTCTCCTGCATCGATTTACCCTGCATCTGCCATCATCGATACCTTACATCACTGTCATTCGTTTACTTGGAGTTTCTTCTTTGCTCAATCTCAAATGTGCTTTTATCTACCCACTCGTCGGCCTCGTTGGTGAACCAGAGTACGTATGCACTGCATTGGAGATATCACGTCCATACCATACCCAGCATTCGACATTATTTAATGAGCATACTGTATATATGCTGTTTGCAATTAATCTATTTTGTGCCACCTCGTTTATGGGATGTCGGCTCTTGGGCGACAGTGCACGCGTTTGAGCAGTTGTTGAGAACACACAAGCGTGTTTTTTTCTCCCCATTTGTGGGCAAGGTTTGTTTTGGATATCAAATTGGGACCGTTTTGCCGTAACTAGTGGGGGTTTTTTGCATGTGTAGCCCCTGTATATAGATGACGTGCGTTTGACTGAGACGGTTCACAGGCGACCCGTGTGGTGACGGGATTCGAGAACATTCGAGAAAGGGGCGGAGTGGCAGGGGCTTGCTTTGTAGGTTGAGAAGATGTCGAGGGTGGGAGAGAAAGGGGATGCGGGAGTGCTTGCTTTGTACGCTCCAAGAGCGGATCCATCACTGATATAATATTGTTTGTGACGCGGTGACGACGATCTCGCCCTGCGCGGACAGCGCGTCAACGGCAGTTGCTGCAGGGGGCGGACGCGGCGGCGACGGGGGAGAGGTGTGTGTGTGAACGGCAGGGTCGGTGTGCACGCGCGAGCCTCGTGCAGGCAGCGAAGTCGAAGTGCGCTCGATATCGATTATCGTGTCGGAGGCGCGCGCAGTGACCGGGCAGTCGGGCGATCCGCGTCGCATTGAGTCGTCGCCGCAGACGGACGGGCACAAACGAGAAGACGCGACATGGGAAGGCTGGCACAAAGGACGGATGGGGGAGGGTGGCCCGTGACCTGGAGACGAGCGGCCGCTAGCTCAGGGTGTGCATGTGTGCGGGTAGCTCCTTTGCCTCGCCAGGAGCCACGCCTGCATGTCTTAAAGCTGCGATTCCGCCCCCGCTTGCCTCTCAACCGCCATGCACCCTTTCCCAGCCCCGCACCCAGCCTCTCCGCCCTCCCTCCCGCCCTACGCCCCGCTGCTCGTCTACGCCAGCACCAGCGCCGCGCCCGTCAGCGCACCCGCCGCCGCCGCCCCGGAGTCGAAAAGGATACACAATCGCCTCCCGAAAGAGGCACTCGAAATTCTTCGCGGTCCGCTGCCCTCTCCTCACGCGTTTTCCGCCCCTGCTCACGCGATCGTACCCAGACTTTCACAAGAATGTCGGAGACAGACCTAACGCACAGCAAAAGACAGAGCTCGTCAAAAAGGTCAACAGCATACCCGGCGGAGAGCACTATACGCGCGACAGCGTCTCTCGCTACTTTGCGTGCAAACGCAGGGAGAGGGGATCGACTGCTCCGCAACCTCACAAGTCGGCCACCCAGAGCTATCGTGCGTTTGTCTTTGTTCAATGTGTCGTCGCTCTTTGTTCACTTTGTCCTTCGGTAGTGTGGCCCAGCCTCACTGAACAGAAGATCGAGCGACTCCGTAACCTCTGGGCCGAAAAGCGACACCCCAACAAGAAGGTCATCGGCATCTGGGCCCAGTCACTGGGCGTGGAAGAGTCCCACATAAATGCGTGGCTCGCATATCAATCCGACGAAGACGAAGACGACGATAATGTAAGTCACAGTGGCCATGTTGGTGCATTTTTTCTTATTGGATGCAATTGCATGTCCTCAGACTCCCGCCACCGATGGCCAACGCGAGCAGACACACCTTCCGACCCCAGAGCCAACTGCATCCCCGGAGCCGATGTTTTTCAAAATGGGCAATAGTCCGCCGGCGACGCCTACTCTCCCATTCAACTACACCTCCTTCTTCCCGACATCCGCATCATCGTTCCAGGCTGCCCCGCCCGGCCGTCAGTATCCGACGGCCGGTCAATACCTACCTCAACCTTTGTCGTCTCTCCCGTGCCATCCACCGCAGCGTGTTAACTCGCAGCCTCCGACACCCGTGTCTCCTGTGGCGCCAAACACTTCTTGGCCGACTTCAATTGCGGCACAGAAGCCGTCGTCACTCAAGCCCGATGTAATGTCTCCTGTGGCGGCGGCGGCTGTGCTACCAGCTCCGCACCTGGACTCGCCAGTAGCTCCACCACCGTCGCGAGAGGAGATTCTGCGGCGGCGGATGCAAAGCGTCGCCCGCGATGTCATGTCACGGGCCGACGCGGACGACAAGGACGTGCTCTCGCTCTCCGAGTACAACGACGCGCAGCTTGCCAGCGTGCTCGAGAGGGAGTGCACCGAATTCTTGTCGAAAGCGGAGAGTGGGCGCTACACCGCGCTCG
The DNA here is from genome assembly GCA_027924225.1 of Bjerkandera adusta. NCBI lineage: Eukaryota > Fungi > Basidiomycota > Agaricomycetes > Polyporales > Phanerochaetaceae > Bjerkandera > Bjerkandera adusta. The sequence goes on from BSCZ01003033.1 coordinate 389,085, forward strand.
GCTTGAAAGCCTCGATGGTGCCGCCGCGCGATGCCTTTGAAGAAGGGCTACGCCGGGCGGCAGCTTGAAGGCTAATTCCAATGTGCACTGTAAGCACACCCCATATATGGCCTGCACGCCCGCCCTGTGTTCTCATGCCACAGTGAAAGACAGATGAATGCAAAAATCACCTCATGCCATTTATAAGCCATACTTTTTTGCCCCGAAAAGAAGTAAGTTACAGCACGAAACCCGTCATTTTGAATTCACGACAACCCCTATCTTCGAAAAACCCATAATTTTCTTTTTCTACATCCTTGTTGTACCCCATCCCACCTGCCCGCACGCACGCTCTCTCCGCCCATGTATTTTCGTCTCTCTGACCGTTATTCGTGCTATCCCATCGCTGTGTTTAAGCTGTGTGCCACCTTATAGAACCATCATCACCTCCATTTTCTTGGTTATCATCTTTTCCCTTACAGCAGGCATATAATTTAACACCCCACCCCTGCCTTACTAATACCTAAGCTTTGTATTAATCGGCATTTATACACCGCGCGTAATACGAGAGTTTAATGTAACGCTCCATGTGCTCTCGGATATGAAATTGCAGAAGCTTTGAGGGGTGTCTTCTGTGTGCAATATAGCGGCCGTAGTTCAAGTTCAGTCGTGCTAAATCGGGTAAAGGAAGAGTGATGCGTTCTCAAGGTACACCGTGCCGGTGCCGTAAACCAAGATGTGTTTACGGCAGGGCTGATAATTGGGGTCGCGTAGAGAGACGTATCACCGAGGGAATTGAGTGCGATCAAGAAACGAAATGAATGGGTCGGTTTACGCTGGGCTGGAGGGCGCAACCCGCCTTTCTGGGGTAGCACCATTCGACCCCTCAAAGAAGCGACGGTATGATTTTGCATGCCTAATCGCCGCCTCGCACGAGGTTGCGTTATCAAGGTTCAACGGTAGGAGGTTTTTATTTATTTTCGTCGTGGTCTATTGGCTACATTTGGGGGGTTCTATCCGTACACGGGTGCCATCGATAGCTTTGGGTTTGTGATGGTGGGAGGTGGTGTGCAGGGCTGGGAAGGTTTAGAGGCGCACGACGATGAAGGGAACCTGGGGGGAGGGAATGGTGTGTCAGCGATGGGGTATGAGACGCGCAGAGCATGAGGAATGGGACGGGGAGGAGCGAAAAGAGAGGGAGAGGATGAAAAGAGAGAGGGTGAGATAAAGAGAGGGGGAAACAAAACGTACCTCGACGTCCTCGCCCTCCTCATCCATAACCATAACCTCCACAATAAGATGCTTAACATGCGCAGGAATCGGCTTCTTGCTAACCGCCGCGACGAGCTTGGAAAAGCGCATCGGGAGGCGCTCCTCGCTCTTCTTCTTCCCGACGAACGAGCTCCAGAGCATGCTGACGCCCTGCGAGACCATGCTGATCTCCAATTTATGTTCATTGCGGAACCAGTCGACGATCTCGCGCAGCGTCGGGTCGTTGGTGAACTCGAAGCGGTCCCACAGCGTCCACTCCGTGCTCCCGTACTTGTTCTTCGCCGCCGCGATCGGCTCGGAGAACCCGAAGAACGGCAGCGCGAGGTTCACGAAGCCGTTTTTGTAGTCTTCGAGTTTGTTCTTGCCGTCGATGACCTGCGTGCGAAATTAAAAATACAATAAGATCAGTGTGTGAAGGGGAGGATAGATGGGGGAGGGGACGAGATGGTACCTTGTAGAGTTCCAGGCAAACGAGACCCACGACGAGCGAGGTCGTGGTGGCGATCGCGGGGATGATCTTGCCGGCGATCTGCTTCGTCGTATGCCTATCCGCAGGCGTGATGTTGTAGTTCATCGCCCGAAGGTTCGACGCGGCGGTGATGAAGTCGATGTGGTGGTTCGAGTCGTCGTCCTTCTCGAACTCGACGGGGTTGAGGCGGTAGCCTGGCATCGACGACGGCGACGGCAGCTCCTTCAACAACGATGTGGGGTCATCGCCGGAATCTACGATGCGCTTAGTATATTTTCACGAGTTAAAGGACTAAGTCGACGTACCGCCGCTACCATCGTTCGCCACGGGCTCGTTCTCGTTGACCTGAACCTTGACGCCGCTCTTGGGGGTGAACTCGGGCACGATGACGCTGCTTGCGATCTTCTTGAACGCCTCAGGGTCGGTCTCGCCGCGCAGGCCGTAGTTGAACGCGTGCAGGTTCGCGGCAGCAATGACGTATTGCAGATGCGTAGGCTAACACCGAAAGAAAAACGCTAAGCAAGCAGCCTAATTTCTTACGTGGCAGAAGACATACCTCGTTAGCGTCGAACCGCAGGGCATCCGGGGCCCGCTTGGGTCCACTCCAGAACGGCTGGCCGGTGCTCGTCACGGAATCCTTCGGCAGGCTGTAGAGCAGCTGCTGGATGCTGTTGCTGTACTTCTCCTCGAACTGCAGACGCGCCCAGATGATGCACTCCTCGAAGGTCAGGGGCTTGTTGGTGACGAGGAACGAGACGAGCTGCTCGATCTGCTCCTTCTGCTGGCCCGAGTACTTGAGGTTGTTCTCGAGGAAGTTTGGCTCGGAGAGGTACGAGTTTACGGCCTGCGCTGGCTTCACGAAGAGGTTGTCGAATTCTTGACGCGCCCACTGTGGCGATGTGAGTTTAGATTTTCGCACCGTTCGTACGGAGCCAAACGCACCTCGATTGTGTGCTGGATGGCGTTGGGGAAGTTCTTAACCGTGCACGAAGGTGTCTCCTTCTCCGGAGGATCCTGCGACGAAGCATATGATTCCGTAAGGTGAGGAATGATGACCTGGGTGTTGCCCTTCGTGCCAAGGGTGCCGGACTCGAGCAAAGGCTTCTTGAAGAAGACGCAACGCTGGTCCATGTACAGACGCGCCTTGACGTTATCGAGAGCATTAGTGACGCCATCGATACTATCGAAGAAGGCCTCATCGTAGACGTCTAGAATGAATAAGCGACAACGCCACAAGTGAAGGTTGGAAGTGACGAACTCTCCGTCTCAGGGCCGACAGGCTCCTGCTTGCACGAGATCTTGCCCTTGAGGTCAGGGTTCATCTCCGCAACAGCAGCACCAGCGACCTCCGACTTGAACTTGCCGAGATCCTTAGCTCTGAACAAGAATTGTCTGTTCAAGTTACTCTTCTCGATGGTGTCCAAGTCGGTCACATAGATGTTACCCTTGGGGCCGCTCGCAAGACCAATCATACTCCAGTTCTTCAGCATCTCGCAACCGATAGCACCAGAACCGACAAGGAATTGCCGGTGGTTCGCAATCTTGTCCTGGAACGTCTTGCCGAAGACAGCGATTTGAGCGTCGTAGCGGCTCCCAATAGGTTGGCAATCCGCCTCGGTGGGCAATTCGTTGGGAAGGGACTCCAGCGAGTCGAAGTACATGTGCTGCACCATAGGGTGGAACTTCGCAGAGCACGCCTTGAGGACCTCTTGGGCGACAAAGCCACCAATGACGGCATTGACAGGTGCAATATCTCCAGCAGCCTGGAAGGACAGCTCGGTCAGCACTTTCTCATCGGCTTCCGCTTCGATCTTTTTGGCGAGCTCGACGAACTTCGCCGCATCCTCAGCGTTGCGTGGCCGTGGCAGGCGCTGCGCTTGGCTTTGGAACTCGGAAAGAGCCTGGAAACCTGCGTGCAGAGCGGCGGGGCGATCCCATTTGGCGAAATCGGTGACGAAGAACTCTGGGTTCTTGAGAGACTCGCGAAGAGATTTCTGGTGTGGAAAATAAGGTTATGATATATCTGAGCGGGTGGAATACGTACGAATTCGATGATCTTGGGCATCTTCACCTGAGTGAAAATACCACCCGCCTTGTACTGACCAAAGCTCGACGTATCACCTATGCTGAATGTGAATGGGCCCTTGACGGAGACCTTGCGCGGCTCGCAACCGTTCAGTTCGGTCATGCCTTGCACTTCCGTGAAAGTCACGAAGTCGCCATCTTCAAGACCGTGGCGAGTCTCGTCAAGGCATGTTACGAGGCCTTCGCCATCCTGGGGAATTACTTATGAGAATGTCATAATTTACAGCTGTCATAATTACTCACCTGCTCAACTGACACAATCATACCTGTATGAGGCTGCTCTCCTGTTGGATCGACGCATGTGAATTTGGGTCCAAAGTCATTGAAAGCGGTGCTACGATGCGGTGAGCATACAAGACACACGTTACATTTCGTTGACTTACCCAAATAGTCCACGAGTATCAGTGGAAATGAAGTGGACACCATTGTCATGAGTCCAGTCGTTAATTTCGAGTTGCTTGCTGAGAGGTTGGCCGGTCAAAACAACAACCTATTATCGTCTCAGTTTATATAAAAGACAGATGAGACAGCATGCATACCTGGAAACCTTTTATCAGGTCCACGGTGATCTCCTGCCCTGCCTGGCCACCCAGATTCCGCACGGGGACGTAGGCGTTGAGTTCTGCGAGACGGGGAGCTGCTGCGTCTGCCCTCGATTTGCCGACGTCTTCTTGCCTCAGGAAGAACTGGGGAAAGTCCGATGAGAGGCAATAATGAGCGGGGGTACGCGTCCTGTACCTGTGAGCTAAGATCTTGAAGCTGGACGGGTTCGGGATCGTAGACGGTGACAGACTTGACACCGGCGAGGATGACATTCTTGGCTATCAAGGGTCGCGATGAGGGAAGCGCGACGCGTATATCACGATAGGCTCACCGATCTCGACACCCAAGCCGCGAAGTCCAACGATGAGGACGTTCGAGGCGGCCATGCGCTTCATCGCTGCGACAGAACATGAGCATACATGCGCCTCGATGTTCTCTATGCCTTTGCACACCTTCATGACCGAGAACGTAGCTTGCATAGTATTCGGATTAGCCTCGCAGCCATACTAGGACCGCGTCGCGACTTACAGTTGGCGGGAGTAGAGGCCCTCGTCGATCGCGGCCTCATCGACATCCATCGCAGAGGGGAGGTTTGTGTTAGACATAAGTGATCGTGAAAACGGTTAGTGGGCGAAGCGTTGGGTGGGTGGGGGGAAGAGGAGAGAGAATAGGGCGGTCGCAGCAGCCGCGCGCGTACTTGTCAGCTGCGCTCCATCTTCACCCCTCCACCACCTTCCTCCCCGACACTGCTTGACTAAGCCGAGCCCGCCCCCGACGCAGCATGAAATACGTCGCGCTGCTCAGCGGCGGCAAGGACAGCTGCTACAATCTCCTCCACTGCCGCAAAAATGGCCACGATCTCGTCGCGGCTGCGTCTCTGGGACCCGAGCCTGGCAGAGGTCCGACCACATCTCCTGCCCAGCCGTGATATATACCGACGCTGAGGACCAGATGAAATCGACTCGTACATGTACCAGACCGTCGGTCAGGACGCGATCGAGTACGTCGCCAAAGCCCTCGACGTTCCTCTTTACCGGCAGGTCATTTCCGGCTCGGCGGTCGACATGAGCTCGGAATATGGCTCGAGGAACGTCTCGAAGAATGGTGCATTGCAGGGAGACGAGACAGAAGATCTTTTCACCCTCCTTTCCACAGTCAAAGTCAGTCGTGTCTACAACTCTCACGCCACGATGCTCACTGCGTTCTAGACCAATCACCCGGATGTGCAAGGCGTGTCCGTAGGCGCAATCCTGTCGAACTATCAACGTGTCCGTGTGGAACACGTGTATGTTTTAGGAATCGCACAATCAAACATACGTTCTAATATAATGCAGGTGCCGTCGACTGTCATTGACACCACTATCATACCTGTGGCAGCGAGACCAGAGCGAGCTCCTCTCAGAGATGGTTGACGCGGGTCTCGAGGCTATCCTCATCAAGGTGGCTGGCATAGGTTTGACTACCAAGCACCTCGGAAAAACTCTTGCCGAAATGCAACCTACGCTTTTAAAACTCGTAGGTCCAAGCTCTCTTTCGCCGGGGTTCTCTCGTCACCATCTTTCAGAATGCGCTCTATGGCTCTCACGTATGTGGAGAAGGTGGTGAATACGAAACTCTCACCCTCGATTCGCCAATGTTCAAAAGCAAAATTAAGTTGTGAGTTTCATCGGTGTGTGGTCTGACACGGTCGTTCATCTTCCTCAGAGTGGAGACAGAAACCGTCATACATTCGGACAACGACTTTGCGACAGTAGCATATTTACGCATTAAGAAGGCCTCTTTAGAGCCCAAAGAATCGACGGCTACTCATCCAACAATACCACAACTGCTCGATGACACATATGACAGTGTCCGCCAGGCAGCGGAACTCAACTCAAATCCGGAGGTGGCTGTTTCAATACTGCAATACAAGGCCAAAGAACCACTTCGTCATCTCTACCCTCCGTCAAGCCACAAAATTGGGCCGTGGGTCGCTGTTACAAATGTAGAGAGCACTACAATCTTGGCAGACGCGTCCATTTCGCTTGAAGATGAGGTCCGAGAATGTTTTGAAAAGTTACGAGGCATGTTCAATCCGTCTACTTTTCACCCTGATTTCGTTAACTTTACCAGACCAGTTGGGCAATTATTCCCTTAACCTCTCGCACTGTACCAACATCAACATATTCATATCCTCCATGGACCTTTTCGTCAACGTCAACAGCATATATCAGACGTTCTTCGGAAGCAGCCCTCCAACACGCGCCTGCGTAGCAGTGGACTTCTCCCCATCGCCGAATCGCGTGAAGTTGGACTGTATAGCATACGCGGAAGAGAAACCTTCCGATCGCCAGGCATTACATGTTCAAGGACTAAGTTACTGGGCTCCCGCAAATATCGGGCCGTACTCACAAGCGGTTACCGTACGTTCATGCGTTTGATTCCCGTTCTCTACATGCTGACATTGCAGCCCCCCTCCCAGATCAAGGATGAACGCGTCTTCATCTCCGGGCAAATCGGTCTCATCCCAAGCGAACTCATTTTACCCATTCCACGCTCCCTTGCCCTCGAAACCGCACTAGCATGTCAACATGCAGCACGCATCGTCGATGTGCTCAAGACCAACTCCGGTGGAGGCTGGGAAGGCCACGTCCAACTTGCCTTGTACTGGATGACGCGGCTCAGTGATGTTGACCACGTACGGCGCGGTGTTCAAAGTCTCAACGAGAACGTACCGACGCTGTTCCTGGGCGTGCCGGAGCTCCCCAAGAACGCACTTGTTGAGAAACAGGTGGTAGTGCATACAGGGCGGTTTAACGTCTTGAACGAGGATGATGAATTTGAGGTGCAGTCGGCCATACCTAGGGTCTCGTCTGGTAAGATACATTTGGTGGGCACGTTGATGGGAGCATACTGACCGTGTTGTGCAGGAACACTACCATGTGCACACTGGGAGCTCTCAGTCTTCTCAGACGGTGCTTGTCCATGTGCTGTGGTTTGCGTTCGAGGACCTCCAGACGACGCAGCACTAATTGAGCTCGAGACGATGATATCTGGAACACTGGATCGCGTGTTGTCGATCCGTTTGTTCTACCGGATAACTGAGCAAACACCAAGTACGCAATTTATTTTCGTTAGGACTGTTTTCCATTCTGACGAGCCTCCCAGAAATACCGCCGTCGCTTCTCAAAGGCCGTCAAGCGGTCACAACTGTGCCGTGCACTTTCATCGGGACCCATTACCGGCACGACTGGGACTATGCGCTTTGCTTTGTAGGTGTCTGATCAGACGTCGACCGAAATCAAGTGCGGGGTGTCTGCGATGCATATAATCCCAATGCGATGTACAAGAGCCAGCTACGTATATACTACGACACAGTCCAAGAATGATGCGAGTGAGAGCGAGTGAGATCCAGGAGAAATATTACACGATGATAGTGTTACACGTGCACAGGAGACCCGGTCGGCGGCGATAGGTCATGGAGAGCCCTCCGACTCGAGGAGCTTGATCTCTGCGAGACGACGCCGCATCTGTTTCTCGGTCTTGGTGGGTGGAACCATGCGAGCGACTGCTGCACCGATCTAGACAGAGGAATAAATCGTCTCGTCATATCCGCATATAAAGATGGAACTTACGATCGCACAAAGACCACCGAAACGTAATACCCATGCAACGCCGGTCTTGCCGTAGTAGGTGTTGTGGTTGTTCGGGTCGCCGTCGACGTCTGAGTCCACAGCGCGGAAGATGGCGCTCGACACAAGTGCGACGATGAACTGAGGGAACACGATGGCGAGGTTGTGGATGCCTAAAATCGTGCCACCTGCGAGAGCCTCTGTCTCCGAAGCGTTCTGTAGGTCGTGGTGTTCTTCGAAGGACCGGCGACGGCGAAGGAGAGGCTGACGTTCATCCACAGGACCTGATCTCGCAGGCGTAGACTGAGTGCGAGTATGAGAGGGACGGCGCGCGCCGGATTCGCGTGGAGCGACTTCTTCAGGGACCTCTTGCTCGCGTTCCTTCAAGAACTCCATGATAATGGCGAAGGGAACCCAGCATGCAACCGCCCAGCAGATACCGACGAGACTGACTGCGATGATAGCCTGTATGTGCCAAGTGTTAGGGAAAGTAAATCGAGGTATGAGATAGAGTGCTAACCTGCCAAACTTTAGTTATGAAGAAGGTCGACAGTGTAATCGCAGCAAAGAGGAGTAGAGCACCCGTCCAGATGTTGCGAAGGAAGAAGGGCATGAACGGCAATTTCAGAGGCTCCCCCTTACGTGCAGCGTCAGCACGCCATTCCCGTACAGTCGTCCTCAAGCGAGAGGTTTCAACATCTTCATCTTCATCGCCTTCGTGAGCAAGGAGTCTCTCGTCGCGTGCGGTTAAACGGGGAAGCAACGTTCCGGCAATGACAGCGACTATGTAGCAGGTGGTTAGACTTTGTCAAACACTCATGGATACCCGAACAAGGTACTCACCTACACTGTAGATAGACAGTGCGAACTCTCCAGTTCGTGTGGCCAGGTCGTTATCTGGTTCACGATCCTGTTCATACGCCATCACCTGCCCGATATATGTGGTCCTAGAGTGACAGTCAGGGACTAGCAGGGTGGACGTGAACGGCGGCCTTACGCATAGAACAAAAACGGGAACCTATCGCCGAGAGATTATTACAACACGCATGAAAACGCCACGCTTTACGCACCATCCCATAAAGGCGAAGACTTGGACGTAGCATACGCGCCTGATAGGCTTGGGTAGGTTAACAACGGCGGTGTAGATGTTCCTGAGAACATCTCGTAGTTTACTGGTGCTGCGACCCGTCAGCACAGAATATATAACGACTAGCATCGAGCTAACCCACTTTCGGTCCACGTGGAGGGTGTCTTCGCGGGATTGCTCCTCTTGAGTAGCACAGGTGATCCACACTGTGATGACAAGCAGAATGATGCTGACAACACAGAACTTGCGGAATTGGTCGCCTCCGAGTAGACGCAGGATGGGCATGCTCGCAAGAGGAAGGAAGCCGAAGCCAAACCCAACAATGCTACCGATGTTCGTCATCCTGCTGTGCCATGCATTCGCGTCGCTCAGCTGTTGTGGCGGGGTGACATCGAGGACGAGGTTCCGCAGAGACGCTTGAAGCGCGTTGAGTGCAAAGTCTAGGAGGTAGAAAGACACGACCGCGAAGGTGATTGCAGTGTTCTTGACCTGTAACAATATCAAGCACAGAACGCGGACACATCAAGGACGAAGACTCACATCCTTGGCCCACTCCGGATCCCAGCTCCCCTTACCGCCACCAAACAGGTCCACGAAGAACGCAGCCATTTCCCGGCAGTACGCGAGGGTAAAGGTCGATATAATCAGGACCAGGGTGGAAAGAACGATCCAGTAACGCCTCCGATACTTCGACTTCGAAGCGTCCGAGATTGCACCTGTGATGACATACCCAGTCAGCAGTGGTAGGGACGCGCGCACGTAAACAGAGACACACCGATGACTGGCTGAGCAATCAAGCCGCTTATAGGCCCCGCAAGCCATACCAGACTCGTCAGATGTTCAGAGAGGCCTAACGAGAGCAAGAACGGCGTTCCATAGCTGCACGGAGAGTCAGCGCGTCCACCGGTTCCGACGAAGTCGCGACGCACCCAAGCTCAACGGTCCACGCAACTTGGGCTCCAGCCATCGAGATACTAAGTTTGACGAGGTCCAACGTCGACATATGTTTGCGCGAGGGGTCGACGACCTTCGCCTTGCCATTGTCGCTGCCCGCCGTCTGCTGCGAGCCGCGGCGCGAGGTGGGCCAGGGGACCTGGGCAGGGCCCGTGTCCGGGAGGGCTGGGATTGTCATGTTCGTAGGAGACGTCGCCAAGGGCGGTGAAAGGGCGCGAGGACGCTCGATGCAGGGCGTAGGCTATATGTAGGCGGTGGTCCGTGGCAGCTGCATGCAGGATGGAATAATCGGCGGATGCCGAACAGCGCCCAGCCTGACAGGGTGGCACTTGCGCACGATGATCTCCTTTGCGGGGAATAGCCCGGCAGCACTGGCTTGCACGAGACGTGGACGGTAGAGAACAAGACGAGAGACGAGAAAGTGAACGAACAAACGATGCTAATGCATTGAGTGGACCAGCCAGATTGCAAGTCTACAGAGCGAAGTACACAGCGATTGCGCTAAATGTCAATGAACGGATACTGTACAGTGTACACCAAGTGAGTACATCCAGCGGATTCTACAAGAAATACAGCCCAAAGGAAGGAACGAGCGAGCAATGCACTCCAAAATCATGTCACCCGAGGTACTAGCGAGTTTGTAGACGGGTTGCGTTTATGGCCGAAAGGATTGTGATGGTGATGATCACCAGTGTGTTTATGGGATGAAAGAAGGTTGAAAGGAAGTCGACGGGACAGCAGCGTCGGAGTGTGGTTGCGATCCCGTTCCGTGGCTTCTGATGGGGGAACCGGAGGAGGGAACTTCGCGTAATCCGTTGAAGGACCCACGAAGTCCTTTTCCTTGTTCGAATCTCGCGAACTTGATGATTTGATCGTAGGAGGGCGGTTGGGGGTGGTAGAACTTTGAGTGGGGGTGGTGAGTGCGGGGTCGACGATGATGTTGCGAGGTGCAGAGGAGAGCGACGGGTGTCGTCTCAGAATGCCTGGGCTCGTCCCAGATCTGTTGCGGGTATCGTTCTGAGACGCCGCCGAGACATTTACCGGGTTTTGTGGGTTATCGCGAAGCTGAGCAGCGGACGCAGATGGACGGAGTAGACGCCGTGGGGCAACAGAGCCAAGGGAGCGCATTGATGGTGGCTCGTACGGGACTTCGTACGGGGGATCGTCCACGCGCTCAGTAGCAACGTCTTTGGAAGGATTAGAACCGCCGCCACCACCGCCGCCTGACGAAACGGTTGAGCCGTTTTGTGAGGGAGTGTCTGTTGATGCGGTGGCGGCGCTGCCACTTCTCTGGCGCAACTTGTATTTTTCCATAGCTTCAGCATCCCTCTCCCGCATACGGGATGCGATGGGGGAAAGCCCAGCCGCACCATTGGGTCCGGGTGCGAGCGTACTTGATGAGGAAATGGTGAAACCACTGGCGCTTCCAGCGGAATTGAGTGAAGGATTTGATGGTGAGTAAGGATGTTGGGGTAGTGGCATGACATGCTGGGGAGGGGAAAGAGACGAAGAGAGAGCAGCGCCACGCAGCATGCTCGGTGGAGAGTCAAATTCCCCAGAGTCGGAGGTAGTAGTCGTCCGACTTGTTCCCGACCCGCTCCGCATTCGAGCACTGCCATTGAAGGGTCGTGGAATACTGCTACTCGAAAGACGCGGCCTCGGCACAATAGTTTGTGCGCTCCATTCGTTCCCGCGCTGGGCTGCCTGGTTGAAAACATTCCGCCTCGCTTTCTTGTTGTTTTCAAACATCAACCTGGCAGTTTCCTGGAGCGATTCCCTCGTGGTCACCCTACGATACATTCAGTGACTCTTCGGACGGTTATTACTGTGGCGAGGCTCACGAGTAAGCAAAATCTGACGGTGTTGAACCATCATTGTTGCGAACGTTGTACTGGCATCCCCGTTCAATGAGTATCTGAACAATCTGGAAGATGGTCAGATAGATGTTGGTTGAGTACTGCACAGCGACTTACTGCTATATGCCCCCACGCGCTAGCGCTGTGGCAACCTTTAGCATTCTTGCAGGCGACAAGGAAACGGGGTGCTCACTAATGCAAAGGCGTGTTCCCCTCATTGTCCGCCAGGTCGAAATCTGCCTCTAGGTCGCACAACATCTGATAGGGCAGATTAAGAACAAGCACATGGACAAATAGACAATAGACGCACCCTCACGAGTTCCTCGTTCCCCCGTACTGCGGCGACATGAACCGCAGTCTTTCCGTCCGTATTGGCCCAGTCTAACGTGTCGGGGTAGCGATCGTAGTACATCCGCGCCATACGAAGGGTCGCGCCGTAGAATTCAACTTCAGGGGGACCTGTACCGTAAAGGCTGGAGATAGGCGGCCTTGCGTCCGCCAGGAGCATGAGGATTGTGTTGTTCTCCGAGTCCTACGCCACCTAGTAATGAGACAACCCGTCCCGACGACCCAGAGACAGTTGCCTGACTTACTCTGCTGACTTCCTTGTCATCGTGTCCAGCAGTCAACAGCCACTCGAACGTGTCCTCGTGTCCTAGGTATGCCGCCCATGCCAGGGAGGTGTACCGCTTGTGCGTCGGGTCGGGGTTGCGGAGGTCGGTTCTCTTCGCGAGTCGCTTGACCAAGAAGAGGTTGTTCTCTGGCGAGACCGTGGATCAGCGGTGCGCCAAGCGCGCGAGCGGGTATGCGCACCTTTGACTGCCCGCCGCAGTCGAATGGTGGGGTCTTTTTCGGCCATGCAGGGGTCGAACGGGGACGGTGGTCGCCGTTCAGGAGAAAGCCTTGATGAGGCTGTTAAACCGTGACGCTCGACGCGGCAGGGGGCGAATAATAAGAGGAAACTCCACGTGTTTTCAATTGACCTGGCGTACTCGTTCGCGGCGTCTCTTCCACTTCTTGCCTCTCCCGCTCACACGACGAGGCCTCGACACCCCTGCGCGACCCTCCGGCCAGAACCCACGCGCGTCGAACGAACTCAACCGGCACCGCCTCTCGCAAAGATCCCGACATGCCCAAGGTCGTATCCCGCTCAGCCGTCTCTTCCTCGACAGATGGTCGTTTCACATGCCCTTGTCCTCTGGGATCGTCGCTCATCCGTTTCTGTGAACAGCACAACCAACCGCGTCTTCTACCGCCGCGTTACGTGTTTACTGTGAGTTCCCGTTCAATCCTGGCGCCTTCATTTCATTGAACACGGTTTTCCACTACTAGATTGCATCTGTGGCGAGTTCATTGTAAGTCGTCTGCTATTTGCCAGGACTATTGACTCAACGAAACGCACCCAGCTCGTTATAGATAAAAGTTTGACAAGCCTCCCCAGACGACAAACGGACGGTGCGATCGTACTTCGCTCTCAGGACAGTGACGCTGGCAAAGCTAGAGTTTTCAAGCTTAATGCCAACCCCAAGGACCCTGTGCTGATCGAGAGGTGTGCTATTTCACCACCGCTATCATCACACTCCACTGATCGTGGCCTAGACACGGAGGCCATGAGCGGCAGTACCGTCTTCACTGCCCACGCTGCGAGCTCCTCATTGGCTACCAATCAACACCTCCTCCGGTCAAGTCAGGACCCTTCGTATACATAGTGAAGGGTGCCCTCAGCCAGATACAAGGTCAAGTTCCTCCAGATGCCTTCGCCAACGAAAATCTTGTCAACCTTCATTTCAATTAATGCGCTTCTCCCATCTCCGCCCTCGCTTCTACCCAATGGCCTGCCAACCAACATCCCGCATACCAAATACAATGCAGCCGTGTTCATAGCATGAGTGCAAAGTCCGAGTTGCCCTGGTAGTTGACGAATACAAGGTACGCTTCACTAGAAGGTAACTTCTCAAGCAGGAAGGCGGACTTCCAGGCGACTGCCTCTCTACGGGATCCGTCTCTTCAACGCTTTGACAGCTACAGTGCTGTGCTACTATTTCCCTAGTATCTACATGGTCATGTTACACTCGTGGTGTTTCACACATTGACCTCCCGATGCTCTGATAACGTGCCTCCTCGACGATCCCGGGCTTACTATCTCTGGCCTCCCCCTTGTGCTGAAGTCGTCGTCGGGCGTTTTACCATCAGAGCCAAGTTTCCTTTTTCCGAACAACGCACTATCCTCTTTGGGCGATGAGCTTATGTATGGGTCCGTGTGTGAAGGCATTCAGTAGCGGAAGGCCTTGTAGCCGATGAGCGGGCCTGTTGAGGGCACATCGCATCATCACATACTTATATCATCTGTTCGTTTCAGAAGTAGTCAGCGACCGCCCCCCATCTCTCTCGGTGGCCACCGACGAGACGACAGCCCTTGCTTAATTATCCACACCTAGAGTCTGGACTCATTCACAACGTCGACCACGCCAGCTGTCGTCGCCACCACCAGCCAGCCACCAACATGTCGTATTCTACATCCGCCCACGCGTACACTCTTCACGCCACCAACACTGCGTCGCCGAATGGCTTCAGCATCTTTTCGTTCTCCCATTCGCCACGAGAATCGCACGCGATGTATGAGGACCTACGGGGCGTGCTGCGGTCGTCCAACCGTGACGATGCAGAGTTCGGGGTCATCGGGAAGAGAACGTTGAGGAGGGCGAGCAGCGTGCCATCGCTGAAGGACAGCTTGAGGAAGATGTTTGGATTTTAGACGGTCTGGCTCATGGCCAGAGAGACACTCTTTGCAAGAACGTCGTAGTGAGTTTGACCCACTGCATCTAGAGGAAGGTGATTTCTGACGACACGGCCAGACGTTCACCCATACACAACCACCTATGCCTCGACGCGTTTCATCGCGTTTCACACTCGCTTGCGTCCCACATGCTGTGCCTCAGTGCACAGGACACTCCTTTCCTCCATCGTCGTCCGCGAACATATGCTTCTAAAATCTGCCAAAAATAATGGGATACCACGAGAGCCCTGCGATTCCCCGTGTATTACTAGCTCGTTATATCTTGTACTGTATTTTGTATCATTGTCTTGGTTAATGGAGGCGCGACAGTGGTCCTCGTACGCGTTGCAGTGGGCTTCTGCGCGCGTCCAACGGAGGCAAAGAGAGGTTTGATGGCGCCTTCCGAAAGGGGACGTGCAACGGCTCTTTGGCACGTGGCTGTCTCCGCGGCAAGTTGCGAGCCCCCACATCTGCCAGGGCCCGAGCTTTGTGCAGAGACCAACGGCGCTGAGGGCGGCCATGACTCTCCCCACCTCTCGCGAGATCGAGCTCGAAACTCTCCTCAGACAGCGCGACACGCAGCTCGCAGACCTCACGGTGCGTCTCTTTCGTTTCCGCCCGCTCACTCCTAGTGTTGAACGCGTTTCGTCTCTCGTCTGCCCTCGCAGGATGAAGTCACGCAGCTACGCCAGTACCTCACGGCGCAGCCAACACCGTCGGTCACGGACCCTATCTCGCTGCCCCCTCCCCTCGTCTCCTTATTGCTCCCGCATATCAATGACCGCTCGTCCATCGCCACTCCCTCGTCGTCCTCTAGCACCGTCACCGCAGCACTTACGCAGCGGGTCAAGGTGCTGCAAGACGAGAATGACGAGCTGTACGAAATCCTGAAGTCGGGAGAGACCGGGAGATTGAAAGAGGATGTCCGCTCCCTGAAGCGAGTCGTCCAAAGACTGGAGGGGGCGCTGAGAGGTTCGTCCAGGCGCTCGTGTTCTTGGTTCATAGCTTGACGTCGCGGCCGTGGACACAGATTCTCATGACGTTATCACTTCTCTGTCGTACGTATTTGTTTGGGGCGAAGCGATGGCACCGTCTCATCCCCTTTATCTAGAGAGGAGTTGGACAAGGCGCAGGCGACCATTCTGGCTAATGGCAAGGCCAACAACCATACTAACAACAACGCTCCGCGGCACTCGCAGTCCCCTGTGATACGCCCACTTCCTCCACATCTCGCTAACGCGCCTACAAATGGTGCTGGGAAGCCTCCACCTACTGCTCCTCGTGCCCACAAAAAGCCCCGCCTCTCCGAGACGCCCTCCGCTCCCCCGCCTACACATGGGCACAATGTCAAGGGCAATCGCTCGCACAGCGGGTCTGTCTCAATGCGGCGGCACGAACAGCAGTCGCCGGAGCACTCGCCCCGAGTGTCGGTCTCCAATGACCGAAAGATGAAGATGGAGGTCGACGAGGACGACCGCCGGACGTGGTCGTCTGAGCGGAGTCGCGACCCCGACCGCGACAGAGAGAAAGACAAGGACCGGGGCGGCGACCGTGACCGCGAACGGGAGCGCCCTGCACCCAAAGAACGCGAACGCGACAGGCACCACAGAGAGCGGGACAGAGACCGCGAACGTGACCGTGACCGTGACAGGCCGCGCGAACACGACAAAGCTTCCAAACGGAATGGTGCGTATGGCGGCGGCGGGGGCAGGCGGGCTCGACGGGGCAGCAACGCCAACTCGCTCTCAGGCGATCGGACGTTGAAGGAGCGAATGGGACTCTGACACGACGTGGACTCTTTTTTCTTGATTTCGTTCAGTGGACCGGATTAGAGGAGGGTATCGGAGGCTCTTCCTCGTTGTCTCGCCTTGTGGCGGCGGTCCATCTATTGTATACGGTGCGATAATTCTCTAGGCTCGCCTAATCATCTTGGTGTATCATCAGTCTAACTTATCGTCCTCTCCTCTGTGCACTCCTACAGTTGTATCATATCATATCACGGTTTCTCGCCATTCTCTATCTCCTATGTCCCGCATTGTCATCGTCGTACTGCTTTGTCGAATCGTATATGTATCTATTGCCTCCTCCCCTTGACGGTCTCTCGCCTCTCAGTTTATCCTACCTCATAGTTTTAGACGACTTCAGCTGGACACTGCACGACGATCCTAATGCCACGAATGACACCACTGGACATCATCTGCCCTCTCGCATATCAAGTCTGTTTACCTGTTGTATTTGTAGTGTCATCGCACGACCTGACTGTGTACTATTGCCTGCTCCTGCACAACCTATAGCCTATACATTTCCGAATCTCTTTGTATCACTAACGGCGTCGCGAGCTGGGCTCCCTTACAGAAATTTCATTCAACGATCTCTTTGATTCACACACCATCCATCGACATGCCCCGAGCCTGATCTATGGAGCTGAAAGGCATCGTACGCTCGGGCACTCAATATCCTAACACCGACAAGTCACAGTTCATATGCTTAGCTATAGGCGCTAGACATACGCTCATGTGCCACGAAGCGTCAAACGTCGCTTAACCAGCTCCCTCTTCGTCCTTCACGCACATTCTAGGCATTTCGGCACGCGCACATACCATAACAGCGTCGAAGTGTCCAGAATGTTTATCTGAGGCTCTGCGGGGTCACGAGTCATCGATGGTACCCGGTTTCACATCGACAGACGAGCCATCAGCCCAGCCTCAAGTTCTCTCACCGCCTCACGAAGTGCTAGTGGCGGTACACCCCTTATGCAATATAAACCTAGCCAAATGACTCGATCTACACTGGCCCCCGCTAGATGTTGCCCCAGTCATCCTCTGAGGCAGCCACCCCGCGCCCTGCAGAACTCGAAGTGGGTATCCTATCGATGTTCAGATGCTCATCTAAATTTCATATCCCGTATAGTCCGGCCGTATCGTATCCTCTGATTTGCAGCACGATACCACGTGTGGTGTGTTGAATTGGTATAGGGTTCTTGTCACGACCAATACCCTCGTGTTTGGCCTGTGGAAGACAGTTGCTTCCTACAACGATCAGAACATCATATCGACCACGGTTGACTGGCTCGGGGCAGTCTTTCTTTCTCTGTTGTGAGTATGACGCGTCTACACTGTTACGATATTTGACGAGAACGGCTCAGGTTTTTCTGGGTGAGCGAGTGTCGTACGCTTGCCTATACCCGATGGCTGTTCGAGCGCCAGCCTACCTCGGACGTTTATCAAATCTCGTCCCTAGTTTCCGCCACGAGTAAGCTGCCTCGTTCTCATTCGTATTGAGCATATCCTGATGGACCGCAGTCAAATGTTACGTCGTGCCAGTCCTGCCTACCGCGCACCGCGTCTTGACGCGGTTGATGCGCAGGTTGCCCAGGCGGACATCGTCCGACGGAGAGCTTCCGCTCCCCGTCCTCTCCGGGTCCGCACAAGTACAATTCCAGGGCTTTTCGAGTCCTCAGCAGCCCTGGTCGGAAACTTCGGTGCAGGCGCAAGTGCCTCCCGTTCAACAACCACAAGTCGTCTCGAGCGAACAAAGCGCGGGCGACCAAATTTCAGTACAATCCGGGAGGCAGCCTCTCGTACGCGCTTCTGGGGCAGAACAGCCCACAGCTGCCAATTCAATGCAGAATCGTCATACGCAGATAATGCGCCTGCGACGTCTCGATCCTCAGGGCTCAGATGCGCATACCGCTACTCTGCTTACCCTATTCCTCCCCCTCTCCGTCATCAACCAGACCTTGTCTCTGGTCTCTCAGTTTGATGCGACCCTCAAGCGACGCCTATCATCGGACGGCCGATCAAAGAGTCTTCGAGCGTTGGCCGGCTCAAGAGTGCACATAGATTAGCGCAATGCCCTGCAAATCGAGCAGAATTGTACGATTTCCATCCTTTTGATTCTCACATTTTCGTTTCATAGCTGAAATCAAGAACTGTGTCTAGAACTATTCGGCTCCATATTGAAGAGGACACGCAGATCGTATAAAATATCCATATGTGCTAATTCTTTGTAATATCCGTGTTGTATGTATGCATCGATGACCATCACGGTCTATGCTCTCTCCACCATTTCCCACTCTACACTTGTTTCCACTTGACCTCTACGGGAGCCCGTGACAAGAGTGGACGGTGCTCACGATAAACATCGGCATTGATCTTGAAAATACTTGAAATGCGGAAGTATATCCTGCAACAAACAGCATCTACAATATTAGTATCTTTAGTTGTGCATCGAGCGACGATTGCCTCCGTTCAGCGCCACAACGCTGTAGGCCGTGGGAATTGATGCGCCAGCGATCGTAAGCAGGGCGCTTGAAGGAACTGCACTCAAACCACGACATGACTCAACTCGCTCGGTCGCTGCGCACATTCTACGAGACGCATCTGTTCAACTGTCGTGTCCTGGTACTTGGATTTATGTGAAACACATCAAATCCGCACGAGCGGCCAGGTAACACCAGCTTGGGGCTGTGTATCACCAGCGTTCGAACTTTATTCTGACGTCGCGTATGGTAGCCAGGCCTCTCTCGCAGACACGGATACATGAGGAAGTACGGTATTGCTATTAGTATCGAACGTCTGCGCAGGACGTTTGCACCAGCGCAGGGTACAGCCATTTCGACCGCCCATCCACCGCCTCGCGCCTGTCTAATGAGGTGCAGGGTATTTAAAGGGTTGCGAAAGGGCCAACGTACGTTCAATTAACCACCCTGGCCTCTCATCATGAGCTCATATTCTGACTTTTATTTCCATCCCTTCCCGTCGACACGCCCGCAGGGAGCACATACTTTCGTTCCGTACCAATATGTTCCGTACGTCAATGCTGTCATGAGCCCGTACGGAAGTCCGGCACCAAACCCTCCTCTGCTTCCTCAATTTCCTGCTCCCTATGAACTCTACGCTCCGCCGTGTATTCCGTCGCTCACCCAAGCAACGATACCGACAGTTCCCGTGAATACATCCGCTGCAACAGGCCACGCCTGCCACAGTGCAGGATCTCCGGCATACAATTTCCCGCATGTTGCTCCCGGATATGGCCTGCAACCACACTGCGTCGACCAAGTTGCCCCTACTATCCCGGCCCGTCAAATCCAACATCGCCGGCGTGCTCGGTCTTCTCCACCCGCGAGCTATGCCTCGCCACATATCCTATTCATTCCTCCGCACGTTGTGAATGATCATCGCCCCCGGCGGGCACGATCATCTCCACCATCGAGCCGCGTCGAAGAGCGTCAGCGAAATCAAACACAAGGCTTCCTCCCTGCAGTGCTACAGCGGGGAAGGAATGTTCTCGCTGCTGTACGCTCGCAGGCTTCGCACTTCGGGTGCTCGGGGCAAAACGCTGGGGCAAATTTTCCACGTCAAAGAGGGCGAGATAGAGCCCGTGCGAGACGACAGATACCTGCAGCAGATACCTTCGAATGCAAGATTTGCCTTGAGCGGTGCCAAAAAGAAGATTTGGCCTATGCCGGAGGTTGTCGGCACGCGTTCTGCCGAGAATGCCTGCGAGAGTATGTAGTTACGAAGATTCAAGAGAAGACCTACCCGATTGTATGCCCCGTATGTGCAGCGGACGAGCAGAATGATCGCCACGGCGGTAAATACAATTCTCTTCGACTAAAATCACCATGCTAAAGCTAATGGTTGACTAGTTCTAGATAATTCCTCTATTCAGAAGCTGGGCGTCCCGGAACACATGTTCAAACAGTTCGTCGAGCTACAACTTTCGACACTCGCAGTGTACCTACAATGTCCAAGGTATGTCTCGCCGTTATATGTTTGTTGTAGGCTATCTAACCGGTTAAGTAGATGCGGGACCTCGTTCTACGGAGACCGAGGAGATATCGGAGACATCGTCCAATGCCCTTCTAGCCACTGCCTGACTGTCTGGTGTGGAAAGTGCAACCAGATCGTTCGAGGGGATCCTACGTCACATCACTGTGAAGGTACGCGTGAACTGGATCTTCTCATGAAGCGGCGTGGATGGAAATACTGCCCCGGTAAGCCTACAATCCATTATCTCAGACGCGCTGCACTTCCGCTGAGCCAGGCTTTCCAGGATGTCGCACGCCCACCGAGAAGACCGAAGGCTGCAATCACCTAACGGTATGTTTCCTACATTCTTCCTATCTGACTACTAATCCGTCTTAGTTTCCTGCACCCGCGTGCAATACGTATGTCTCGCATTTCCTTTCATCATATTGTATATGCTAACGTAACCACTAGCCATTTCTGTTACAGCTGCGGCGAAACCATCGTTCGGTCGACATTGCGGCGCGAAATTACCAATGCAGTGGAGCTTCATTACAGCGTCTGCAAACTATACGATGGTCATGAAACCGTCGGCGCGCCAGGGTGGCACTACCAGTAATCCATCCACATGAGCACTGGCAGGCGTGGTGACTGGTTCAAAGTTTTGCTTGTGTGGCGTTCTTCATCATGAGGATGTATTATTTCGGCCGTGTCGCGAATGCACATTCGAGTAGGAATGCGATGAATATATCTGATTTCAGACATTTATACACTATAGAGGGTATACTACAGAGGAGAGAGCTGAGGGCTACCCCAAGTATTGATGTTGTAATCCGAACTTAGCCCGGCGCTTAGGGCAGACCGTGCGAAGCGCTGTTTCTACAAGGTTCCTACCACACTCGACTCACAAGACAACCTCTCCAGCCATCCAGATATATAGCAAGAGTTCCGAAAAACTGTATCTACCTCACAGCTCATGGATATGAGATCCAGAAATCCGGCAAGCGTAGTCCGTTGTTGCTCGCCGTGGACGCGTATAAAAGCCCGCAGGCTTTGCGAGCAGCGAACCAAACACCTGCACACGCCACACCCTGTACCTCCGCGTCATGGAGCACAACTCCACACACTCTCGGAACGATTCGTCGCAGGGCTCGCCGACCCGGGATCGGCGCCAGTCTACTCATCCACCATATCCCTACTACATTGATTCCCCCTCCCAGGGCCAGCCACTACCATACTACCCGCACCCGGATTATGCACCTGTTGAGCAGGATTTTTCTCATTATGGATATCGAGCATTGCCCACCTATGACCCATCACAAGCACGCCGCTCGACGGCGGGTCCGCCGAATGCCAATGGATCTACCACGGCCCACACCGACTATTACGCTACGCAGGGCGTGTTCACCGACACCTCGTCGCACAGTTCCTCACACAGTGGCCACGTTCACCAGGCGGCTACTATTCAACGAGCTCCTCCTCGACCGGAAACGTTCCAGGAAGCAGCGGCGAGCCATATCTGGCGAAATAATGCCGCCGAGTCGGATCACCGCGACAGAGAGTGGTATCCGCAAACGGGTAATGCCTACATCTATTATGCCGTGGTATTATACTTATAACAGAGCGTTTGTCAACCGCCCCGATGTCAGTTGCGGACCGCCCTCCTACGCCAGGAGTTGCGTTACGGGGTACGAATCGTTCGAGTCAGATCGCATTTACTTCGAACACCCAAGTCGGTGGGGAAGAACACGCGCTGGAATATACTCACGCATCTACAGGGCAGCGAGGACGCAGTACACGACACTACTCCGATTGTGGGATCTGTTTAGAGTCATTTAAACAGGCAGACATGGTCGAAGTAGAAGAGTGCCTACACACGTTCTGTCGAGACTGCCTGCGGACGTATATCGAGACGAAGGTGCAAGACAGAAGGTATCCCATCGTGTGCCCTCAGTGCGCTATGGGCGAGGAAGAACGAAGACACGCGGCCGGTAAGTACACTCTTGTTTGCCCAAAACGCTTCACCTAGGTACTGAACCTGAGTCGACAGTATTGAGTAATTCCTTCATACAAGACCTGGGCGTGACCGACAACGTCCTCGAAGCTTTTGTAGAGCTGGGATTATCATCCTTCGCAGTGCAATCGGAATGCCCCACGTGCGTAGCAGATTTCTTAAACCTAGTGCTTCGATGACGACTCCCGTAGGTGTCGCAATTCGTTCTATGCAGAGCGAGAGTCACGGGAGAGTACCAACGATACAAATATCGTATGCTGCCCGGTACTGTCATGTATCGGAGTCTGGTGCAGAAACTGCAACAAATCTGTATATGGGGATAGCGAAGTGCACATCTGCGATGGCACGGTTGAACTGGACAATCTTATGCGAAGGCGGGGTTGGAAATACTGTCCTGGTAGGCACAACAACCATTGTTATTTTGATGAAGTTTAATATCAGGCATAGGGTGTCGCACTGCCACATCAAAGTCCCAGGGGTGTAACCATATGGAGGTACGTTCCATTGAGTTCGGTTGATTCCACCGAACATGTGCTGATACCAAAGCATAGTGCCCGGCATGCAACATGTACGCACCATACTATTAAACTATCGCGGTATTACTAACACTCAATTAGGCACTTCTGTTATGCTTGCGGTGAGGCCATCACTCAGTCTCAGGGAGGTTTCGAAATCTACGAGGCACTCGAGAGGCATTATGAAATTTGTAGGGCAACCTAGTTCCCCACCGACCATTCGTCTATCCATGAGTTATTTTTTTCTACACAAATGATTGAGAAATGCCTGGTATATACGACTCATGTCTTCTCTACTCAAATCTGTGTCAATTAACGAACGTAGTAAGGGCGCGAACGCCACAAAGTTCAAATGCGTGGGAATTGATGCGCCCGTACCTTTATGGGAAGAAGGCGTTTGCGAGCTTTCCCTCGAACCGCCACGTATGCCGCTGCGAAATACCCCCATGGAATATTGCTATGTGCTGCTTAAAGTGCCATCAAACCTTTCCCAGGTACTTTCCTTGCCATGCGCCTTGCCCGCGAATGCTCGTCTCCGAGTTCCAGCTGAACAGACTCAGCCACCTCTGCTCGGGGACTGTCGACCCGCCCGCCACACAGCCCACAGGTACAGCCATTACATGACAGATGGCAAAAACACCCTATCAGACTGTGGACCTGAATTAGGTTCCCGTATACCCCCACAGCCTCCTTGACGACGACGTCGCGAACGGGCGTCATACGTCAAGAGAAGCGATCCCAGTATGGGCTACATGGTACGCTCACGTTTCTGAAATTCTGATAGACATAGCCTCGCTTTGCTGCGCTGTTTGCTGAAAAACCTTGTGGACTATCACACCTCGTCCACCAGGTATATAATGTGGCGTGCAGGACTTCATGCTATCACCCAACCTACCTCGCACGATGTCGCAACACACCAGCCTCCACCCAAACAACTCAATCTCCCAGCAGGAACCTACTGACACAAACGAGCGAGGGCACCCATCCTTCAGACGAATTATTCGAGATGCCCGTGGCATCTTCGGTTGGGCTGAGGACGCCCACCCTCCCGCCACACACGTTACAGACCCCGAGCAGGACGACCCTTCAGCCACCCCCCAGCAAGCGAGGGTGGAACGCCCCCGACGTATCGTCCACCGAGCACCTGCGCCCTACGCGCGAAACCCTGGCGCAACAGGGCAACCTTTGGCTAGCTCTAGCTATTTTGGCCCTGGCGTCCTGCGGGGTAGCTCGTCCCCTAACGAGGGTTGGACGAATACCTCTGGGACCGAACCTGGGCCTCATCAAACAGTTCACCCGGCTGTGACTCATGCAGCGTCCAATTTTTCCCCTCCACCATCTCTCGCCGGTTCGCTACAGATGGCGTACGCGCCACCAAATTCTATAATTCCCCCGGGGGACACGGCTACACATGGCCCTCGTCGCTCTCTACGTGAACGTTACATCTATGATCAACAAGCGCAGGGAAACGTGGGTCCGAACGAGGCCCCAGTGGTCGACACTAGCTCGGACTTTGCACTGGCGTTGGCACAGCAAATGGAAGAGGACAGGGCGGCGATGGACGCACTATTATTCCTCGGACAGCAAGTTGGCACCAACCACGATCATGGGAACGCTACGCCCGGTCCCGCTATCCCACAAGAAGTTGAACCTTTCGAGGCTTGCGATATCTGTGGAATGGTGCCGGACCCACCTTACAATCTCCGATGCAGTCACGTCTTCTGCGAGAACTGTCTCATCGATCACGTCGTATGGACGGTGTACGACGGCGCCTATCCCATTCCGTGTCCGTCCTGCGACATGGAGGGCCTTCTTCCTGAAGACGGTGGTAGTAAGACCGATTCTCTGATCCTCGTTCTATGTGCTTACTCGAATACCTTTGCAGATGCTCTGGACGCAACGTTCATATACGACTATCTCGACGTTTCCGAGAACGTGTGGGTGAAATTCAAGGAGCTCGAGAGGAACGCCTACGCTCGCCTGGCGCAATATGCGGAGTAGATCACATACGGCCCACCGTTCTATATCTAGCTTTCCTATTCATATACGCTCACGCTGGCCTCGTGGGACTGTCGTGTAAGGTGTGAGAGCAAGTCAATTATACAATTCCATCAGATACTGCAGTGACTTCCTTTGCGAGACACCTGTCCTCGACCCACTCGAGCTCCTAAACGGTTACTGCTGTGCAATTCTGCGTGGGATGGTACGCCCAGCGGCCCAGGCTTGTGTGTCGCCGGGAGTTGCGGCCCGGGGGCTTCGGGCTGCTATTGTTGCGGAAGGTGGGCGCACTCCGCCGCTGACGTCACGCCCTACGATGCCGCGGTGGGCGGTCCAGGCGGCACCCAACGGCGGCGACCAGACGGCGAGCGTGAACCATCCCCAACGCCTTGTACTTATACCTCCTGTACCGCTGAACCCGGTTGTCTCACCTGTACTAGCAAGATGAAGGTATGTATAGTCCTTTTCTACGCGACACACGCTGTAGTAACATACGCGCGCAGATTGTATCGAAAGAAGAGCAAGACGCGCAGCAGCGGGCTACAATCCTCGGGGGCGCGAAAGGCTTCGTTGGTGGTTCTCTCGTCGCGTTTCCCCTCTCCTACGCCCTCCATAAACGATGGTCATACTATCGCCACCTCCCGCCATCCCTCAAAGCACTCGGCGTGATCCTTATCGTCGTACCTTCGTTCGTCATCAGCGCCGAACACGCTGGCCAGGCGCACGAGCGCGCGCAGTGGCGCGGTGCGGGCGCAGACGAGCTCGAGATCGAGCGTCGCAAGGAGGAGGAACGCTGGCGGAGCATGGGGCTCGCGCAGAAGGCCAGCGACATCGCAAAGCGCCACGAGTACGGGCTGATCCTGGGGGGCTGGGCCGCGAGCCTCGCGGTCAGCTTCGGCGTCGTCGCGAGGGACCCGTATCAGACCCTGCCGCAGAAGGTGCGCTTCTAGCTCGCGAATACAGCGAGGCTCTGACACGTTCTCATGTGCGGGCAGATTGTGCAGGCCAGGATGTGGGCACAGGGGCTCACGCTCGGTGTGCTTATCGCGGCGGGCGTGATGACACACACGAGACGCGCGAAGGAGATGGAGGACGGGGTCCGGCATGTCGTACGTCGGCGTACCATCCTCCGTTTGGCCTTTGTGTGCTGATCTTCCTACAGCAGCCGGACCACTCGTGGCGTGATATTGTGCAACATGAACAGGATGAAGAGGCTGCTCGAGCAGCGCGTGAAAAGCGATGAAGCACACCTACAAAGCACAGCATAGGCTATATCATCATTCTGTTCCATACCTTCTTTGTGAAGATGAGTTGATGTCTCATTGTCGAGTTCAAAATGCGATGGTCGCGAACTGTGTATCTCGATCTACAAAGACCGCTCGCCGACGACAACCATCTATATTAGGGGTTTCGCTATCTCCATCTAGCGAGGCTTGGCATGGGATGTAGAAGTGGAATTTATCTGTCCTCCGCCGCACCAATGTTCCGATTGAGCATGATGCGATGATTAGCAAAGTGAATGGAGATATATTATATACAGCACTGCCAAGGGAATGCTACTGTGGATATTTTTCGGCGACTTTCGTTTTTTGAACTCATCGTATGTCGCGCCACGGGGAACGAACCGTGGGAATTGATGCGCCCAGATACCATCACGGAGTACGCGCGAAGCGCCAGCCCAAATTCAGCCTGAACTGCCACGTCAACTTCGAGCGTCGTCCTTGCTCGTATCACCCGACATGGGACATTCCAAATCCACCAAATCGAGCTGTCACGAACAAAAGAACAAGGACATGGAACGAGTCGTATACAGCCTCCTACCTTACTCCTACCAACTGGCAGTCTCGCAGCACCTAGCCACAGCCTCGTGACGAAGCTACCAGACTGCATCTTCCACGGTACGATGCTCGTTTGGCATAGCCTCACCCCTGGCCATTCAATTTTCATCAGTAACACTTCGTAGAACATGAGGCTGCTATTCGTACTCCAAACGAGCCTTTCGAAGGTAGTAGGCTACAGCCTCATGTTTACTGCAGCTCGTACTACAAAGCGGCCCAGAAAGAAACATACGGTGGCCCTATAAATCCCAGGAAGACGAGAGTCTTTTGTGTAAGCCCCACCCAACCATCACCGCTGCGTACCGACACCATCGTACAGACTCCAACACCAATTCATCTCATCTGCCTTTTGTCAGGGACCACGAGCGACTACAAATGCTTGACCAACGTGGCGAACTGTCGTTCCATCGCTCTGCCAGTTCCGGGGAGCCAGAAGTCGCATCACGGGACAGTTCCACTCCTGCAGGTCCTCTCGGGTGCCTTCCCGAGACACCACCCGGACACAGCACAGTACTATCCGCACCAACCCACAGCATACCATGCAATGACCCAAATTGCCTCCAAATTGAATGTCTATCCGACGTCGACTGCTCGTGCCTCAAGTTGACGACACCCACGCTTGACGACACTCCGCAGCATCCTCCGGCTTCGCCACACGACGAACGCACGTCCACACCACAGCAGGTGGAATTCCGCCGGGAGGACTTTGCTCGTTCCAGGGACGCGTGCCCATACAACTGCATCTGCATCTGCCACTTCTTCCTCGAAGACCATTGGCAGAGGGCTGAAGCGCACGCACAACTCTTTGACAAAGCTGATCCAGACCTCGTCATAATCGATCGGCAAGCGCAAGTTCAACGGGATATGGAGGAATACGTGAACGACAACGACGGCGACGTGGACCGCTTGGCCGCCACACTGGGGTCATCGCCACCCAACCTCGAGCCGCACTGGAACCTTCATAAGTGCGCGATCTGCCTACGGCAGCCTCCCGTGGATCTGAGAGACATTCTCCGTTGTACTCACCTCTTCTGCAAGGAATGCTTGCGCAGTCGTATTGCTACTGCGATCCTTCTGGGGGTGTTTCCCGTCTTTTGCCCCGTGTGCCAGGAGCAGGCTCAGGATGGAGGCGCTTCAAATCTTGGTGAGTTGTCCCTCCTATCTGTACAGAGAGAGCAAGGCTGACATGGAGTGTCACTAGTTCCGCTGAGTGAGATTGCCATCGAGGAACTTGGTGTCGACCAGGAAGTCGTTCGTGCAGCTCGCGAGGGAAGGCTTGGTTGATACGTTGCTTTCGCTGGACCATCGCCGATGATGGCTCTCAATCTTGCATCTGTTGTACTCTATCGTTGCACGCTCTACAATAAATCTCCAAATCACACGAATTGGCACACTCACCTTCTTCTCTTCGTCTTTGATAACGTCATTCAGACGCCCATCACACACCGCGCCGATCAATGTTCTCGTCGCAGAACCACACTGAAATTGATACAGAACATATACAACAAATACTCTAAGGGACTACGGAAACATGCGGCAATTCTAATACTCGTCGGAAACTCGTCAGCATGCAGCGGGAAGATTCATCGTCAAGCATGCCCAAAACTTGAGGCCTACTGTGTGGGCCGCGTCGTCGTCGTCAAAAACGCCATATTCTTTTTCGCTTTTTCTTCTTTTTCATTTCGTCGGGTCGCGTGGATCTCCCTCGGAAGCGTGGCGGGAAGGATGGTAGGGGGGGATGGAAGGGTTAAGGAGGTAGATGTGGCGGGGCGGAGCGTGGGGAGCGTGAAGAGTCCGTGCGGAACGTGAGCATTCGTTTGGAGGGGTCAGGAGGGATTCGGGGACGAGGCGGGGGCGCGATGAAAAGTGCCAGAGAAAGGAAGAAACGGAGAGGATAGTGCATACAGGAGAGAGGCTAAAGCAACTAAATGGAGAAAGTCTCCACGTTGAGCACGATGCTTGGCGCGCCACGGAGAACGGCAAGCGGACTTGCGACGCCGTGCGACGTTGTTTTGCGCACAGTGGTGACGATCGACTCGGGGCCAGACACTGCGAGGACACGATTAGCCACACGAAGGAGACCATGAGGAAGCAAGCTTACCGTCAATGCTGACGCTTCCCGTCGACGCGCGGACGGTCTCCTCGATGATACGGCTGATGTCAGGACGTCCGTTGAACACCTGAACACCGTCGATATGCTCGCCCCTGTGCTTCTCATCGACCGACAAGTGCTTCTCGTCGACGCTGCCAGATGCACTGCGACGCTTCTCATCACTGTCGTCGAACGAGCCGCTCTCGACGTCATACGCAACCCCCGGAACGCCGGTAGTCTCGTCTGGCGAGGGCGCCGCGCCACCCGAAACATAGATGGCGATGTTGAGCGTGAGTCCCGAGGGGGCGGACGCGACCGCCTTGCGCAGCTCGGAGGCGAGCCATGCGATGTGGCTGTGCCGTCGGACGGCCCACACGAACATCACGCGCGTCGCACACGCTTTGCCGTTTGCGAGCTCGCTGTAGAAAAACGCGACATGAGCACAAAGACGCATGCAGAGAGCGAGCAGCGGACGTACAGGAGGAGCTCACGCATGCGCGGCAATGTGAACGAGACGCCGCTTCCACCGGCGATGAACATGCACGTCGAGTACGGCGTCAGCGTTGGCTGCGCGCCGTACGGGCCGTTCAGGAAGAGTGGGATCGTGAAGTGACCGTCGTTCGCGACAGCCATGGCGTGCAGACGGCGGGTGAGGCCACTGCGGACACGCATGATGAAGACGAGGTCCTGGCCGCCCTTCTCGCCCTGCTGCTTTTCTGTGCTGTCGGCAATGGTGGCGATGGTGAAGGGGTGACCCTCCAGGACGGAGAGCGGGCGTGGCGTGGCGGTCGGGAAGCTGAGGAACATGTGCTGTCCCGCGGACCAGCCGAGGAGGACGTGTCGGCGTGTGGTGACACGGAGTGTGTCGTGCGAGAGCACCTCGACCGTCGCGGGTGACTGAATCGGGGAGCCGAAGTCTGCGAGGAGGGCCGTGCGAAGCGCGCGAGCCACGCGATCGAAGCCCCAGATAACGAAGCACGGCCAGATGTAGAAACCAAAGCTGTGAAAAAGATCAGAAAGGAAGCACGACGATTATGGCTAGTAGACGCACCCAGGATCAGCAGCATGGTAGTACGAGAGCACGACATTGATCCTGGAGCTAAATGAGTAGAGGCACACGGGAGCAAGGTGGAACGTCGACGTACAGCGCAAGGGCGAAATGCGTGACGAAGAAAAACTCGTAGAAGCGGTGACGAATCGGTGCAAATGATAGCAGCACCATAAGCGTGTACGCGATACCAGCGACGAGACCCAGTACTTTCCATTCTTCGTTGACAGTAGTCTTCGTGCTGCAGAAGAAGCATATGAATATAGGTATGTGAAAAGAGCGTATTTGATTCGTACCTGACTTTGAAACTATATATGGATCATGGGTAAGTCACAACGTGTCAATGTGAGGAAGAAGAGAAGCGCACCGGGAGGCCCCGTGAATCCAGATTTGAAGCAGCATCACGCGAGCCATGACACGATGCATAAGAGACAGCTGCCGGAATATTAGGTCAATGATAAACTTCGGACACGGCATGACGCGGGGAAACAGACCTTCTCGTGACCCAGACCAGTGAACCCTGTTAGTCAAAGTAGGAATGAATGGACAGCGCTGTGAGAGCGGAAGCGAGACATACATCCGATGACGTTGTTCTTCATTGCGAGTGCTACGATAACAGGGTAGTGCGCGGCAGCAATGTGTCCTGTTCGGTTCGCATATCCTTTGATTTGCAGGCCTTGAGCTAGAGGGGGGAAATAAGTCGACTGTAGGAGAGAATGAGAGAATGGGCGTTGTGACGAACTGTTGACGAAGGTGAAAATCAAGGTTACGGCCGTGTAGACGATGGTCATAACGACCTCGAGTACGGACATGTCCACGGACGGGATGCGCCAGCGGAGGCCGACGATGCGAGACGCAGCGAGGACGGCGCTTGGTAGGCGCCATATGCTCGCTTGGCCGTCGAAGGTGGGCTTTACGACACCGGATGCCGCGGCACGACGGAGCTGGCGGCGGCGCCAGAGAGCCCAGAGAACGGAGTAGACATTGACGACGACGGTGGCGGCGACGACGGAGAAGACAAGGTAGAGGATGTCCTTGGGATATGCCTACAAGAGCACACAACACAAAAGTGGTTAGCATTCGCCAAGGTGTCGTCGATCGCCGCTCGTCGGGCGCGATGTGCGGAGAGGGCAGGCGCGGCGGTGGCGGCGGTGAATAGGACGCACCTCGTTCGCTATGCGCCTGGCGGCCTTGACGGGGTCTTCCTTTGCCATCTCTGGGGGAGCTCTGGGGGTGACTGGTTCACGGAGGCGGACGTGCGGTCTCGGATAGGTATTTGTATGGGCCCGCAGAAAAGAAGACGGAGGGGCAGGCCCTCCGAAAAAAAAAGTAATCAGGCTTGCATGTTGCGGTGGAGGGGCCCAGTGGTGTGGGCCGCATATTCGGGGATGCCGGGAGGCGACTGTATGATGATTGGGCAGGCTGGACGGCGGACGGCGTGCAGGGGCGTTCTCGAGGCAGGGGGCTCGATCGAAGACGTGATCGGGGATAATCTGATTAGATGAGCCGCGCGCCATCTAATCGCCATGCGGGTTATCAGATAGCAGCCACCACGGGGCACCTCTGGTTTACCCGCCCTGCCATTTCGGCCGCCCGCCAGCACATTCACCACCGCGCACGTTGCTATCGGCGGTGGCGACCGAGGGCGCGGCCCTGGCTGGTCGCAGGCTGCCCTGGCGCGCTGCGGCGGGAGCAGGACGGTCAGCGTTGGGGCGCACATGGACGGTGCAGGGCTCACCGCGAGTGCCCAGCGGACAGCGCATTGCCTCCCGTCGGTGCGGCGGATTGTGCACGAGGGACCAAGCAAGGTAGAGAAGCGGAGGCCATGCGCAGTGTTGTTGCGGCGCCTGTGCCAGCCGTTCCAGGTCTTCTCTAGCGTCAGCGCTGTGTACATCCCCTGCTCTTCGTCCTTCCGCGCGGTCATTAGGCCTGAGTCTGCGAATTAAATGAGGAAATGCTGGGCAGTGGCGGCAGGGGTGCCCATCATCGTGGGCGGAGGAAACTTGAAAGCGTCCGTGGGAGCGGCGCGCAGATCAGATCGCAGAGTCCGCTGGCGTCTCGGCTTCATCTCATCTTATCTTTCCCGCCGGTTCGCAAAATACGCGCACCGTACCTCCGTTTGCGACACCCCCGCCAGCCACAATGCGTCTATGCTTCTAGCCGCACAGCACATGCCCGCCGAACCGCCAGCTCGTTCCTGGCCCCTGAACAGCCACCGCCACCGCTCACACCCCCGCCAATGTCCATTGGATACTGAGCCTGTCTAGCCCTTGCCACACGTCACTCAGCGAAAATTCGCCGTACCGAAAGACGGGGGCGGCCTGGATACATTAATACCGGAGCCTCCAGAGGTCGATACTCGGTGCGTACTCGCGCACGAGATCGGTCCTGTGGGCTCCTTGGTGCGGATGTCCGTAATGCCAGCTGACGTTTGAGCTCCCGAGCCAAGTCGAGGTGACGCAGAGAGAAACATCTGGATGCAACGGGGAAAGGATATCTTCGTCCGAGGACACCCGGAGAGATAGGTCCGAACGATGTGTTTTGCGGTGTACTCGGGGTATAGGGTCCTTGGCTGCAAGACGGGCAGGACAGGGTAGGACACACATCAGCATGATTTCTGCGGGGGTATCAGTGGAGAGGGAGTTCACCCACCCGATTCTCAACGAAGCGCATGGCCTTTGTTTGAGTGCTCTCCGAACTGTTGGTCCGCGCGCGGAAACATGCGTAGTCTGCCCAGCAAACGAAATCTACGCGACAAGAGAGAATCCCTTTAGTAATCATCACGCTCGTGCAGGGAAGAACGTCGTACAAGGCACCGGGAGATTCGGTCCCTACCCGGACTTCTCTTAAGCTTACTACCATCGGGATGTGGGGCTGGCCCCGGCTGAGGCCGTCCTGAATTATCTTTGGGGTCTTTACGATTGCCTGCTGGCTCGCTAGTTGGGCGAGTTGCGTTAGATGTGGAGGGCATCCGCTAAATGGGGACATCAGTTCCTAACGGGCGTGCGGATGTGTCATCTCCACTCACTTTATGAGGTCAACACGAAGAAGTAGTCCAACGTTTTACGCGGGGTACGTGCCTGAAACTCATGCACACATTTCACCACTGTGTTATAGGTGGTTTCCGTGCTCCGAGGGCGGCACAATGCAGGAGGATTCTCGTGCAGCGTAGTGTTCCTCGATGTAGGCTGACGGCGTCGAAAGGGTGGGTATATGCGGTATGGCTGAGTAGATAGACAGAGTGGTGACTGCTGGCGCAGACGAGCCAAAGCTTCAACGGCTTGAACTCGATGGAGGCGATGGAGGCGACTGACAGCATCCACGAGCTCGAGGACGACACGTATCGGTTCCAACACCCGCCAGCGCGAGCGAAGCAAGATAACGTGCACAGAATGCATTCCTAAGCCTCAAGTTAGAACAGTCACAGCACAAGGGGCACCTCGCGGTCACATACCGATGCTCACCAGACTAGGGTGGTGAAGAGACTGAGGTCCTCGAGGCGTGTCAGGATCCCGATGGAATCGGAATACTGATAGAGAGCATACAACATTCGGAAATATCGCACTTTTGTCCCGACATAGAAATTAGGTCAGAGCTGATAGGGAGGCGAGCGTGCCTGAGTTCACCGAACGACGCCGTCATGGTGGATGATAGGAGAGGTCAAAGCGTGGGAAGCCGACGTTTGATGCGCTTCGCGACTTGCCGATGTGAAGTGTGAAGTGACTATCCATACAGACTTTGACCCCAAGCTCTGAATTCTAATATCTGTATGTTTACAGTAGAAATATCTGCTGAATATCGCATGCAAGACATAGAAAAAGGCCATAAATTGTTGACGGCCGCCAACGTCTTTGCGCCTCACCTTCAAACCAGGCCTCCGCGCGGGTCGTCCGCCTTTATCTCGTATGCCGTCTTCTGCTTGAA